>CM077461.1:6861117-7188617 GCA_039654765.1 Mylopharyngodon piceus | reverse complement strand
AAAATTAATTAATTATTTAATTTAATCTTTTTTATATTTTAATGCTTTAATTTATTTTAATAATTTTGTATTGAATAATGCTTTTCACTAGTGACTCTCCCAGACTTTTGGAGACCATTGTATAATCAAAGTACCATGGTATTATCATTATTTATTATAAGTCCGGAATATTGATGGATTATTGATTTTGGTTAAACTCACCGACTCCAGCTGTTTCCAACTGGCTTCGATCTGTTGCTGTGCCTTCCGTCCATCATGGAAATGCTGTGAGAGAGAAAGATGTAGAAAATGTATGAATTGTTTATCAAGATTTATTAAGAGTTCAACGCACATAACAGCAAATATAACAATATAACAAATATAACAAACAATACTAAAATAACACTGTTCAATAAGTGTTTGAGACGTTGAAAGATTATCACAGTCTTTTTTCTCAGGGGGGAAAAAAAAATATCACAGAAGCAGGAGACTCGGTCACAATTCTCCATTTGCTCTCCATTTCATCTCATTACTAATAATTAATTAAAATAAGAATAATTGAAGAATATAAACAGGATCTTCTGTGTGTATGGAAGCGTGTATGTGTTTGCATGCATGTGTGAGTTGCCAGGAAGCCATATTGCCGTGTTCTGTGTGTATCCTGTGCGTGTCGTCACACTCGAGGCCGTCTGTGTGTTTCTCTCAGCGGCTCCTCTTGGCCTCAGCACTCCAGAGAAAGTGTTCGCTTTGGCCAACACTCAAATATCTCTCACACAAAGAGCTCAGTGTGCCACACAGATAAAGACCTGCTTCTCATGCAGGTCTGAGATCAGCTGAAGACACCCGTATGAGCCAACATTCATCAGTTTAATAACGCGTGGCAGCTTAAAGAAGACGAATTTATATAGTCATGCAACATACCAAATCATTAACATGTTTTGCATCCAGAAGTGTAAAGAGTACCTGAAAACCATACTTAAGTAAAAGTACAGATGCCTTACAGAGAAAATGAGTCACCAATTCCAATACCACTTGAGTAAAAGTCTGATCGGAAATTATCTGATTTTAACAGTACTATTTATATGGGCTAGTCTGTTTCCATCGGATCACAAGTAGACAAGGGAGACATTTCTATTTACACCTGGTGTTTTAATCCATCTCTTTTGTCCACTTTCAACCATTTCTGTCCTGATTTCTTTGAGGGGAGGGTAAATTTATGGGCTTTTCAGGGTAAATTTATGGGCTTTTTTAGAATTAATGGACAAATTAAGCTCACATTGTAAACCCTAATGCTCAAAATAATTAATTGGTTTGTGTAGGGTAAACTTAAATTAAACAAATTAGTTCAAACAAATTAACTTTTATGAGTATTTAGAACTTTCTTTTTCTTTTGAGTTCACGAAACTGACACATTTTAAGTAATCTGAATTGTTTCACTTTTTTGAGTTTAATGAACTTGTTTCTTTTAATTTAGACAAACTTAAATTTAAGTGAAACTGGGCTGGGATTTCTATTTCCCAGTATGCTTTACCATGACACTTGAAAGGGAGAGTAAATGCTAAAATTAAGTGTTATATTATATTGTTTTTTTTGTTGTTTGTTTTTTTGGGAGATTAACAGTGTTTAATGTTTTGATATGCTAATTTTAGAAGACTTTCTGTTATGTGGGGTTTTTGGGAGGTTGGTTTGAGAACAGATATAGGCTATGTTAAATGTTCTGTATTGCCATAATCATTCAGCTATTGCTATGCTATGCTAATGCTATCAAACATTGTTATCAAAACCAATTAGCCAGTTAAAATTCACTGAATTAGCTAGTTAAAGCTAGCCAAGTTTCCATTACTAAAAATATTTAAGTTGAGATTACATGATATTTTAAGTGAAATGTATGAATTAGCTTACTCAAATATTTCAAGTTAAGAGGAATTAAAATGTACAAAGTGATGTATGAGCCAGTTCTGCTCACTTAAACTTTTGATGTAACCGATTACCACAAATTTTTTGAGTTTTGCCAACTTATTCGGGTTTAAAGTGCATACAATTTATATATGAACGCGAAAGGAGACTATGGAAAAACATATGGAGAGCAGCAGCTTTCATTTCTGCTCTGACAGCCACAAGGTCACATCTCACGCTGTGAGTGCATGTTAGAAATCAGGAATGGTGAGAGAACATGGTGCTTGGTACATTTTTCCTCTTCGAACCAAACTTGGGTCTTCAGCCGAGAGTTTAAATCCCATCTGGCTTTGAAGCTTTACGAATCTTTTGTTTCGAATCAGTGGTTCGGAGCGTGTATCAAACTGCCAAAGTCACGCCCCCTAGTGTTGAACCATTGAAATTTCGAAACACTTATGACGTAGCGAAGCCTCGTTTACTGAAATCACGTGATTTTGGTAGTTTGATGCATGCTCTGAACCACTGATTCGAAACGAAAGATTCGTAAAGCCTCAAAGCTTCATGAAGCAGTGTTTTGAAATCGCCCATCACTAGATATTGTTGAATAAAGTCGTTATTTATTTATTTTTGGCGCACAAAAAGTATTCTCGTCACTTCATAACATTAAGGTTGAACCACTGTAGTCATATGAACTGTTTTAAATATGTCTTAAGTAGCTTTCTGGGCATCTGAAAGTGTTCATTATCTTGCTGGCAATGGAGCCATTGGATTTTTATCAAAAATATTTTAATTTGTGTCCCGAAGATGAACGGGTGTGAAACGACATGAGGGCGAATAATTATTGACAGAATTTTCATTTTTGCGTGAACTAACCCTTTAATGAATGTAACATGACATTAATAAAATTATATTTATTATTTATTTTAACTACAAAAGAGAACAATCTTTAGTAATTTCTGTAAAATTAATGATTTTAATAACTTATAGTCTAGTCTAATCTTGTTTGTTATCCACACGGACACCTGCACTGAATGTCAGACAGTCAGATCGGTCGTAATGACACAGATTAGACTCAATATCCTGTTTACCACACAGAGTCAGATGGCATGAAAAAAATATGCAGACCATTAATATCAGTATAATCGCACAAGACAAACACACTTCACTGTCCTTTACCACTGGACTATAGAATATTTTTGTTCAATATTTTACTGTATTTGAATAACACGGTATATTTGGCTCCTATGACAAATGTAAAATACTTTCCAGTTTTCTAAATGTGCTGAGTCAACTACAAATCATGTGGTGTCTGACTTCCTGAAGACTAAATGGTTTTGTGACATCTTCAAAACACTGATCTGTTTGTTTGAGAAAATATTTATAATATTCCTGACATCATTTTTATTAGATTAAATTGCATTTAAACATTGGAAATATATGTTTAAAAGTTTATTTATTTATCAATATATACTAAAATTTTATATATTTACATTTTATTTTCATAAATTAATTTTATAAATATTTAACATTGTAAATATAAATATATTTTATTTAGAATATGCATGAACAAATATTTTTATTACATAATTATTTATTTATATATATATATATATATATATAGATAGATATATAAAATTTATTAATATAAATTATATGTATATAAATTATATGTTGATCTTTTAGATAAGTTAATGATATTTTTTAATAAATAAATATTATAAATATGTTACATTTTAAATATAAATGTATACATTTAATTTAGAATACTCCTGAAATCATGTAAATAAAAACACTCATATTTCTGAATCCCATAAGTCCCCAGTAAAGATGCCCATCAGAAACCGAGGACCAAAAATCTTTAGGAAGATGTCTGGATCTGTGTATCATGAACTACGCTGTAAAAACCTGCTGTTTCTCTGTGGAGACTGAACTGGAATCAGTGAGACGTTCAGATCGGACAGTGAGAAAACAAGTGAATGAATGAAAGAGTGTGAATGTGATCAGTATTCATCGCTGAGAATCTTGGCTGAATAAGGAATGCAGGCATGCAGCGTGCGAATAAAACCCTATAGAAAGCATTATGGGTACAAAAGCACACAATCAGTCAATGGTGAAGGAGTCCAGTTGTGTCTAGCATAGCGATCAAGACTTTAGAGTGCGCTTTCACAAACACACATACACGAAAAGGTATACTTCTCTTTTTACTATTTCTTAGCATTTCTTCCTGTGCTTGACCTGTACTGACTCTCTCAGTTTTCTAAAAACATATAAACAATACGCACAATACACACACACAAAATGCAACTGGAAAGGGTTCAACAAGGGTTCTCATTCTTCTGGTTGCCGCAGCCCTTTAGAATAAACTTACAAACTGAAACCTAAACTCACAGCTGATCTGGAATCAGTCTATACCACTTCATCCAATCACAGGAAGTCAACCTGTTCTCAAAGAGGAAGTTGACCTCTAGCTGTTTCAAAAGAGCATGAAGCTTCATTGTTAGAAGAACAAGAAAATAAATAACAGAGAGAAAAATATGACCTGAGGAACAGATGAAAGAGATGAGATTGAACAATACTGTGCTGCTTCAGAGAGGATTTGAATCATTTATGCTTCACACACACACACACACACACACACACACACACACACACACACACACACAGAAGATAAAGGTAGACTTGTTTCCGATGGATCAAAAACAGAACAAGAACACAAAGCAACTGGTCTATCTTGAACAATAGCAACTGCACTAATATTACAGCTCTTCTATTATGAATAAAAAATATATATATATAAAAATTAAAAAAAATAAAATTATACAATTAAAAAAATTTAAAATAAAATTAAAAATAAAATTAAAAACAATAAAATAAAAAAATTAGATAAATTAAATATAACAAAACAATAAAAACATGAAAATGAACAAAACAAAATTAAATTAAAAACACAAAAATAAAATAATAAAAATAAAAATGAAATAATGAAATGAAATAAATGAATAAATAAAAAATAAAATAAAATAAAATAATAAAATAAAATTAAAAATAAAATTAAAAACAATAAAATAAAAAATTAGATAAATTAAATATAACATAAAACAATAAAAACATGAAAATGAACAAAACAAAATTAAATTAAAAACACAAAAATAAAATAATAAAAATAAAAATGAAATAGTGAAATGAAAAATGAATAAAAAATAAAATAAAATAAAATAATAAAATAAAATTAAAAATAAAATGAAAAACAATAAAATAAAAAATTAGATAAATTAAATATAACATAAAACAATAAAAACATGAAAATGAACAAAACAAAATTAAATTAAAAACACAAAAATAAAATAATAAAATAATAATAATAAAAAATGAAATAATTAAATGAAATAAATGAATAAATAAAAAAAATAAATAAATAATAAAAAAAAAAAATAATAATATTTTAGAATAAGAACTGAGAGCACTGGCTAAATTCACTGTAACTTCCAGGTATCAATTCAGATAAACCTGCTCATAAATGACATATAAAAACAAAACAAAACTAACTGTGGTTGGTCGCTTTGCATGTCAGTTAGATGTCTCTTCCTGTCTAAATAGGCGTTCCTGGCCTGAATACGACTATATGCTGTTAGTCAAAGTCTGGCTATGCGAAACCAGTCTGGCCTTTGTCATAAAATGACGTGATTTTGTTTCTGTTCTTCTCTTGTTCAGCTAGTCATTTCATCTGTATCAGTCTGAGGAACTGAAGCAGCACCTGTCAGGTTCTGGATTTATCACATCTCAGAATAATAACCTGAACTACTGCGGACCGCCTACAGATGGAGCATGTCTCAAACACACACGGTTACAGGCCCAGTGAGTGTAAAGCTTCTTCAACAATGGGTTTAATAGAGATTTACAGTATCAGACCATATGCTGTCTGGATTAAAAGCATGATAAAACTGAGCAAGACTGTTTTTAATTAATTCTCCATTGCAAAATGCAAAAACTATAGGTTCACACATATATATATGTATATATCTGAATGCAAAAATGGCACACGTGTCTCAAATCAACAGAATGAACCGATGAACAGAGGCAGACGAAAGAGATAGATAGACCGGCACACAATTAAAGAGAGTGAAAGAAGAGGTTTATAAAACAGGAGAGAAGCAGCATTCTGGGAAAATGGCCAGACAGACACCATGGAGCCCAGCTCAGTGTGTGAGAGAGTGCTGAATGCTGGGAAATCTGCGTTCTTCAGGTTGATACCTAAATGCCTTCATCTTATTTGATAAATGAAAGATGAACGTTGTGTTCTGACACAGCTCATGTCATTAGTTCAGCTCTGTCCGGACACATAAATCATAGATTCAACCACCACAAGAGCTCAGTGTCATTCTGGTTATGTTTCTCATCTGTGTGTGTGTGTGTGTGTGTGTTTTCATCATTCCACACACACACACACACACACACACACAAATGAGTGTAAATCATATACACAACCCAGACACTTTCAGTCTAAACACACAACAGCATCTCTATTTATGGAAGTGAGAGAGACAGAGAGAGATGCGCGAGATAATTCTGACAAATATGATCTTTTAGAAGAGAAAACTGTCCTGATGATGAACTTATGAACTCATAAAAATAGAGGACAACATATTGTTTTAAAGTCCTAAATGATATTAGCACTATTATAATTATACTAATGTAATAGTAATATAAAAATGTATTAACAATGTAAATATATAAAGGTTTGTGTTTATATAATATATATATATATATATAAAAACTTTTGTTAGATGCGATTATATATATATATATATATATATATATATATATATATATATATATAATTTATATAAAAATTATTTGAGCGTATTTCCTTGATCATTAAGTCATACTAATATATATATATATATATATATATATTTTTATATTTTTTTTTTTTTTTTTTTTTTTTTTTTGTGATTAAAAGATTAAGGGTTTTGCTTGAATCAAAATATCATTTTATCTTTAGCACAATTTACTTTTAAAATAAATAGCTTATTGATTATTCACTTAATCAGCAAGAAAAACTCCCAACAACCTTAAAAAAGAACTTGCAGGCAAGCTGGATGAAAAAGTGGGATATCATGAGAAACGGATGAACATTGTGTGTGTTTATATGTATTTAAAGATGCCACATTATTCACATCCTTCAGAAAGTCATCCTACCGATGACTGACTTGTTGTCTCTGTTTATTAAACTGGGATAGAAGACCGGATTTGAACCAAACTGCACATTTCACAGCTGTAACTTTAACTGAGCGATCCTTCACTCACCGATTTCCTCTCTGTTTTGATCTCCTGTGTGTATCGCGTGAGGTCGGCGATGATCTGCGACGTCATATTCTCTGCGATGACCTCATGCTGGCCGGCGTAATCGTTCAGCTCGTTTAGCGTCGAATGAAATGCGCGGCACCATGTGTACCTAACACAGGAGGGGACATCATCAATGTAAGAAGTCATGAATCTATCTTGACTTGTAAAATGTTGATTCAGACATCTGGAATATGTGATGCATCTGGATTTATACCAAACAAATCTAATATCAATCATGTAACAAATGGGAAAAATTAAACATACTTATTCTCGTCTTCCTCTTTCTTCTTAGGCTGGTATTTCTTGGACAGATTCCTGCGCAAAATTAAAGAAGAAGAAATGTCACTGCATGTGTTTGCAATACTAACATACTTCTCATGAGGTTCACTACATTCAGGAATATTATATTTATATACTACAGTGATGTACTATATATTTTTAAAATGAGCAGTACACAAGTAGAGCATGCTGTGTGCACTACTGTTTCCCATAATGCAATGTGATAATCCTGACTTTTTTCCCATTAAATAAACGAATGAACCATAAATAATGTTATGATTTTTAATATTTTTTCCTCGACTCAATTCTTGTTCTGACTGCCACAAGTTATGCAAATCTGTAATAAAAATTTCCAAGAAAATAAAGGAAATAATAAATATGAATTCATTAAAAATTATACATTCCAAAATTATACTACTGTTCGAAATAAATACTATATATACAGTTTCACATACTATAAAAATAAATATTCAGTGTATATTTTGCAGTATGCAGTAAACAGTGTGCTAGTACTCACAATGTTGAAGCATGTTTGAAATGTTTATAGACCAATCAGAAAGCTCAAATAAGAAAAGCGACCAATCAAAAACACTATATTAGTACTAAGAGCTGATCAACAAATTCAAATATGAACTTCAGAGCTTTTTGTCTTTGCACTTTTACATGTATTTAAAATTATTGTGAGGCTCAATGCCTGTGTGGAAACTGTGACACAAATGCCGTTTTTCTTTGTATCCTTTCTCGTCACTGTCACCTGTTTTCTCTTTGTATTCTATTATCACCATGTATAAATACAGAGTGTCTGCTCGTCATCAGTGCCTCGGGGAAGGTGTGTGTGTGTGTGAGACAGAGTGCGTTTGTGTGTGTTCATACTGCATCTTGCTGAAGGGTAATATACACACACACTAAAATAAACACACACTCACGCACAGGCCTGCAGCGAGACACCTCTCAGCCCATCAGTCCTCCTGTCACTGTCTTCTGCACATATTCTACAGCACACGAACATACTTCTGTTACTGCACAGTATGCTCTACACACGTAACACACACGGGTAACATACTACACTTGTCGAAATGTGTAGTACACACACACAACTGTCACACTACATGGAGTACTGTATCCCACAATGCAATGCACTCAACTTGACCTTCCATTTCCAGTACGATGAATGACCTGGATTTTTTATTTTAACATTAATGTCTATCTGTCTGTCTGTCTGTCTGTCTATCTATCTATCTATCTATCATCCATCCATCCATCCATCTGTCTATCCATCCATCCATCCATCATCCATCCATCCATCCATCCATCCATCTATCCATCATCCATCTATCCATCCGTCTATCCATCCATCCATCCATCTATCCATCTATCCATCCTTCCATCCATCTATCCATCATCCATCCATCCATCCATCCATCCATCCATCCATCTATCTATCCATCATCCATCCATCCATCCATCCATCCATCCATCCATCTATCCGTCCGTCCATCCATCCATCCGTCTATCTATCCATCCATCCATCATCCATCCATCCATCTATCCGTCCGTCCATCTATCTATCCATCCATCCATCTATCCATCCATCCATCTATCCATCCATCCATCCATCCATTTATCCATCCATTTATCCATCCATCCATCCATCTATCTGTCCGTCCGTCTATCTATCCATCAGTCCATCTATCATCCGTCTATCCATCCATCCATCCATCCATTTATCCATCCATCCATCCATCTATCTATCTGTCCGTCCGTCCGTCCATCTATCCATCAGTCCATCTATCATCCGTCTATCCATCAGTCCATCTATCCATCCATCTATCCATCCATCCATCCATCCATCCATCTATCTATCTATCCATTCGTCTGTCCGTCCATCTATCCATCTGTTTATCCATTTATAGATGGATAGATAGATGGATAGATGGATAAATGGATGGATAGATAGACGTCCATTCGTCCGTCTGTCTATCTCTCCATCCATTTATCAATCTATCCATCCATCTATTCATCTATTTATCCATCCATCCATCCGTCCATCTATCTATCCATCCATCTATTTGTCCGTCCGTCTATCTATCTATCTATCTATCAGTCCATCTATCATCCGTCTATCCATCCATCCATCCATTTATCCATCCATCCATCCATCTATCTGTCCGTCCGTCTATCTATCTATCCATCAGTCCATCTATCCATCCATCTATCCATCCATCCATCCATCCATCCATCTATCTATCTATCCATCCATCTATCCATCCATCCATCCATCCATCTATCTATCTATCCATTCGTCTGTCCGTCCATCTATCCATCTGTTTATCCATTTATAGATGGATAGATAGATGGATAGATGGATAAATGGATGGATAGATAGACGTCCATCCGTCCATCTGTCTATCTCTCCATCCATTTATCAATCTATCCATCCATCTATTTATCCATCCATCCATCCGTCGGTCCGTCCATCCATCCATCTATCTATCTATCTATCTATCTATGACATATTCATGTGTTTTTCTACCAATTGTGTATTTCTACTGCACAACATTATGTGACCATTTCTGCTAAAGCAACACCGCAATTTCCTTTCCTGGAGATAAATAAAATTTTCTCTGTTCCTGTCCTACACACATACACACAATATTGACTATTATCAATATTATCTCTCCATACATGCAAGTCCCTGTCTGGATTGGGATATCTGGGAATTCAGTGTCTGTGTTTGATTCAAGATTCAAGATTCTTTATTGTCACTATACAAAGTACAGCGAAATTAGAGCAGTACAGCGAAATCATTATTAGATGTAGAGATGTTATTAGATGTAATTAGTTATTACATAATACATAACATAATTAGTATAATTATGTAATTAATGTAAGATGTAAAGAGATGTTAGCGAAATTAGATGTTATTGCTCGCAATAACATCTGTGTGTGTGTGTGTGTGTGCGCGCGTGTGCATGTGCGTGTGCGCGTGCATATACATCTATGTATGTTATTCAAAACCTATAAGTGCGCATGCATACATATATACAAAATATATATCATGGGGTGGAAAAAAGGCACAACAATCTTTTTTTAGCACAACCATAATAGAAATGCCATCACAGCCCAATTTATAGACCCTGCTTTACAAATAAGATACTCAAACAATAATGTGGTACAGTATATATAAGAATCAAGATACTGTCACAGTACTTTTTTGTTCATGATTAAAACATATTCATTTGTTCATATCATTTGAATGTGACCAAAGAATGTAATTCTATCACACAGTGTATTTGAGGTTAGTTCATCACATCTAGTAACAGACTGGTGTGTGTGTGTGTGTGTGTGTGTGTGTGTGTTTGTTAGACGGCTGAGCCCCCCGCTGCGTCTGGGAATTAAAGGGGTTTCCCACTGTTATCTGGAGGGGGTTGCTGTACAGTCAGTGTGTGTGGATGTGTGTCCAGTGTCTATGAGCTTTAAATCCTATCACTGGAATGGGGGGCGGGGTCACAACGCGTGATTGGCCCGTGCAAATGTAGGTCACCAACGAGGAAAACCATGCTGGCACCTTGTTACCACGGTAACCTGCATTTTCTTCCCAAACTTAAACACACACACACACAGAGAGAGAGAGAGAGAGCGAGAGAGAGAGAAAATACAAATGTTGCCCTTCCTTCCTGTATCCTTGAGCTGTCAGCAGCAAGACCATATCGGTAATTAGTGTGTGTGTGTGTGTGTGTGTGTTTAGCTGTCTGGCCTTTACTTTCACATGAATACACTATAAAGTACAAGCAGCTGCACCTGTCTTCATTTATACAGACACGACAGATGCTTTGCAGGGGTTAAAGTGGGATTTTGGTGGTGGCCGAACCCTAAGACCTGATGGTGATCCTAATGCCCTAGGTGAGTTAAGACTTGACCTCTGACCTATCAATCCCCATAAAAGTATTCCACCTAATTACCTATGTTGAAAAACAGCTTAAACAGGTATCTGAGCCTGATCACACTCATCTGTTAACTGGTTTTAAATGGGTTTTCACCAGCTTGGAGAGGCTGAGAGTCCAGATTAAACCAGCAAACCAGCTTAAAATGGCTTAATCTGTCTTTTACAGCAGGAAACATACATATTTTCACTAGAAAGCTAAATAAATACACATGTAAGCATAAATATATGTTGTAACATTTATAATGTTGTTTAAAAGTGCACCATGCCCTATGTTTTGTTACATCTGCATGATAGAAACATTGGTAGCACTTTACAATAAGGTTTCATTTGTTAACATGATCAAACAACGAACAATGTCTACGGCATTTAATAAGACATTTTACCATTATTTAATGCACTGTGAACTAAAGTCAGGAACACACCAAGCCGACGGTCGGCCGTCGGGAAGTTTTTGTTCGTCGGCCGACTAAATTTTCTCAGTGTGTTCCGTACTGTCGGCTAAAGTTGGTCCTCGTCTGCTTTTTTTCAGCCGATTCGACATGTTGAATCGGCGTCGGAGCTCGGCGGTCAGTCGAGCCATCTGATCATTCTGATTGGCTGTTCAGCTACTGCCACCTGCTGGTACGGAAAGGCATTTCTTCTTACGCAGGAGCAGAACGGACGTGCTACTTCCCCGTCGGCTGTCGAGCGTCGGTTTGGTGTGTCAGGGCAACTTTGGACCCAGACGCTGCCGACGTGAGCCAACCCCGCAGTCTGCTTTCGTTGGCGTCGGCTTGGTGTGTTCCTGCCTTAATGCTACCGAAATTCATATTTGTTTTGACTATGTTGTACTAATTCTTACCAATTCTGCAGTTTTAGGAATTGATTAATTTATTCTGCAAATAAAAATGACCCATTCCATGACTCATGCCCGTGTACTTCTTTTTAAACGTGTGTCAAAAGTCTTTAGGTATAAAACTTTTTGCTAACTGAACAATTATTTAGTGCACCTGTATTAATCAGAGAGGTTGATGTAGTACTCACCTGATCTGTCTTGCATAGTTAAGCTCGATCTCGGTCCTTTCCTTCACAAATTTGGTGTATTTTTCCACAAAGTCGATTCCCCACTGTGTGTGCTTTTCCAGGTTATCAAACTGATCCTGAGAGGGAGAGAGACAGAGAGAGAAATGTGTTAAAATTGGGACAATAACATGTTTCAACACCCTGAATCAGTTGTTGAAATCAAAAAATGTACCACACCAAATAAGGTTCACCAAAGAGGCAGAACAACAAATGTTTGATGACAGCCGCCACTGCACGGGGTCACAAGCAAAGGCGTCATTCTACTGAGGTCAACAGGAAGTGGACAGGAAGAGCCCATCCTTATGCCATGGTCACACTAGACTTTGAGCATGCAAATGTGTGAATTATGTACAACATATAACATATAATAATAAATCCAAAAAGTAAAAATAAACAATCTACTCCACTCTACGGCAAAAAAAGGTTAAGCCGTGGCTTATCGATCTTCTATTGGTCACATATCTTCAAATTCGCAGCTCAGAGTTCACCAAACTTGAACTTTGGAATGCGCCAAAATGCGAAACTTCTTCGCGTGAGCTTGCATTTCCGGTCTCTAGCTATGGTATGCGTATGAATGGAAGTCAATGGAGTGAAAAGAGTAGTGTGACTGCTAAGTGAAGACATTTTCACATCAGTAAATAAACTTGCGAAAACTTGGTTTTATCGAATTCGCGATCACGCACACTCTTTGTATAGGGAGCGGCGGTTCTGAATGCACATTTTAAGGTAAGATAATTGTCAATGACCAAATCTTCCGCCATCGTCCTGTCGCCTTACTCTCGTCAAATGATCAGTGAAATCTGACTCCTGCTGTACTGTGCTGAGACTCTGCAGCTCGAGCTGTAAATAGAGTAGACACTTTCAGTTTATAATTGTACCGTCCATTGTCCAAATGAAGTAAATGGTGTTTATTTCTATAAAAAAAAAGCAAGACGACAGTGGGGGCGGTGCTGCGGTGGGCAAGTGATGGAATCGATGTACGCCGGAACACCGTGTAACACAATTAACACTACCGCAGCAAGCCTAGTTAAAGTACTGTGTCAAAAATAGTGAACTTTGTTATGAGTGAATATAATGTTATGAATTTTTGTATTTTCACTTGATGTGCTGGAGTGATATTTCTAAAGTACCAAGTGCAAACTGTATCAGATCAAAGAAATAAAGTTTTCATCTACTGCATCATGTTTGGAATGTTTCTGATGGTTAGCTAACACAACAACACAAGAAACTTTATTAAAAAAATTAAAAAAATTAAAAAAAAAAAAAAAAAAAATTTATCTAACCACCCAAACCACATTCAGAGGCAGTTGCACACATTACATTTGTAGTGTTGAAGTTAATGGGGCTGAAAGTTTTATTAATATCCTTATATGTTGTGGTCATCAATAGGTGAATATTATGAAGGTATATGATGAGGTGTGTGTGTGTCAACTTTTTCTTTGCAGATGATTTCCGCTAAAACCTCTGTGCAACACACAAACACACACCACAGAAATAAGTTTTACATTCAGACGCAACCCATTTTTACACCTCAGCTAACACAGGTCACATATTTTGAGATGTGTCAGGGTCAGTTTAAGAGCATGCTCAGTAAAATATGACAGAAAATATTTAAACGTTATGCTAATTAAGCTCCACAAAAACTACAGTAACTGATCCAAAATCAGTATCCGATAAGAAAGAAATCCTATATAATACACTAACAATGTATGAAGCATATGTATTTGGATTGTGCAAAAACAACCTCCAAAAAACGCCACACAACAGGAAGTTCTTGCCAATGTCCCTCTAAACTTTTTAAGAATCCTTTTCAATCGCATCACTATGAAAAATAAAGGTTCCATTTAGAACCAAAACTTATTTTACAGCCTGATGTCATAAAAGAACCTGTTTAAGAACAAAGAACTTTATTTAATTCTTTAGAAAATCCATGTAATGAAAGACCAGAAACCAAAACACTGCTTTGAAGAAGCTATAATGAAATAAAGAACTTAAGAAAGCCAACTTAAGAATCCTACACAGCCAAAATGTGTCTTGATAACCAAACATTGTTTTGCCGAACCTAAGAACCTTTTAAAACCCGTTCACTTCACAATAAAATCACATCATCAGAACTCTGCGTTGCACCTTACACAGAAGCTACACTAAATAAAACACCAAAAGGGTACTGTAGTGACGCTTCAATCACCTTCGTTTGACTCCAGCATCCCCCCATTTTCTCTTCAACCATTGCGAAGTCTGAAGAATTCAGCCAGAATTCCACTCACACACTCCCTCCGTCCGTAGGAGCTTAAGATTCACAAGAACATTTCACTTTCTCCTTCTGAAAGAACAAACTGCTGTTTAATTGCTGTTCGTGCAAACCTTTCGCATGCATTCAGTCAGCAGACAGGATGAGCGCTCAAACCTCTGTGAGTGTGTTGTGTGCACAGGATGTACATGTGGGTGATGATTTCAGTTTCTGCACTCCACATTAAAACTTTTGGTCAATTATTTAAAGGTGTAGTTCACCAAAAAATGAAAATTTTTTGGTCCTTTGCTCATGTCGTTCCAAACCCATCTGAATTTCTTTCATCTGTAGAGAAATTTTTCAGAAATCTTTACGCAGCTCTTTTCATATTACAGCTGCTGAAACCAAACCAAAATGAATTCAAAAGAAAAAAGTATTATAAATGTCCAGTTAAAGTAGTCCATATGACTTGCGTGCTATATTCCATGTTTCTGAAGTAATATGTGCAAGGAACAAACCAAAATTTTGTACTTTTTTAAAAATTTTGTACTGCATGAAAATTCTTCAAAAATACCCATGGAAAAAATAACAGCATTTGGGTTTGGAACGACATGAGGGTCAGTAAACAATAGGGGCTTTCGCACAGGAGGAACCTTTTCATAGTTCCTGTAACTATCGGTGGAAGAACCCACCTTTTGGTGTGTTTGTACCGCAGGAACTGGGAAAGATTTTAGTTCCTACTTCAGAGTAGGGTCTAACCCAGCACAATAGGAACCACCAGTGACGTAAGTGTACGTTGACTGCCCAAACGCATGCCATATGAAACATCGACACCCGCCATTTTTAAAAAGCCATGTAAACACACAGTTTACATATACTTACTCCACAAACATGGAAAACAGCGATAGATGGACCGACACCAAAGTCCAGGCACTTCTCAACAAGTCACAGAGTCCTCCATCCTCCAGTTGTTGACAATGCCATGCTTAAATCGCTTAAAATCGAGTCCCCCCCAGGAATCGGGTCTCCTTTAGGACCCCAAGTGATCCCACTGGTTCAACTGACTTTTGATAGGTAGTATTTTTAGCGCCTGATTATAATTCCTGCAAAATCAAGTTATGATTTATGTCGTTTAAAATGCGTTATAATGTCTTTTAAATTACATGGTTCATATACTAGTATATAACTGAAGCTGAAATCAAGCATTTCTCATTCTTACTGTTTTTTAGTTAGCTTATGTACTAGCATAGCATACATATACCTGATTAGCCTGCTAGCTTAGCTTATATTATATTAGGTATGTTTTTTGCTTCCAATATAGTTCCCAATTACATTTTTCAAATGATTGATGTTTGTGTGTACTTAGCATAACAATTAATTTATTAGAAATTTATAATAGTAATATTATATACTATACCACATTGCTATTATTGTGTCAAATTAATATTAAATTACTTTTACAGAACATAGTATGTTGCAACAATCCTTATCCTTATAAAAAAGTACATTTTTAGGCATGATTGTGTTTCCAGTTTTATTATGCAATACATAGGCATTCATTTTATATTTCAAGCATGTTGTTTGTGCACTTAATGTAATAAACATCATACAATAGTGAAATAGGTTATAATTAGTCAAGACTTCACGATAACAACTTTTGATCAGGCATTACCGCCTGGGTCCTAAAGGTGACCCAGGCAGGGGGGACTCGATTTCTCATGACACCGGCTTATTTCAGAGTTCCTACTTCCAGTGCGAATGCAACCAGGAAAATGGCCCAAGGGGAAAATTTAGTTCTTGGGGGACCGCCCTGGTGGCTAGTTCCTATAAGTGAGTTTCTAAAACTACCCTGTGCAAAAGCCCCTAATAACTGAATTTTCATTTTTGGTGAGCTATTCCATTACGGCTATTAAACTAGCAATGGAAGAATACAGCTAAGAAACACACACAGTGCCAAAGTCCCCTGTCAGCATCTGGGTAATTGAAATGACCTAATACGATTAGCCAGCCTCATTTAAACACAGATCACCTCCTCTTACACAACCCAGTCTTTAGTACACACTGCAGAGACAAGAAACACTACAAAAGCAGCAGAACCCCAGCAGCCGAAGGTTTAAAGAAAGAAAACTGAAAATCTGCTGTGTGATCCTATACAGACTTGTGGTTTTGATCAGTGAGACGGCGTATTATGCAGTAAACGGATGCTTGGGTGTCTGACATTTTCCGCAATGCAAAGACATCTATGAGGTGCCCCAAGTGCAAGTCTAAAGATCTGTGGCTGTATGAAACTTCCTATCTTAATTCTTGGCTTCGGATTTGAAAAAGTTCTATTTCCTAAGTGAAATAACCATGGTTACTAAACAGACAGGATAGGATTCTATGTTATGATGTAATACTGACCCTGCTGTCTAAACTAGTGCATGCACAAACTATTTCTTTGAAGATGCACCCAGAAGTGAAGACGAATTATGTTGCCATTCATGTGGGCAGGTTTTGCAATTCTCAAGAGAGACAAACTTTAAAAAGAAAACATCAAAACTTGACATCAGCTTATAGGGACATCCCCACATGGAAAACTTCTTCACAGAGGGACTAAATGTGTTATTTTTCATCTAAAAATAGTAAGTATGCACTTTTGGCTCAGTTGGTTTAACATTAAAGTGAAAGTTAGGGTTTGTATCATCCAATTTACATGTGCAGTTACTTATTTAGCAGACACTTGTAACTTACAAATGAAGAAGACTACAACAAAAGTGATTTATCCATGAAAAAGAACAAAAAGTAAACATGTCAAAGTGAAAAAAAAGAATTGATTTTTAAGGTTTAGTTGATATCACACTTAGTATTGATAGAGATACAGTTAAACATCACCATTAAACAACAACCCAAGTAATTTCACTGAATAAAACAATAAATACAATCACAAACTGTATAAAAAGCATTTCTTAAGCTTAATGTTAATATCAACATTTACTAATACGTTATTAAAATCTGTTAATATTATTTAATGGACATGAACTAATATGAAATAACAATGAACAGTTGTATTTTTATGTTAACAAAGATTAATAAATACTGTAACAAATGTATTGTTCCTTGTTAGTTAATGCATCCCAACTAATGGGACCTTATTGTAAATATATATGTTTCCTTTTAAAACACGACATAATATGATATTTGGTGTAGTAATGCAGCGCGAAAGCATTAGCATAATTCATTTACCCTCTGAGTCGACAAAATTTTAGTCCACATTGCTCTGAATGATGGAGTGGCCCCCATGTCCACTGCGCTTAAGAGAGTTTCCACCAACTCCTAAAGTCAGAACTGAGCCAGAACCGCCTGTCCGATTCAAAGTCAAACCAGTATCGGTCAATCCACCTGCACTATTCTCCAGTCGAAACCAGTCTGTCTGCCTGTTCCAGTATGATAATGGTGGATTATAATCCAGATTCTGTCTTTATCCACAGATTAAATCCCTCAAACCAGCATAAAGCAGATATATTGCACATCTGGAGCTGATCCAATGAGTGTCTGGGCACCAGATTTACAGTTGTTCTATTATTTTACTCAAGTCCAGACATTAGCAATGACCAACGAGCACCAGATAGATACAACACAGCCTCGTAAGTGAATTACACAGTTCCTGGTGGCAAATTTACATTCATATTTACATCCTAGCATTTAGCAGAACTTTCTATTTAAAGCAACATACAAATGAGGAACATGTCGACAACAGGCAGATAGAATTTGGGTTCTATAAGCATTTTCTAAACATTCCATTTTGGTTGTGCAAATGTTAAAAAAAACACAGTTTTCTTAAAGTAACAAACATTTTAACATTCTAGGAACATTGATTTGTAATGGTCCAATTGCAAAATTGTGTTTAATGTATAAAAATACAGTTTCATAAAAAACTGCACATTTACAAAGATGTTCTTTTAACGCAGTGAAAACTTGAAAATGTATAAAACACTAATATACAATAGTAATATATTGGATGAAACATGGTAGGTAAAGCAATATTTTATACATTTTCAAGTTCTTGTGTTTTTTAATATTATGTACTCTTAACATGACAGTGTTTTTTAATGTGGCATGTAAAATATTGGGGCTCATTAAAAGTGCAGTGTGTAAATTTTAGCGGCATCTAGCGGCGAGGTTGCGAATTGCAATATAGAGAAGCTACGGTGGTCAACACAGGACAAATATGTCGCCATCTGAGACAGCAGAGAGTAGCCAGTCAAGCAAATGTTCTCTGTAGAGCAGTTTGTCCATTTAGGGCTACTGTAGAAACATGCCGCAAAATGGCGATTTAACATGTAAGGGGACCCGCGGTGTATGTAGACAGAAATGGCTCATTCTAAGATAGTAAAAACATAACAGTTCATTATGTAACGTCTTTATACACCACTGAAAACATAGTTATGTATATTATATTGCATTCTGTCAATAGATCCTCCGAAAAATTACACATTGCACCTTTAAAACATGCAGAAAGAATTTCTGTGTAAACTATAAATTGTTGCACTGAATTTAATATAACAATTTAAGATTGTATATAAGTGACAATAATACTTTAACTCTTTCCCTGCCATTGACAGAATTTTCCGGCAATCCATGTTTTCACTGTTATACGGTAGGGGGCGCTATTACACATCTTCTGAGTACAGAATCTGCAGATCCAAAAACAAGCGAAAAAGAAGCAGAAACAAGAGATAGAAGCATTGCTTATGCTAATGTAAAATAACACGACCATCAAATATTAAACAGAATAATCAAAACTGTGTAACGTTACCGAATGAAATGTTGAACTCACAAACAGGTATAGGACTGTAGTCTTTGACGAAAATGTGATTTTCCCAGCTTTTTGTTCAAAATGTTTCTTTTTTTATGAAACTTGCCCACATTCAAGTGTTGATAAAAAGAATGCATGAAGCACAAAAAATGGGTTTTTGATATATTATATGTTCAGGTATTCATACAATAAAAATATTCTGGGGGCCATGAAAGTTTAGTGAAAATGATCAAAAATGCTGGAGCTGGCTGACAGCTCCAGCAAAAGAACACCAAGAACATTTTTTCCAAGCACTTTGAGAACATTTATCAAAATACTATTAACATCATATGTGGCTAACGTTTGTTCCTAACAATTACACAATGTTTGCACTGTGTAGTTCTCCTTTAGATGGAAAACGAACATACACTCTCAACAACAGAGGTGATGGAGTCATTATGTCCAGCAGTGACGACGTCTGCAATAACATCCCGCCGTGCACGGCGAGTTATTGTGGATTAATGAGGGTCAGGAATGGTCACCAGCTGACCCTGAACAGAGACCGAACATATTGCAGAGCACCTGCATCCGCTATGAACGAGTCTACTGGATGGAAATGAGGGATCAGGGAGAGGTTCAGCACACATACACACTCGACCATAGGCGTCTGAGCTGCACGTGTGTAAAAATCAAAGCCGTGCCAGGTGGTGACTGAGCAACTGGAGGGAAATATGGAGAGAATGACTCAGAGAGAGGGAAAGAAAGGAATTTAAAAGACGTCTGATATTCAAAACCCCTCACAAGCACACTTTCTGCATGAACATACCTGACAGGTTAGCTGTCACAGACATGAGGGGAGTAAATAATGACAGAATTTTCATTTTAAGCTGCACTTTTCCTTTAACCGCACACATGCACTCTTACAATCAATGTGATGTCAACATGGATTCTGAATCAAAAAATGAGGTCATACTCTATTTATGGAAGAAACAAACATTTTTCATAATAATTATTCTCGTGTGCATGGTAGAATGCTGTAATTCAGGCTGAAACAAAACACACACAACTGCACAAAAACACGAGCATGAGAATAGCCGTATGGCGTATATTTCATCATCCAGAAACACATGCACACACGCCTCCTCTCTCGCTATAAATAGGCATCGTGTGCTCTGATGGGACACAGAGAAATCCTAGAGTTCACTCGTCTCTCATGAACTCATTAAATCCAAGGACTCCAAAGAGCAGAGCACTAGTCAGACACTGAGATCCTGTCTGTAAATACAGTACAGTCTGACAACCATCACTATTACTATTACTGAGAGTTAGAGATACATTTACCACAGTAACTTAGGTATTTTGGTGGAAAATGTACATTTTTGCATTGGTTATTCTCTCAACATTTCTGAAATCAGTAAATGTGTTTTTAATTTACCCTCCTGGTATGAACTCAACAAACTCTCAACATGATTCCCTCACAATCCTTGTGAAATCTGGCCTTAATTTAGCCGGAGAGGACGTGCTTCATCAGGCTTCTGCTTCGTTACTTTGGGACAGTCCAATTAACTATGATGCTAATGAAGAACACATCACAGAGAGAGGAAATGCTAAATATATCACTGATGGAGACTTTCTGAACCTGTACACATCTAGACTAGAGCTGAATGTATGATCCTAACCTACTGACCTCAGATTAGTCTGCTGCTTAGTATCTGGTGGAACATGGTTAATAAGAACAGGGTGATCTGACCCCAGGTCAGTATTTCTTCTAAAATGGATAAAGTATGCACAAGCCCATGGTGTATGCCCCCGGTGTATGCCAAACACGAACAGGTGTCAGTGCTATAGCCAGATCATAAATGTATTTAGTTAACACAGGACAGATAGCAAATGAGATTCTTGAAGGTCACTGGGGACGCTACATCTAGGGTCATACTAAATGCAACACAGCAACTGAATCACTTCAGGAATCCCTTGTGTACGAGGCTGCTCATTAGATGGTCACTTCTAGGAAGTTAAGACAAAAATAAAATATATTGAAGGGTACATACATGGTCACTTCAAGGAAGTTAAAAAATAAAATATTTATTATTTTATTTTATTTTATGTTTTTTTTTTAACTTCCTAGAAGTGTCAATTAAATGTACCATTCACTAATTTTTTTATTTTTGTTTTTCATTTTAGGTTAAAGTTAACCTAACCTAACCTAAAATTAAAAAAATAAAATATATAGGAATGGTACATATGATTGTCACTTCTAGAAAATTAATACATAAAAAAATAAAATAAAATAAAATAAAATAAAATAGTGATATGATGTAAATATTGATATGAAATAAATTGATGGTCACTTTTAGGAAGTTAATAAATAAAAAAAAAAAATGAAGAAATAAAATAGAATAACATAAAATAAATAGTGATATGATGTAAATAGTGATATGAAATAAATATGATGGTCACTTCTAGGAAGTAAAACTTTAAAATAAATAAAATAAAATAAAATAAAATAAAATATATAGTGAAGGGTACATAATGATGGTAACTTCTAGGAAGTAATAAAATAAAATAAAATAAAATAAAAATATAGTAAAATGGTACATCATGATGGTAACTTCTAGGAAGTAATAAAATAAAATAAAATAAAAATATAGTAAAGGGTACATCATGATGGTAACTTCTACGAAGTAATAAAATAAAATAAAATAAAATAAAAATATAGTAAAGGGTACATCATGATGGTAACTTCTACGAAGTAATAAAATAAAATAAAATAAAATAAAATAAAATAAAATAAATAGTGAAGGACATATATGATGGTCACTTCTAGGAAATTAAAAAATAATAATAAAAATAATAATAATAAAAAAAGGGGAATTTACCCATAGTCTGCTCATTAGGAAACAGGAAACGTCTATGTGACACCTGCAGTTCCACTGCAGCCTCTTGGAGCAGTAGAGAATAACTTGTGTCATCACTGAACTGTCAATCAACCAAAAAGTCTCTGATGTGAGCTTGTGATTTAATTCCCAACAAACCAAAAGTTCCCAAAACATGCACACACACAGGCACACACACACAAATCAAGGGTTCTGTTTTGTTCATCAATCCCTCCAAAATTCCCCTAAAAAACCTCATATACAGAGTCTGATTCACCCAGGTATACAAATTACTCTGAAAAACCGCTTCAAGGGAGCAAAAAGTGAACAGCGTGAATGCACACATCATCATGTGTAAAGGCTGTTTCACAATCATCCAACAATACCAACGTGGTTAACAAAAATGACAATTTTCATTTTTGCATGCAACCCTTATAACCACCTTATAACAAATACCTTATAACATCACTATCTCACCTGAATGTTCTAGTCAGAATTAAATATTATCACGTTAAATTAGATAAAGTACTCTTTTAGTTTTCTGCCTCTGAGGAAAGTTAAAATAACATTTGGCAGATTCCTGCTGACCTAGAAACAGCTGACACAGGAAGTGGCTTTGAGAAGATGCAGATGTACAGTGCTGTATGTCAGTAGCGTAGTGATGGGCTCTTTAACACACGGGGTCAACGTGATGATCTTATTAGTGTGATTATCTTATTACTCAACAGACATGAATGATACCTCAAATACCATGGCCTGTTGAGAAGTTAGTCTAGTTAGTCTTGACACTTACATGCACATGCACACATTAGCTATGTTTACATGCACCAAATAATCCATTTGATGGCTCAATTGGATTGAAAAGCCTTCAGGTAAACACCTCAATCGTTCTCACTGAGCTTGATCTAAATTAAATTTCTGGTTAAAAGGGGTCGTCAACAGGAGTCCGAACTAGGGATGTCAATTTACATAAATTCCTATAATCGATTGTTGTTTAAATTAACAATCAATTAACCGGCTAATACCACAAAAAGTAGTTAGTTCACCCAAAAATGAAAATTCTGTCATTAATTACTCACCCTCATGTCGTTCCACACCCATAAAACCTTCGTTCATCTTTGGAACACAAATTAAGATATTTTTGATAAAATCCGATGGCTCAGTGAGGCCTGCATTGACAGCATGTTAATTTAGATTTTCAAACGCCCAGAAAGCTACTAAAAACATATTTAAAACAGTTCATGTGACTACAATGGTTCAACCTTAATGTTATGAAGCGACAAGAATACTTTTTGCGCGCCAAAAAAAAACAAAATAACGACTTTATTCAACAATATCTTTTGAAGGGCGATTTCAAAACACTGCTTCATGAAGCTTCGAAGCTTTACAAATCTTTTGTTTCAAATCAGTAGTTTGGAGCACTGCCAAAGTCACGTGAACCATTGAAATTTCTCGATCATGACGCAGTATTTTCCAACATCATTTAAAAGTTCAACCAATAGAAACTGGATCTCAGGTGCAGTGGGTGGGTATAGTGGGTAGGGACGATGTGTAGTGACCAATCAGACACTGTTTTACAGCAGGAGCGCCCTTGGATTGGTTTGATCTCTCAGAATTACAGGTCTTGATCACCATGCACCATAGAATAGGAGCGCATAGCTAAAACAGCGCAGGAAGACCATCACTCATCAACCAGGATCTTATTACTTGTTATTTATTTTATGTACTTTTGTTGTGGCGTTTACACAAGTAAATAGTTCTTATGTTCAGTAAAATCGCTAGTTTGGAGGGTTTTTTGGACCCTTGGATAATTATGTTTCGAAATAAACAGCTAGCCTACCTAATCCATTGCATGGCTTAAAGACATTAATACATATGTAACTACGGGGTGCTCATTTCTTTTTTCCTCGTATGTCTGCTGCACGTTTTGCGTATGAGCCGTACGGACCTTAAAACAATGCACTATAATGATGACCTAGGTTAATCGACCAAGTTTTATCGATTAAGCTATTATCGACAAATAATCGCTCGTCCATTAATCATAAGCATCCCTAGTCCGAATTGGAAAACTTAAAGGGTTAGTTCACCCAAAAATGAAAATTCAGTCATTAATTACTCACCCGCATGTCATCTTCAGAACACAAATTAAGATATTTTTTATGAAATCCATGAGCTTTCTGGCCTCCTATAGACTGCAACGTCATTACCACTTTCAAGGCCCAAAAAAAGTAGTAAATACATCGAGAATACTTTTTGTGAGCAAAAAAAAAATAACGACTTTAACAATTTCTTCTCTTCCCTGTCATTCTCCTACGCTGTTTACGTTATAAACTTCCAGGTTCAACGTCAGAACGCCAGCTCCGTATTGGCCGATGCTGTACTGTTTTGTTTTTGCGCACAAAAAGTATTCTCCTCACTTCATAACATTTAGGTTGAACCACTGTAGTCACATGGACTATTTTAACGATGTCTTTACTACCTTTCTGGGCCTTGAAAATGGTAATAACTTTGCAGTCTATCAGAGGCTAAAAAGCTCAAGGATTTCATCAAAAAGATCTTCATTTGTGTTACAAAGATGAAGGTCTTACGGGTTTGGGACGACATAAGGGCGAGTAATTAATGACAGAAATTTCATTTTTGGGTGAACTAACTCTTTAAGCAAGTAAATGCTTCCAAAATTCAAAAATGCGCAGTGCCATGATGCATATGTTTGCACACGATTTACGTTTACGAACATCCATATACTTCATTCTTTATTCTTAGTAACTTGTCAGTGGAGGAGACTGAATATTTACTAAATACTTGCATAACAATCTTTTTAGATATGGTAAAAACGACAATTATTCTCACTGTATAATTATCACCAGAACTTTGTTCAGAATACATGAACTGCACATGCAAACAAATATATATGTATATCAGATTGAAATGTTTAGGGTTTGTATAAACAGAACTTTCAGAATCTGAAATCAGATTGGATTGAATCGCATGTAAACATGTCTATTGTGCATTATGAGTGGTGGGTTTTTTTTAATCATCATGAGATGTTTTGAGGTTATGCTCATTGTGGAAAATAGATTCATCTCTCTCTTTGTTCAATAGCCTCTGTTCATTGTGGCTGGTGCTCGTAGGCGGCTTGCATTCAGGGAGAAATATTTGTGTGAGATGTCAAGCAGTTTGTGTGCGATTCTATGTGTGTGTGTGTTTGTGTGAATGCCAATCCATTGGTCTTTCACACAGGGTCTTTGTGCTGCAGAAAAAGGCAGAACAGAGCTACTGTAACCTCTTAGTCATGATACACAGAAGGGTCACACACACACTTGGATGGTCCTATCACCAACATTTGTCTTTGTGTCATGAAAGCGTCCAACATGAACTTAAACGTCTTCACTTCGCACAGTAGTGCATCATAACAAGTACGCTCCTCTGAAACAGACCGTCGATTTAAAACGCCCAAGAGAACATCACCACAACCGCTCCATAAACACTGCTAGCATGATAAATCTCTACTGCTAACAAGAAAATCCCTTTCCGCTTCTGAGAGAAACATACACAAACACACAGCACAACGAAAAACTGTGGGCTTCTAGATTTCTGAAGTTCCCGCTTTGTGTGTGTGTACATTAGCGCATTGCAATTTGGTTGCTAGGGTGATCTGAGTGCTTGATGGGGCGTTGCTATGTGGTTGTTGGGGTGATCTGAGTGTTCGATAGTGCGTTGCTATGCAGTTGCTGGGGTGATCTGAGTCGTTGATAGCGCATTGCTATGCGGTTGCTGGGGTGATCTAAGTGGTTGTTAGTGTGTTGCTATGCGGTTGCTGGGGTAATCTAAGTGGTTGTTAGTGTGTTGCTATGTGGTTGCTGGGGTGATCTGAGTGCTTGATAGGGCGTTGCCATGTGGTTGTTGGGGTGATCTGAGTGTTCGATAGCGCGTTGCTGTGCGGTTGCTGGGTTGATCTGAGTGGCTGTTAGTGTGTTGCTATGCAGTTGCTGGGGTGATCTAAGTGGTTGTTAATGTGTTGCTATGAGGTTGCTTGTATGATACGAATGACTGTTAGTGTGTTACTATACAGTTGCTGGGGTGATCTAAGTGGTTGTTAATTTGTTGCTATGTGGTTGCTGGGGTGATCTGAGTGCTTGATAGGGCGTTGCTATGTGGTTGTTGGGGTGATCTGAGTGTTCGATAGCACGTTGCTATGCGGTTGTTGGGTTGATCTGAGTGGCTGTTAGTGTGTTGCTATGCGGTTGCTTATATGATGCGAGTGACTGTTAGTGTGTTACTATACGGTTGCTGGGGTGATCTAAGTGGTTGTTAATGTGTTGCTATGAGGTTGCTGGGGTGATATGAGTGGTTGTTAGTGTGTTGCTATGCGGTTGCTTGTATGATGCGAGTGACTGTTAGTGTGTTACTATACAGTTGCTGGGGTGATCTAAGTGGTTGTTAATTTGTTGCTATGTGGTTGCTGGGGTGATCTGAGTGCTTGATAGGGCATTGCTATGTGGTTGCTGGGTTGATCTGAGTGGTTGTTACGGTGCATTCACACGGGGCATCGGCGTCAACGCTTGACGGAGGGCGTGTCTGAAGCTTGAGCTGACGCGACTGTCATAGTACAACAGCCAGTCACATTACTTTCCGGTGTTGCATGAATGCAATTGGCTAGCGTCTGTGATCTGACGCCCAGCGGTTGCTGGGCTGATCTGAGTGGTTGTTAGTGTGTTGCTATGCGGTTGCTTGTATGATGCGGGTGACTGTTAGTGTGTTACTATACGGTTGCTGGGGTGATCGAAGTGGTTGTTAATGTGCTGCTATGTGGTTGCTGGGGTGATCTGTGTGCTTGATAGGGCATTGCTATGCGGTTGATGGGGTGATCTAAGTGTTCGATGGCGCGTTGCTATGCGTTTGCTGGGGTGATCTGAGTGGTTGTTACTAGTGCGTTGGTATATGGTTGTTGGGGTGATCTGAGTATCTGTTAGTGCGTTACTATGTAGTTGCTGGGATGATCTGAGTGGTTGTTAGTGTGTTGCTATGTGGTTGCTGGGGTGATCTGAGTGCTTGATAGGGCGTTGCTATGTGGTTGCTGGGGTGATCTGGGTGGTTGTAGGACATTGTTTTTGGTATGTTACTTTGCGGGTGCTAGAGTGTTTTAGACTGTTTCCATGCTGTTCTGGGTGGTTGCTAGGGTTTCTCTAACTGTATTTGAGAGAGCTAAAGAGATACAACATGAAGATAATTTGCATTTTTATACATCTAGCAGCCTCAGTTCTCAAAAAAAAAGGGGAAAAAAAAGAAAATGTGGTTTTGGGTGGAGTGAGTCCCAACTGTCTGTCACGTTGAAAGTCCCACCCACAAGTAAAAGCTGGAATTTGAGTCATTTTGACTGGAAGAATGACACATCAACACACACATACACATGCTCATGTTCATCCTGTGTTATCTCAGCCACACAAACTCACTTTCAAGCTTTGCTGATGTGTGCTGGAAACTCAAGTGTCCAGCCTGACACAGGACAACCCACTCTGATAACTAGCCTGAGAGAACTGTAATGAAATTCACTAAGAACACAATTCATCTACTCCAATCCATTAGAATCAATTTCACTGATTAATATTCACTTAGTTGTTGTCTATAAAGCCTTCACTGAAAATTGTGTCAATTTCATTACAAGAGAAACATTCACAAACCAGTGAAATATTTCCAGTAGCTAATATCATTTGTTTCCAGCCAAAACTGTGAGATTATAAACTCTAGTGTCTTTAAATGGTTAAAGACACTCCTGTGTAAAAATAATAATAAAAAAAAAAAAATCTTGGCCATATATTATATATTAAAGGTAAAACATAGTCATTATCACAAACCCAACAGCATGATCAGGGGCCAGATTCATGAAAATTAAGAAAGGGTTTTATGAACACTTACAAACGTCTTATAAGTTATCCTTATTATAATAATTCAATAATTATATTATATATATATATATATATATATATTTAATATTTTTTTTTTTTTTTTTTTTTTAGAGATGCACCGATGTATCGGCTAACAATCGGTATTGGCCGATAAAAGCTATTATTATTATAAAGCTATTATTATCACTAAAAACTGCTGATGGTCAGGGCCGATTATATCCTGTCAATAAAAAGGGTGCGGAAAGACATGTTCAGACTGCAACTCATACATACTGTGTGTGTGAAGAAAATCACTCTTGTGTTGAATTTTAACACATTAACAGTTTAAAAATAGTGATGTTAAAGCAGGCTCTTTTTGACCCTATGATATATATATATATATATATATATATATATATATATATTTCAATAAACAGAAGTGTAGGATAAAATTTCATTCTTAAGTTTATTTCAAGTCGACTGGACTTTATTAAACGGTGACGGCTACTTACAAGAGTGGCATGAGAAATCAGTAGTCTGAGACAATGATTAATTACATAGCACTGTGGCCAATATACAAAAATATTTTAATGCAAAATGCCATGTTTGACCAATCAGAATCAAGTATTCCAAATGCAGTCACTATGACTACTCACATTACTGAGCATCTTCATCTCTAGTAGCCTCTGCAGGTACTCCTGCAACGGGTTGAGAGGTAGAGGGGTCGGGGGGTCCGGTTCCTCCATGAACCAACGGAGTGAACCCACCGACCGACGTCTGTTCAAGAAATCAAACAGCTCTTCATGCATCATCATGAGCCAAATGCGCAAATGCAGCAAAAAAGCAACCTGAATTAGATAATTTTACGAGAAACTAAAAAACAGGAGATTAATAATTACACTTCTCTAAGACGGACAGTTAAACAAATAGTCTAAAAATTGACAAGAAGTGAAAGAAATGAGTTTCAGCTTTGATCCATTGTGGAATGTATGTGATTACCCATCATGCACTGGGAGATTAAGTGACGCAGTGAACTTTGCTCGATGCCGTTTTTGTTATTAAGCTGATTACCAGCTAGAACTCTACTCAAAGAAACACACAAACATGGAGAAGTTGCATCAACCATACACTTTCATCACCACACATGCACACAATCCTCAGACTGATTTGTGAAACTCAAACACACATCACTCATTGTTCAGGTACACTATTGCATTTCCAGCTTTCATCCATTTTGTTCTCCTGTCGAATGATCCTGTTTTATTACATTACATAAGACGAGCTCCGACTTCACCTCTGAGGATCTAAAAACTGAGATTTTCACAGGTAATGAAACTCAGAAATGAAACTAAGAAGATGTGGTGGGCCATGGCGTGATACACTACCAGTCAAAAGTTTGGAATAATTAAGTTTTTTTTTTAAGAAGTCTCTTCCAAGCCTTTTTTTATTTGATCAAAAATACAGTAAAAACAGTAATATTGTAAAATATTGGCCCTTCAGATCCTTCAGAAATCATTCTAATATGCTGATTTGGTGCTTAATTAATATTGGTGTATATAATTATTAACAATGGTTCTTATAAATGTTTTTTTTTTTATTAGGATTCTTTGATGAATAGAAAGTTCAGTTAACAGCACCTTTTAAAATCTTTTGTAACATTATAAATGTCTTTACTGTCACTTTTGATCAATTTAATTCAGTTTCCACAAAAATATTGCACAGCACAACTATTTTCAACATTGATAATATAAGAAATGTTTCTTGAGCTGCATAATCAGCATATCAGAATGATTTCTGAAGGATCGTGTGACACTGAAGACTGGAGTAATGATGCTGAAAATTCAGCTATGATCACAGGAATAAATTACATTTAAAATTTTAATAATATTTTAGCAATATTACAGCTTTTCGTGTATTTTTTATCAAATAAATGCAGCTTTGGTGAGTGTAAGAGACAAAAACATTAAAAATAAATCATAATTATTCCAAACTTTTGACTGGTAGTGTTCACAAACTCCAGTGGTTGGTCAGTTACGATCGATAAAATGTACAGACAGTCTCTTCCTGTCTAAGCAGGCAGTTCTTGGCTAGAATAAGCATCAAATTGGCCCAGACGTTACTTTGACAGTTAAAAGTCTGGCTTGGCAGGACTAGAAGTGGCTAGACTTCATGATTTGCTCTGACAGCGTGCTGCTAGCTGGTATCTGTCCTGTCGGCTTCTGGGTTGCTTCTGAAAATATATCTTTATAGGAGGTTGCCCAGCCTTCAGGAAATACAAACAGACAGACAGCTGTTCGAGCATGGTGAACATTTATGTGTGTTCCTTTAACAGGGAAAACACAGCAAGCTTGAATGTGTGTGTGTGTGTGTGTGTGTTTATAATAGTGAGAGGGAAAACTATACTGGTTATGTGAGGTATGTGTGCCAGCGGAAATCTGATACACACTCACCCACACACACACACAGCTCCATGTGCCAAATACACAATCACTTTAAAACTTCCTACATGTGTTCTGATCTATTAAAAAGTGAAGGAAGTCATTTTTCTTTCGTAAGGTGACAGAATTAAGTGAAACATGATGAACATTTCAAGTGAACAGTCAATAAGGATTTGTTTGAGAATTGATTGAATGGTGGAACGTTTTTCTATATGTAAAGGAAGTTTGAGGGGAGGGGCTTAAACATGAGGGGCCTTGATGATGTCGGTGAAAAAGGAAAGTTGTTTCAATGGTGGAGCAATTTAGTGATGAAAGATTATGAAGACAAACCAGTGTTATTATTGTTACCAAAAAACAAAAATAAAACTAAATTAAAACATTTTCAACATCTGAAATAAAAAATAAATAACTTTTAGAATTTAACTAAACTAAAAATACATTTTCATGACTCCAAAACTAAACTAAAGTAAACTAAAATAACATGGCCACAATTTATTTTAGATTTCGATACTTGGTATATTATAAAACCTGAAACATTTGCAATCCATTTGCATTAGAAAATGAAAATGTCACTGTAGGAAACAACAACTAATTGTTTAAAATGGTACCAATTAGTGCATTAACTTTTGGCTAAAATAAAAACTACATATATTAAAAACTAGAAAACATAAAATAAAATAAAAAAATAAACCTAAACTAAATCTACCAATGATAGAGGGAATTCTAAACTGATTTGAAAACACTGATTTAAAGGTGCAGCTAACGTTAGCCTGCTAGCATCGAAAGCATGAGATCCCACCCTCCCTGCAAATCGCCCTCCAAAGCCACACCTCCTCCAAAACACATGAACGCGCACACACACAGCTGCTCTCGGCAAAGCGTCACAAGAGACGGCGTTAAACTACCTCATCTCTCAAAGCACATAACATTACAATAATAATGAACGTAAACAACTTAGAGAGCTTGTACCTGACTGCTGCAGATTCATTTTGGCATTGAAATGCAGTCTGAGGATGTGAACAGCTCCGTTTAGAACGTCACGGGTTGCCATCTCTTCATTACAGTAGTTATGGCGTGAACGAAACATAAGCTCATTGTTTTGATTCGGTAGGAACTGTAAAAGGTGGCTGCTGTTTGTTTGCGCTGCTCCGTGACTGACGTCTGTCTACATTAACTCTGCATAGCATGAAACGCGCTGATATCATTCTGATATCATGCTGATTTTAAAGTCAATTAAAGAGTTTAAATTGATACACACAGATCCTGCGGCTCAAACTGCACCCTGCAATGACAAACTAACAAATTGTTATTGATCATTCACAATCATTTCACACACACTCCTTTCTGTCTCTATCTGTCTTCACAAATAGATTGTTTATATTCAGAGTGTGAAGAGAGAAGAGAAGCCTTCTCAGTTTAAGTGCCTCTCCAACCTAAAACACACACACACACACACACACACACGCACACATACATTTATTTGATAGCAATGACCGTAGACTGAAGTTTGGGCAGGAATGCTTTAAGATCAAAGGTTGGATGGTAATCCAAGGATTCAGCTCACGGACCTGAAGGGGAAAGAGGTGAGAGTGAAATACTAAATTTAGACGTGCACACACACACACACACACACGGTACTCAGATTATCACAAGCACTTAGATACAGAAGGAGGGAAGTAAAGTAAACTCCTCTTCCGCTCAGGGTATAGATAGTAATCAGATTTAAAAAGTAATCAGATTTAAAAAGAAGTATGCATTAAGAGAACCGCAATGCATCCTTATTAATGCTGAATGGAAGATGTCACTGTAAAAAAAGCGCCTAATCACCCAGACCAGAGAGGGCGCTGTTTGCATCCTGCACAACAGAATATGTGCTGATAATGCAGTGAGACTGCAAGTTATATAAAATGGACATTAATGAATTAATTTTCAACAATTCAGCAATATGCAGAACTGCCTGATGTTTATGATAAAACAAATTTTGAGGCCAAAAACCAAATTGTTTCTCAATTCACTTCTAATCTAATTTATTTACTTCCTTAGAGTTTAATCAACTAAAGTACTATTTAGAATGACACAAAATGAAAAGAGAATACAAAAGGAAAGAGAATAAGACAGACAGAAGGAAGAAAGTCATGTAGGGTGAGGTAATCTATTGTTCAGCAGCTTTTAGAGAAGGGAAATTTAATGGTCTTTCACTGTGCAGAAATCACAAAGCCAAATCAATAAACCTCCATCCATCCATCCATCTACTCGCTCATCAAATAACCAACATCTGGCAACCCTATAACCCCACACACACTGCTGCGACTGTGAAAGTAACTTAAAAAGATTTACCATGGTAACCATTGTTGCCCAAACAGCCTAGAAAGCTCAATTAGAGGTCACTAGTGTAAAATTAAAATACCTTCATATGGAAACGTAAGAGGCTTTAAGCATCTTTGTCATTTTCATTTCTCTTTTTTGACGACAACGATGGTTAACACTTACCACAGTATCACTGGCAGAAACTATGGCCACCATGGTAAGTTTTTCTCACGCATTTAGACAGTTTGCCTGTAAATCTACATCACATTAAGGCCAAAAGCCCATAAACCACTTGTCTTCTAGTTCTTTCTGTCTAAAACATTGAAATGTGTGCTTGTAACTACTTCCTGTTTCTGCCTTTCATTTCCTCTTCCACAACGACCCAAAAAAATACTTAAACTCCAACTTGCGTTTAACCGCAAAATGAAGACTAAACCACTAAAAATCATTCTGAATATTAAAAAGTCCATTGACAGAAGTACCACAGTATTACCATATTTTTCAGATTGCACAGTAATCTTAGTTAACTATGTCAGTACCATATTTTGTGTCAGTTAAGCATGACTAAAATCATTACTAGCACTGTTTTTATTGGCACTGCCAAAACAAACATGGTTGCCATGGCCATGACTGGCATGGTTTCCAAAGTAACGGACCACTCTATGACTGGACGATGGCAGGACAGATGGAATGTCAAGTTCTAAAAGAGGAAGTCATTGAGTCCAGAACAAGGACAAACATGGAACTGAGAAACGAGAAGTTTTTCACTTAAAAAAAAGGTTAAAAGTCAAATGTGGATATGTGCACGTGCGTGTATGTCATACTCCGAGTATTTAGTGCAACAACCCATACAAAAAATAACAATACTAACATACTGCTTACTATTTCTGTAGTACACACTATGTAAAGTGTGCACAGTATGCAAATGTGCAGTATGCATGCAATTCCGTATTGAATATCCAAATGGAATGGTAACTGCGTGAATATATAAATGTGCAGTAAACAACAGAGCACACTACATGGAGTACTGTATCCCATAATGCAATGCACTTTATGTCTCTATTTTGACTAGGTATTTAATCAGACTGCCGAAAGTTAAAAAACAAAATTTATTTAAAGATGCAATATATATATTTATTTTTTTTTATTTTTTTAAATGCAATATCAGCATCATATTCAGCATCATTACTCCAGTCTTCAGTGTCACATGATCCTTCAGAAATGCTGATTTGCTGCTCAAGAAAGATTTCTTCTTATTATTATCAATGTTAAAAACAGTTGTGCTGCTTCATATTTTTGTATAACGTGTGATACTTTTTTTTTTTCAGGATTCTTTCATGAATAGAAAGTTCAAAAGAACAGCATTTATTTGAATCATTTGTAACATTATAAATCTCTTTACTGTCACTTTTGATCAATTTACTGCATCCTTGCTTATAAAAGTATTAATTTCTTTAAAATAAAACCTTACTGATCCCAAAATTTTAAACAGTACAGTATATACTACAGTATTACACTGGAATATAACACTTTTGGTGAGTGCAACAGCTCTGATTATAAATTTGCATGCTGATCTCAGTTCACAGTTTTCATATTAACTTATTTTTTTGCATGAGCAAACAGTCGTTTGAAACATTGATTGTAGAGGTCTAGTCATGAGCTCAAGATACTTTCCTAAATTCGAAACAGTAATGTACATTTTCTCACCTTTGCATATATCAGGAGCAGAGCGCACACCGCACACAAATATTTATTTAGCAACCTCAAGGGTTTCTAGGCAACAGTGAAGGAAGAAGGAAACACCAAATTGATACATGCACACACCGCCGATAATGATGCTTCAAAATCTGTTATGCAAATGGGATTTGCACACACACACAGAGAGAAAAGATCGAACCCTGTGAGACATTCTGGTGGCTGAATACCAAGACTATTTTTATGGAACAAGTAAACATTTATTTCCGTAGACCTCAACAGAGCTTTAAAGGGATGATTTGCGAGCGAATCATTCAGAACTGAATCATCTGAGTCATTGAAAAGATTTAATTCAAAAGAACAATTCATTCACAAATGATTTGCCTATTTTTCTCAGGAATTTACATTAATGTCCCATAGAGTGCAAGACTTCAGAAGTCAGGATTAATTGACAATGAAAAAATAACTCCAAGGACTTCTTTTGTGCACAAAAATACATTTGGAAAACTGAGAAATCCTAGGCTGCATCCGAAATCGCATACTTCCCTACTATGTAGTAGGCGAAAAACAGCATGTGATAAAAGTAGTATGAATTCACAGCACTCATAAAACAGTAAGCGAAAAAGTACCCGGATGATCTGCTACTTCCGGCGAGATACTAAAGTGTGCATTCGATGGACACTTTACTATCCCATAAGGCCACGGGAGAGGATTTATGAATGGCAGTGAAGCAACACAACTGACACCATAGGCAAAGACTATAGAATAACACATGACGCATCACTCGTATTGTTTTGAATGGGAGAAAGTGCAACGCGCAATATGGCGGAAAAAGTCACGCCTTCTAAATAAGAGCCAATCGCCAATCATCGCGTCAGCGGCCGTCAGACTCACGCCTCCAAAATGAGACGTGCATTTAGGACTGCGCATGCACATTAGCTTGATCTAGCCTGAAAAATACCATTTCTTGTCATGATTCGAGCGTTTAGAGACGAAATTTATGAGACAGTTGTTGTCAGATTTCATTGGTGATTTCAAATATGAAAATTAATCGAAAGCTTGGAGAACAGCTTTGGAGAATTTGGTGTTTCCCCATTCAAAGAGATAGGAGCTGCACTTGAATGCCCGAGAGGCGTTTCAAAGATGGCCGCCGAGTGAAATGACTTGTCTTAAAGGGACTTTGCCATAGATCACATGACAGTGTCAACATGGCAGATGTAGTACGTCCAGATTACATACTACAAACATTATAGAACATATTTTTTAGCACTCCCAAAGTACTTATTCGAAATAAGTATCTACTCTAGAGAGTATGCGATTTCAGACGCATCCGTAGTATATGCAAACCAGAGAAGCATAACAACATTCAGTCATGCGTTTAGGTGTAAAACACATATGTTATCTACAGGAGTCACATAGTCGAGGTTTTATTAGAGGCCTTGTGACGGCAAGTGGCAATCAGATAAATACGGTAATTTGTTTCAAATACAGTAATTTGTCTCATCTGTAATTTTAAGCAAACACATTTGAGGTGCCACTATAAAGGTCATTTCTACAGGTAAATAGCCTCTGAAACGCACACTCGTGTGTTTAAGGAAGTCGGGAGTCTAAAATATCCTGACAAAAAGTCCCACAAACAAATATGTGATATCATAAACAGAGGAGTATTCATAGTTGAGCAGTAGATGGATTATTTCACAGTATTGCGGTATTTAGCAGCTGAAACTCACATTTAAAGGAACAGTCCTCCAGAAAACAAAAAATGAAAATTCACCTCATTAATTATTTACTTACCTTATTGTCTTTTAAAACCTGCATGACTTTTGTTTCTTTCATAGAACAACACAAAAGATGACATTTTAGAGAATGCACACTCTTTTTCATACAATGAAAGTGGATGGGGACTGGCACTACCGAGCTCCGAAATTAAAAAAAAAAATGAAAGCCTGAAAGTACAAGAAAAGTAGTACATATAACTCAAATGTGCCATTCTAGGTTTGACAGCAATGTTAATAAAAAAAAAAAAAATAAAAGAATTAATGTTTCTTGACAGGCCTTGATAAATCATATTTGATCATAATCTCACAAGACATTTCCAGCAATAGTGTCTTAGATTTCTGTCTGTTCCTCATATAAAAGTTGTCATGCAAATTGGCTTCACAACAAATATATAAATCTTAGTCATACATAGTACTTTTATGAAACTTTTATGGTTCTTTTTTTGACATTTTTGGAGCCAGACAGACCCAGTCCCCATCCACTTTCATTGCATCAGTGTTGTTAATAACTAACTAAACCTATTCTAAAATGAAAACATTCTTCAAAAAATCCCCTCATGTTCCACTGAAGAAATCAAGTCATATGGTTTTCGAATAACATGAGTAAATGATACTTTTCATTTTTGGGTGAACTATCCATTCCAAAGAAAAAGCTAAATCTCTTTCAAGTTTCATATACAGATAAGACAAAACATCTCCACAGTGTGTGTGTTTCTCTGATCAGGTGACCTACTTCAGGTGCACATTTCTCTCATGACCTAGCACAGCTCCACAATGCATTATGGGAACGTGTCTAATTATTTCCCACTTTTGCTTTTGCTCCTGTTCTGATTAAAAAAAAAACACATATACACTGTTTTTAGGTTGTCTATGCATGACCATAGACACATGCCCACACACAAGACATTCACACACATGCAGCAGGAAACATGTTGACTCCAGTTACAAGGCAGAAAGCGACCCCAGTGTGTGTGTGTGTGTGTGTGTGTGTGTGTGTGTGTGTGTGTGTGTGTGTGTGTGTGTGTGTGTTTGTCATTCCAGAGGCCGGTGGCCTGGGTTGGGCTCTGGTGTGTGTGTTTTTTTATGGAAGGGGAAGGCCTGTCCCAGTCTCGCAGTCTATTTGCAGGTCGTGTTAAGCAGCATGGAATCTTTTATCTTTCGTCTTCAGAAACAATCGTCTGGGTGCAGCGGAAACTAAACATCCAGATGATGCAAACATCCACCATACGGGACAAATTTAACCTCTGCGTGCAAGTCTGACCATGTGTTTCATAGGTCTGCTAGCATGTGGCTTATTAAACAACATGATCGCTACACCAAACCTGTCTCACTTTCTTCAAATTTCACTCTCACACACACAAAAGCAGAGAAAAAACACACACCAAGCATTCCTGCTTATCTGCAACACACTTCCACTTAGGAATCACTTTCACTTATAGGGGCGCATGATATCTACCACATCAGCTATCAGGGAACATTGAATATTTAATTATGGATGTTGCCTATTTGTAGAGTTTAGATTACCTTTGCTGTAATGCAGTGCTAACTTTATGTCAAAGATTTAACTCTTTCAGAACAATGAGACTTCAACAGGGTTCAACGGGTTTAAGGTCCAAATTGCAGTTTCAGTGCAGCTTCAAAGAGCTCTACACGATCCCAGACGAGGAATAAGGGTCTTATCTAGCAAAACGGTCAGTCATTTAATAAAAATTTATATACTTTTTAACCACAAATGCTCGTCTTGCACTGCGCCACGTGTTACGTAATCAAGTTGGAAAGGTCACACGTGACGTAGGCGGAAGGGCGAAAAACTCCATCTCATTTTCTCCTCCAACTTCAAAACCGTCCGACATTGTCATTTTACCTTTTTTTTTTTGCAAAGGCCGTTTGAACTAGTCTTTGCATGTTCGCTTTGTAAACACTTGCTGGGTACTTGTGCTTACGTCACACACGCGAGCTTTCCAACGTGATTACGTAATGCGTGGCGCAGTGCAAGACGAGCATTTGTGGTTAAAAAGTATATAAATTTTTATTAAATGACTGACCGTTTTGCTAGATAAGACCCTTATTCCTCGTCTGGGATCGTGTAGAGCCCTTTGAAGCTGCACTGAAACTGCAATTTGGACCTTCAACCCGTTGAACCCTGTTGAAGTCCACTATATGGAGAAAAATCCTGGAATGTTTTCCTCAAAAAACTTAATTTCTTTTCAACTGAAGAAAGAAAGACATAAACATCTTGGATGACATGGGGGTGAGTAAATTGTGAACTAATCCTTTAAATCTCAATAGCTAAAATTCACATTCATTCATTTTTCTTATAATCTAAACTATAAGCCATAACCATGCTTCAGTTAGTCAGTATAACAGGTACTAGACAACGTGCATTTGTTTGACATGACTATAACTTCAGATCAAAGCACAGTGCCTCAAATACAATGCACACGTACTCAACTCCAACTTAACTTACCCGTAACTGCTGGACTTTTAACAGTGTCTCCCCTTTAATAGTGTCCATGACTTCCCAAAATGTTCAACAGGCTGATAGCCTTCGCTATAACAGTAGCCACACCCGAGCAAGACAGCTGAGACGTCCGATCAGTGTGTCCAAATGTGACTATGACAGATATGTGTATGTGTGTGTGTGTGTGTGTGTGTGTGTGTGTGTGTGTTTGTGTTTGTGTGAGCGTCCACCTTACCTTATTCTCACACTTATGGACATTTACATGCACATAGAAGTGAAAGCCGAAAAGGTTGCAGTAAAGGTTATCGGTTATGTCATGAATGGTTTTCTTTGTTTTATTTCCTGTTTCAGAGCAGAACAGAGATTTATGTTTTTCACGTCGTACACAGCCTTTCATTTACTACTTTTATGTGATTACGATCTGACCTAGCTATTTTTGGGGGGTTCAAAGCAACATTTTTTCATCTAATTTTAATATTTTGTTTTATTTCAGCCTTATTTCAATTAACAATTTTTAAAAATGTTAGATTTAGTTAATAACAACAACACTGATAGGAAGTCCTCATGTAGATAAAATAAGTAGATATTCCTGTACATATGCTGCTCATAATTATGACAACTTCCCTATGAAGACTCAGAACACAATAACAACCACATAGCAACAACCATAGGTCTGGGCTAAAAATCACTCAGAACACCTTAGCAAGCACATAGCAACACCCTGGCAACCACAGCTCTGTGCTAAAAATCACTTAGAACACCTTAGCAACCACACAGCAACACCCTGGCAACCACAGCAACACCCTGGTGACCACAACTCTGTGCTAAAAATCCCTCAGAACACCTTAGCAAATGCATAGCAACACCCTGGCAACCACAACTCTGTGTTAAAAATCACTTAGAATACCTTAGCAAACACACAGCAACCCCCTGGCAACCATAGTAACACCCTGGCGACCACAACTCTGTGCTAAAAATCACTCAGAACACCTCAGCAAACACACAGCAACACCTTGGCAACCACAGCAACACCCTGGCAAACCACAACTCTGTGTTAAAAATCACTCAGAACACCTTAGCAATGCATAGCAACACCCTGGCAACCACAGCTCTGTGCTAAAAATCACTTAGAACACCTTAGCAACCACACAGCAACACCCTGGCAACCACAGCAACACCCTGGTGACCACAACTCTGTGCTAAAAATCCCTCAGAACACCTTAGCAAATGCATAGCAACACCCTGGCAACCACAACTCTGTGTTAAAAATCACTTAGAATACCTTAGCAAACACACAGCAACCCCCTGGCAACCATAGTAACACCCTGGCGACCACAACTCTGTGCTAAAAATCACTCAGAACACCTCAGCAAACACACAGCAACACCTTGGCAACCACAGCAACACCCTGGCAAACCACAACTCTGTGTTAAAAATCACTCAGAACACCTTAGCAATGCATAGCAACACCCTGGCAACCACAATTCTGTGTTAAAAATCACTTAGAATACCTCAGCAAACACACAGCAACACCCTGGCAAACCACAACTCTGTGTTAAAAATCACTCAGAACACCTTAGCAATGCATAGCAACACCCTAGCAACCATAGTAACACCCTGGCGACCACAACTCTGTGCTAAAAATCCCTCAGAACACCTTAGCAAATGCATAGCAACACCCTGGCAACCACAACTCTGTGTTAAAAATCACTTAGAATACCTTAGCAAACACACAGCAACCCCCTGGCAACCATAGTAACACCCTGGCGACCACAACTCTGTGCTAAAAATCACTCAGAACACCTCAGCAAACACACAGCAACACCTTGGCAACCACAGCAACACCCTGGCAAACCACAACTCTGTGTTAAAAATCACTCAGAACACCTTAGCAATGCATAGCAACACCCTGGCAACCACAGCAACACCCTGGTGACCACAACTCTGTGCTAGAAATCACTCAGAACACCTTAGCAACTGCATAGCAACACCTTAGCAACTAACCAAAAACACTTAGCATCTTCACACCAGTTTTTGCACAGGAAAACAGCACTGATTTAGATACAGGTTATAGGTTATGATATAGATTTTATCTGCCGGAAATGTGACTCGTGCTCATCCTATTACTCTGTTTTAGCAGGGAGCCTCTCAAATGTGCTGCAGTTATGAAATATGCTTCTCTCTCTTTGTGTCTGATTTTGAAACAATCACATGTTTAGCCACACTTGACTTCCTCTCTGAATGGATGTATTTGTGAGCGTCCAAGCGGAGGGGGCACATACACGCACAGACTCTCCTCTAGAAAGCCACAAAGCTCGTTTTCTTACTCAAGAGCGGGTTCTCCAAATTAAAGCATACTTGGTTTCTCAGATTTGAACTAATACGATTCAATGCAGCATAAAACCTACGAATCCATCACACAAAATACACACACTAACAAATAACAGAGAAAAACACTTCATATATTACATATTAATTCAACTTAATGAGTCAAAAGCATCTGAAAACTTTAAATATCTGTGGTGGTTGGGATTTAAAAATTAAATTTGTGTTTTGACATTGGAAACAAGCTACTTTTTTTCTGTCTTTATTTCATTTTAATTTATTAATTATTTTTTATTCATTCTTTTTTAATTATTTACCATTTATCATTTTTATTTATTTTATTATTATTTTGTATTCATTTATTATTTATTATTTTATTCATTATTTTTGGTTTATTTTTAATTAATTTATTTTTTATTAATTATTATATTTTTTAATCATTTTTATTTATTTTATTTATTTTTATACATTTTTAGTTATTATTTTCTATTTATTTATTATTTTTAATCTATTTATTTATTTTTATTATTATTCTGCCTTTATTTGCATTTACTAATGCATGATATTTTTGTTGTAAAAAAGTGTGGCATTGTCTAAGAGACAATAGATGGATATAACTGGACATGGATGGATGGATGGACGGACAGACAGACAGACTTATGGTAAATAACAGACAAGCATTCCAAACGGGTGATGTCATTAGAAAGTGCCACTGTATCGGAGATGATGTCATCAATTGGTGCCACAAGAACTACCCATGATTTATGTTTACTGTTACAGAGAGAGAGGAAAACAGTCATTATGTGTTGTTAGAGGTGTATTGTTCCTCAGTACAACATTCTTTAGCAGTGTGGCTCACAGAGGAAATGCTGAACCTATAATACAGCCTACAAAGAGTCCAACATTTAAACACTCCTCTGTTGTAATAGACTGTGAGTCATTCAGGGCCTTTTACAACTTCACAATAGGTGAAACTGAGGCAGATTTTAATAAATTCAGTGCAACACTGCCTCTCATGAGGATGTATGACATCACTTCCTGTCATGCCACTTCCTTCCGCTAGCATGACTACTAACCAGAAAGAAATCATGAAATAGTTCAGGGCACCAAGTGCATATCATCAAAGTCACAGATAAAAAAAAAGGATCAGAAAAGTGATGGTTTGGTATTTTGTTATCTAATGCAATGGCATTTAAACATTTTATCAGTTTGGCTTATAGTAAGTGTACTCCCGAATGAATCCCACATGGCAATCCATCTTTGCAAGCATTTCACATAAAGAAAGATAAAAACGGCCCTTTTATTCTCCCTAATGTAAGCATTCTGACACTGAAAATGAACTGTGTGTGATTATTTGCTATGACGTCATTGCTAAAGCATGACTGCACCGGCGTTCACCTTCCACCGTAGCTTTAATTCCCCCGCAGAGATGAAACACACGCACAGCGTCTTCACATCCAACCTATCTATCTTCCCCTTTTAACATTCCTGTTTCTCCTCACACTACGAGCCCTTCCCCCTCGCTGGATTTAACCGCACGCTAATTATTCTCCATACACTGAAGAGATTGAGGACTTACACTCCATATACACACACATGCACGACACCCGCAGGGACTGTAAAGTAGGATGGAGATACAGTAGAACCTTTCTTCATTATAGAGCCACTGCAGGACGAAACACTCAAGGGTAAAAGGAGGGAGAAGTGTTTTAAAGGTACAGTGCATAATTTATGCTGTACCTGAAAATGATTTTTTTCCTAAATAATTGATTTTTTTATTTTACAGTAAACACTTTACAATAACGTCTCATTTGTTAATGCATTAATTAACATGAACTAACAATGAAAAATTTATTTTTACAGCATTTATTAACCTTTGTTAAATTGCCCTATTATGCCATTTTAAAGGTCTCCTACAATAGGTTTACATGCATCCAAGGTCAAAAACACTTTAATTTTCTCATAATATACATTGCATCACCTTCTTTATCAAAGAGTCTGAAAATGGTTAATTTGGAGATTCAGTCTCCTTAAACCCCTCCTTTCCGAAAGCCTACTCTGCTCTGATTGGTCAGATGGTCCAGTCTGTTGTGATTGGTCTACTCTGCTCTAATTGGTCAGATGGCCCAGTCTGTTGTGATTGGCCTACTCTGCTCTGATTGGTCTGTTGTGATTGATCTACTCTTCTTTGATTGGTCAGATGGCTCAGTCGGTTCTGACTGGTCGACCGCTTACAGCACACGTCGGAAACGAAATGCCCATTACCATATATGAATTTCAGCTCCGGATCTTCATCTGCACTTGTACACGATTTGAACAGTAATGATGGTGTCGGTATTTCACCATCAATTCGAGCTCGAGTCGCCATCCGTTGGAGGTGCATCAAAAGGGGCTTTCGCACCAGAGCAACATTTTCTTATTTCCTATAACTATTGGTGGAATAACCCGCTTTTATGCGTTTGCACCACAAGAACTGGGAACGACTTTAGTTATACAGTAAGAACGCCTAAATTAGCTCAGAGTAGGGTCTAATCCAGCACAATAGGAACTGCCAGTGATGTAAGTGTTCGCTGATTGGCCGAAACACATGCCATACAAAACACCGGCACCCACCATTTTTAAAAAGTCGTGTAAACACAGTTTACATATACTTGTTCAACAAACTAACATACAGAAACATTTATCTGTCACCTTTGTCTGCAGCGTTCTGTTCTTTTCTCAGCCTTAATGATGTATGTAAACACTGCAAGTTGTCGTAGTAAATTTCATCTCTTAGCCCTCTTTTACGCTCTTTCAATCGCATAACTTAACTTATAGGCCTACGTCAACATTCTATCTCTATTATCACGAAACTCATGACACACAACAAAAACACAGCTCCGATCACAGTGCCCTCCATCCTCCAGTTGTTGACGTTGTTGCTTACGTCACTTCAGAGTTCCTACTGGCGGTGCTAAAGCAACCAAGAAAATTTCCCTAGGGGAAAATTTAGTTCTCGGGGGACCGCCCTGGTGGCTAGTTCCTATAACTGAGCTCCTATAACTACCCGGTGTGGAAGCCCGTAAAGTGGATTTGCTTTCGCATCGAAGAAAACATGTTTGCAAAACATGTCGACAATGCGAACCAAACTTTTTCAGGCTGCAGCTACAACTACAGTGTTTGACGGCGGGGCAAAGTAGACGTTGTTCGCAGGCAGTCAATGAAGACCATATGCTGGCATTATTCAAATGTGCTACAAACCTAAGTAAGTTCATGCAGGAAGATAGCTGGAATTGCTGGATCATTTCAGATAAGATTCTTTCAACTGGAAGACAATATCTGCACTTTGATATTTAAACCTTTGCAGGTCTTTTACATTCACATTAAAGGGATAGTTTACCCAAAATCAACAATACTGTGATAATTGCGAAAGCTTAAAATGAATGGAAACTAGGGCTGTCAATGGTTTAACGTCAATGACAACTAGTAACAAGACAAGTAATTGTGTTTAATTCCTTTAGTAACCTGATGTGATGCGTTTTGATGCTTTACATTTGAATTTAATGCAAGTGCAACTGAGACTCTGCACAATAATGCTGATAAATTTAGCGGGGTGGAGGGGGGTGGGGGGTCTGGGGTCACTGCTGAACTAGTTTGGTCAAGCTGCTGTGGTTGTGGTGTACTGGGTAAAAAAAACTAGACATGCAGCACACACATATACACAAATAGCTAATAAGTAAAATTACAGGGTATGGGTTGCCATTTTGCAGCTGTAATAAGCAAGAGAGGTCTAATAACATTCCAGCATTCCTCTTTAAAGCAGCCAATAGCGTTCCAGCTTTTTGTAACCGGGCTGCCAATTGCGTTCCAGCAATCCTCGCTGTCTTTGTGCCACTTGTTTTTTACTGCTCTACTGCATTATTCGACTCCCTGCTGATTCACAGAGTCAACACTAGTGAATCAGCAGGGATGAATCTCAGAATCACTGAGATTAAACGATCAGCAGGGATGAATCATTTGATCTGATTCTCCTACAACGAGCCTGTGGAGCTGAAGGCCAGCGGGAGTCACTCACACTGTCTGAAGCCCAAAGAAGAAAAACAAAAGAGAGGAAAGAATGGGAGAATGTGGGAAATGAGGAGAAAATTGAAAATACAGAAGAAAGACAGAGTTCACCTGTTAAAGAGACCTGTCACCTGTTTAAACAAGGAAATTAAAGACAATGAGAAACTAGTTGTTGAAATAACATCTGATTATCCGTGCGCGTGTGTTTATACAAGCAGGAAAGAGAAAATTTAGAGTCATTATGAGATTTTATCAGGCTTTCACTGAGCATCCAATAACACAACAGTCATACGGGTTCCACGTTTAGAATACAGGCTGTGTTCAGAACGAAATACTAGTGTATAATTTACTGCACACCACGCACTGCATACTGCTTACTATTATTTCTGCAAAAATAAGCAATATAAAATGTTTTAAAGGGGTCCTTGATTATGATTTTACTATTTTAACTTTAGTTAGTGTGTAATGTTGCTGTTTGAGCATAAACAACATCTGCAAAGTTACGATGCTCAAAGTTCAATGCAAAGGGAGATATTTTATTTTACAGAAATTGCTTTTTAAAGACTACAACAAATGGCTGGTAGGGACTACAACGAGCTTCTTCCCGGGTTGGTGACATCACAAACCCCAAAATTTACATAAACCCCACCCCCGAGAACATGCAACAAAGGGGGCGAGGCCATGTTGGGCTGCTTTAGAGAAGAGGAAGAGTTGTTGTAGTAGAGTGTTGTTACCATGTCATCATTTTACACCGGACTGCTTCACAAACGAGGGTCAATTCAACGCTGGATTTGCACAAAAGATTAACATGACGTCACATGCTAGTCGATGAGTTGAATCAACTCCACAGCAACTACATAAATTTATCCACTAACCGTTCAGAAACGTCCAGTTTCATTCTAAAAGTTTTAACTTCTTCCTGAGTCTCTCCATCAGTGTCGACTCCGGTTTGAACAATGTAAGGCTGAACACCGTTACTGACAATCCTCATTTTGGCTGTGTGAGATTCTCCAGCTTTGTTGTTGTTGAGCAACTGAAACGCAAGCTGTTAAAGCTCCGCCCTCTTCTGGCAGCTCATTTGCATTTAAAGGGACACACAAAAACAGGGTGTTTTTGCTCACACCCACATAGGGGGAAATTTGACAAGCTATAATAAACGATCTGTGGGGTTTTTTTTTAACTGAAACTTCACAGACACATTCTGTGGACACCAGAGACTTATATTACATCTTGTGAAAAGGGGCATTATAGGTCCACTTTAATCCGTAATATGCTACATTCCTGTCACATGTTGCACGTAAGTCTAGAACAACTTGAGGGTGAGTAAATGATGAGAGAATTTTCATTTTTGGGTGAACTATCCCTTTAAACGTCAAGTTACCAACTTTGAACAGTTGCACAGTTATTTTGCATTTTTTATTAAATATAGCATAAAATGTTCTAACTTTTTGTTTGTTTGTTGCAGATTGTACAACACAAAACAAGGAAACATTTGAAGCTCTGAAATATTTTCACAAACTCACATAGAAATATAAAATGAGGGCTTTTTGCATTTTTTCAATGTACATGTATGAATATGATATTTACCCAGGAATAAAACAAAGTTTACAACATCAGAAAAAAGTCACAATTTAAAAAATAGAGGATATCTTATAGAACAATAGGAGGAATTGTCTCCATTTTCACTGACAACCAGCAATATATATCAAATAGGGCTGAAACGATTAGTCGACATTATCGACAACGTCGACAATAAAAAAAATTCGACAAATATTTTTGTTGTCGAATACTCTTTTGATCTCATGTGATCTATTTGAAGGGCCTGCAATAACGCGGTTTGTATATAAATAATCGTTTATAATAATCGTTTGTTGCAGCCCTAATATCAAACCAAAATTTAGAAGTAACCTCACAGTAAAAGAATAGGTCACCAAGTGTTTCAGGGAAAGAAGAACCTCGTAGTTAAATCTTTTCTGTATAAAATCACTAACAGGGTAAATCCTAAACATAATTTTGTAATAAATCTCCTTAACCTTCAGAGCAACTGGGTACTATGCAATATAACAGGTAAAAGTTGTATCCCTTACTGAGGTTTCAACATCTCCCAGAAAATAACACTGATAATCACCAGTCACAATACATTTAAATTCTTTGTAAATAAGTTTATTACACTTACTGTTGAAAAGGTCTACATTACATATTTTTAAAGAAGGAATAGAAACTGCGAAAAATATCCTAACATTTATCGATCGGATCTAATGATGAGTCAATAAAGATTGTTAAAAATGGCGACTGAAATTACTAGCCATTCATACACACTAGAAATGAAAGGTCAAAAGTATACTAAGTTGTATACTGCACCTTTGACATTTGGGTGTCGTGTCTGATACTGTAGTAATATTTTCAAACTATTATTAGTATTTATTAATATTCTGAACTAGCTTTTTTTTACCTTTAGTTTTTTTGTTTAAGTTTTTGTCATTTTTTAAATATTTCTATAAAACTTTAATTTATTTTTTATTTTAGTAATTTTCTACACTGCACACTGAACATCTGCATACCTCCTATATACTGCACAGTTAGTAAGCGATAGTATTTGGAATAAAATAGCACACTACGCTTCCTGGTTTTGTCTTATCTTTATGTAGCAGAAATTGTAAAAGTATTATCAGCTATAGTCTCTTCTTTCTCTCTGTACAGCAAAAAGGATGTCACTGGTTTTAAATTTGTGCTGATTTTTAGGAAGGGTCATCACATGTTTGCTGAAGGTCTAGTTTTAGCTTGCTGAATGGAGAAAATACAAAAAAAGAGACCTATTAAAAGAAAGTGTAGAGTTTGCGTGTGAGATTAAGAGAAAGCGCCTTATGTTTGTGTTTACGTGTTTGTGTGTGTTGGTTTGGTGCCAGTGGGCATCCTCATCATGGCAGACGGCAGCTTAACGTTGTGATGCATGATATTGGCCTCCTCAGTTACTTGGCTCATATGTGTGTGTGTGTGTGTGTGTGTGTGTGTGTGTGTGTGAGTCATGCACTAGTCAGATGCACAGCTATATTTCCAGTATGCAACATGTTCTAAGCACCAAACTTCAAACGCAGGCTCTAAATGAACACTGAATTATAAATCCGACTCTAAATCTGATTGGATGAGCCACACTTCACCCTCTTAATCCGTGGTAAAATCACTGTAGAGCTCAACCTTGAGTGTCTTATTGCTTCATCAAACTCTAGAATCATCTTAGTCTAGTTCTAGGCTTGCAATGTAGCCGTTTCTCATCCTGTGGATAAGAATAGAAGAACAGTAAAATACAACAACAACCCTGTGTATAATAATCACATTACCCTACAGTGCAGGTCACTGAGCCACTGTCACGTAGTCTATAAAAGCTGATCAATACAAACAAAGACTGTGAGGATTCAGTTAGCGATCAATCGGGCCCCGGCATCAGGGGTCTCTCCGGCCTGACCTGCATTAAAGGGAAAGTTCACCAAAAAAATGAAAATTCTGTCATTTACTCACCTTTAAGTTGTTCCAAACCTGTATGAATTTCTTTCTTCTGCTGAACACAAAAGAAGATATTTTGAAGAATATGGGTAACCAAACAGTTGCCCCATTGACTTCCATAGTATTTTTGTGGGGACCATCGACTGTTTGGTTATCCATATTCTTCAAAATATCTTCTTCTGTGTTCAGCAGAAGAAAGAAATTCAGGTTTGGAACAACTTGAGGGTGAGTAAATGACGACAAAATTTTCATTTTTGGGTGAACTATCCCTTTAAGATATCTTTAAATTCTCTTTGTAATTAAAATATTGAAAAAGATTGTCCTAGTGTTCATAAGCTGAATTACACATGACTATTAGTCCGGTTTTGACATCTTGTAGTTGCACAAAGTCACTCTGGGCTTCTCTGACATGCTATGACATCTCATCTCAAAGTGTTTTGTTACAGAAGCTGCCTTTTATGCCGAAATTTGCATTGCCTCACAACACACACAAGGTAGTGTGGCTGACATTTCCGCACCACAACCACTATGGACTAAAAATACCCTGAAGTACATGGACAGCACAGGCCCGTGGAGATGCACAGAGACTAGTGATAACAAGCAACAGCAGGATGAAGAGAAAATCTCAGCCATGAGGCCAAGATGGTTCACTTCCAACAACACAAGAACACAAATAACCCATCTAAACATCTGCAACAATGTCACATCAATGACAACTACGCACAAAAACTGCACTAAAAAGTGCATATATTGGTATATATTGGGGTTGTCAATGCATATATATATATATATATATATATATACATATAAACATATATGCATATAAAAATATATACAGAAACTGTTAACATGCAAATATACAGCACAAAATATATTGAGTTGTGCGTTATATATGTAATGTATGTACACGCGCACTCTCTTTATGTTTATATGTACGCGACACGCTCAATATAAGATGTATACAGATGCAGTTCCTGTGCATATGCACTGTTCCCAAAGCGGCTTCGCTTCACGCACAGTGCCCGTGAACCCGTTATCAGAGCCCTTGGCCGAGATAATCGACCCCCGTCGCGCGCGGTGTGAACTCACCCATAGCTCGGTTCCCCAGCTCATGGTTTCCGCGCGTTCTTTGCGTAATAATCCACGATTCGTGCGTTCGGGTGCGTGTTTGTACTCCAAACCACAGCAGCAGCAGCACAGAGTCCGTGTCTGTCGCTCCTCGGTTTCTGCGCGAATGAACGTGCTCGTGTGTTTGCGTGGGGGGTGGGTGTGTGTCTCCTGAGGCTTCTGGTACTGCCCCTCTCTCTCTTTCTCTCTCTCTCTCTCCTTCCTGATATGAGAAGGGCGCCTAAAAAGCGGCGATTTTGCACGCGCGTTTCCTGAAAATGGCACAAAACCGCAGAAGCATCATGTTCAAATACACAGTCACACATACGCGCGCTCTCTCGGAGAGACAGACGCAGAGCTCGGCCACGCGCCTAACTGCCCCGGTGACAGCTGCACTGGCGGGAGCGCGCACGCCGTAGAATACGAGAGGATCGGGGAAAAAATCGATAAGTGATGATAATTCAGTCGCTGGACAGATGGCGAGCCTGTTCAGAACAATAAGAGCTGCTGTTTAACTAGTTTTTATTTCTCGTGGTGTCCAAAGTTTCCATTTGGGTGCTGAAAAGTGTTTTTATACATATATAAATATTTTATAAATATTTCAAATAATGTTGAGATTTCAATGACTGCAAGATATTGTGAGATTATGATTACCTGACATATAAGCATAAATATATAATAATATTATAATGTAACATGGGGTTTAATATAAATGTCTCACTGTAGGCTAATTAAGGAATTAAAACATGTGGACAGTTTTTACTGTAAAAAAAAATATTGTAATACATTTAAAGTGTAAATTTATAATTTAGTGTGATGTGTCAGTTTATTTCAGAGATCGACTCTGCATTATAGCAAAACTTTTACAGATGATTAAAAGATTTACATTTGCTGAATTAAAAGAGATTTGCAGTCATCTCTGCAATGCACACTCATAAACAATGATGAGATGTAATTTTGGCACGAGCACGTGAATACTGACAGCTGCAGAGGATGCTTGCAGGATTGCAGCGCCATCTAGTGGTCAGAGCCCTTTAAGGCGCAAACACGGTCTAATGATTGTTTTTATATCAAACCAATTTATTAAAACACATATTTAAGTGATATTGATTCACTTCATCCAAAACCTTTTTAAACACCGGCTTACTAAACCCTAAACCATTACATTTTCCCTGCATTTTAGTTATTTGTTTTTAATTCATTCAAGTTTATGTTCTTTTATTTATAGCACATTTAAAAACATCCACTAGACTGACCAAAGTGCTGTACAAAAAAATGCCACACTAAAAATCTAAATATAAACACTTAACCCATTTGTGCCCAATTTTTTCTGAATGGTTTCATGCATATTGTCCTGTTAATAGTGTCCTATGTGAACATGTTCTGCATTTATTTTCCCCAGGTTTTTGTTTCTTTTCTTAATCGGATTTGAATGTGCGGCAACTATGGTTGTCGGTGGGCAAATATGTTGTATGCACCCCTTCAATGTCAAATTTGAATAGGAGGAGAACATTTAACTCAAAATAACTGCTTTCAACAGATCAATCAAAGTCAAAGAACATTCGGTGCAAACCCAAAAAAGCTGCATCTAGCTTATAATCTCATGAATATGAAAACACAACAACCAACAAATCCATTTGTCTTAAAGGGTGGAACATAGTGCAGACCAAAAAGTGCAGCCATTAATTTGCACCAATAGGGCACTGTGAATCAAAAAGTTAAATTACATCGTTCATTAGAAAAAATTACATATATATGTGACCCTGGACCACAAAACCAGTCATAAGTCGCATTGGTATATTTGTAGCAATAGCCAACAATACATTGTATGGGTCAAAATTATTGATTTTTTTTTCTTTTATGCCAAAAATCATTAGGATATTAAGTAAAGATCATGTTCCATGAAGATATTTTGTAAATTTTCTACCGTAAATATATAAAAAAATCTCTTTTTGTGAGTGGACATACATTGTTAAGGACTTCATTTGGACAACTTTAAAGGCGATTTTCTCAATATTTTGATTTTTTTGCACCTTCAGATTCCAGATTTTCAAATAGGCTCAGCCAAATGTCCTATCTTAACAAACCATACATTAATGGAAAGCTTATTTATTCAGCTTTCAGATCATGTATAATGTCAATTTCAAAACATTTACCCTTATGACTGGTTTTGTGGTCCAGGGTCACATATAACAAAAAATAAATAAATAAATAATAAAAATAAAATGATAATAAAAATAACAATATATAATATATAACAATATAAAATATTATGAAAGCAAAAAGCACTAAACAAGACCAATAACCTTGATTTATTAACCCATTAAACACAGTATACCCCATTTCCCCATGATATATGTACTTACAAGTCATTTGCCCACCGGCAACTATAGTTGCCGCTTGGACTTTTGACTAAGTATACAAAAAACTATAGATCTCTTGTAAGGTTTGTTTTGTTTGCATGATTCTAGAGACCTTCATGATTATGTAGATACATATATGTCAACAAAAAATACTTATTAGTAACATGAAAATTACTTTTCTTTGGGAGGGTTTGCCTTTGCCATGCTTCCTAGAAGCAGGGGTAGGAAGTTGACAGCCTCATGTGACAGGAAGGAAGTGAATGCCTTTTTTTTGTTCTTGAAATCCTTTATTTGGTTGTTTGCTTGCATGTCATTGAGACATAAAACATGGATAACATCTAGAAAAATACTTACAAAAGGAAAATGACAACTATACACTGCGGCAACTATAGTTGCCGGTGGGCTTAAATGGGTTAAAAGACAGAGTACTGACAGTTCATTTCTCTGAGATCACAGATGTTAAAGGGCTCCAGTTTGAAATTAAGTTCTGAATTTAGGTTTAATGTGTAACCATGAATTATAATTAAAATAACATTAACATTGCATCGCTATAAAATATATATATATATATATATATATATATATATATATATATTTTGCAGTACAGTTTTTAGTATTATAGTATGCAAATGTTTGGCAGTGTCTTCTTTTCATCTCTAGATGGTGCCATTTAGTTGTTCTGAAACAAATGACCTTAAGACTTTCTTTTTCACTTTAGCTATTATTTTGAAAAGATTTTGTTTCTGTTTTTACATTTTATGCCTCATTCACAAGCCTGCTTATATTATGGCAGCTGCAGAAGGTTTGAGCAGATAAACCTGAATTTGACTACTAAAATTAGGGTTAATCAATACTTTTTAAATGCCACAATACTTTTTAAAATGCTAAATGATAAAGGTAACACATTTCTTCATTGATAACCAACGTGATAAAATGACCATGAATCAGGAAACTTATAAGCATGCTGAGTTTTGGCTTCATAGTTTCTAACAATGTTTTTATTCAATCAAGAAGTTTTTGAACACTTGAATTGAGTAGGTTATTGACATTGGAAATTAATGTCCTGCTTTAAATAATAGTAAAACACAGAGACAATGATCACAGAATAATACTCTTAATCTATAATCAAGAAACCCAGTGTGAGTTTATATATGACAGTGTTCCAAATATACACAAACTATAATGTAGCCTATATCAAACCATCTCACCATGTTGATTTTTAAAGCTGTTGACCCTATACTGCTAATTTTATCTTATGTTTATTGTTTATAGATAAAATATAAATATATGTATGAACGATTTGTCAAGACAATGTCAAATGTAAGTTTCTAAGTTTACAGAGATTTTATTAATGAGAGTGGGAGAGAAAGAGCTAAAGTAATATGAAACAAAGCAACATAATTGTATGTTGCCTCTCTTAAAGCCACACATACACACATTTAAGTTCCTTTATTTTTCAAGTGTCAATCAATGGTGATGTCAATTGTCATTTATTATGTAAAATGTTTTGATTGTACATCAAACAATTTGCATAAACCCAAAGATCAACAGGTGGAAGAAGAAAGATGCTTCACAGAAGATAGAAAATTTTAAGAAAATCATTGGCACTGACACATACTGGCAACTGGCAACATGTACTTTTTAAGTGTCTGATTCTTTAGGCCTACTGATATTCTACTCATTGCTTTACACAATTACTTGTTAAACAAGTACTTATTTTTAAGAGAACAAGAAAGAAACGATCTAAACTGAGAACTTGATTTGAACAACTCATAGAAAGACTAACACTGAAAAATAAAAACATCTAGAAATGTTACAGTAGCAACTGCTGAATAAGTAAGTTAAAGTGGAGGATCAAAAAAATTTTTAGATACTTAACAATAGCTCAGCACTGCTGTCATGATAATGCCTGTGTGATCTTTTATATTCTTCACCATGTTTTGTAGTCATTTTGTTGATTGGTTCCCCCTGATCATTAATCTTATTGTTCCCAGGTGTGTCTTGTTATATTGTTATCCCTTGTGTATTTAAACCCCAGTGTTTTCTGTGTTCTTGCTCAGGTCTGTTCATTTGTGGGAGGTTATTATGTTTCTCAATTCTGCTCTTTAGTTTATTTTTGTTATTATTTCAATAAAGTTCCTCTGCACTTGGATCCTGCCTTCACTCTTCTCTGTGAGTTGGCATAAAAGATGCAAGTGTTAAAACTACAGGTGATAAAGTGCTGTAAATGCAAAGAAATACAGTGAGATAAAAAAAAAAAAAAAAGCTCATTCTGAATGCGGTGACCATACTCAACAGACAAATAAAATATAATAACAGATAATAAAAAACAATAGACAACAGATAACAATAATAATAATAAAAAAGGTCACTGTGTGTGCATGCTTTGTGAAACTGTAATGCGTATGATACAAAAAAAAGCACAGCTCCAAATGTGCAGCCATGAAGGAAACACAATAATTAACAGAGTAAAAAAAAAGTTTATGATCGTGATCGAACTCAAAGACTTTAGATATACAAAGACAGTGCACTCATATTACATACACATGGGAAAAAGTGCAATGCTAAATATAACAGAATAAGTCCCACCAAGGATTCCTCATTTAAGTACATAAGTACATACTTTGTCTTAGGGTGTATTCACACCAGGAAAGTCCGCTAGTTCACTTGCTTTGGTCCGGACCAAATATGCCTGAAATAGCTGCCCGGAGGCCTTGAAAGGGACTTTGCTGAACCCCAGTTACATACTGTAGTTTAAGGTTCTGTTGTTTTCTAAAGCAGCATGATTCACTAACAAATATAGTCAGCGCTAAAATACATTCTCAAATATTATGATCAATTCATATCCTCACAGCTGCTAGAAACAAACTCGCCTCATCCTGGACCTTCTCTGGCACATCAGAACGAGACTTTGCAGCTCAATCATGAAAGACTGAAGATAAAATAAAAAATAGGTTATCTTCACATACAGTTCATACTACAGCAAGTTATCAACTTCATTATTAAAGTGGGAAAAAATTAAAAATAAAAAAAATGGAAAATAAGACTGTCATGTGTTCATCAGCGACAGTTAATGTATAATAAAACACTTACAATTTGGAGTCAGATACTGCATGCTGTCCCATCTATCGAGTTTCAGTATGGTTGCTTCTCTTGACTCTTCTTGTTTGTTCTTCACTTCCTTGTTCTCACCATTCTGATGATCAAACTGTAGTTTGCTGGGCATTATTTTCTTCCCACCTTGTCTCACAATTTCCACTTCATATTTTTCTGTTTTAAACACAAATTTCATCAAATGTATCATTTTGGCAACAATTGTATATATTTGTTTTTTATAATCCTACAATATCCTATAAAATCGAGATGTTCAAGTGATGGATAGATTCACCAGAGGTCCATACCAGGTTATGTAGGCTACTTCTCAATCACAGATCACAAATATATAGACCGACCATTAATACAAATAGAAATTATCAGATTTTCATTTTAAAAATGTATTTGAAAGAGCCTATAGGTTTTCATCAGATCATGAACTCAGCATTTTAAGACACATATTAAAAACGCATCCATTAGTGATGGTGAAAACCTAAAAGTTTTTGCAGTGATGTTCATTATAGGTGGTCATGCTTTTGTTGATGATTGGGGCATAAAATGTTTTATTTATAAATATCTGTTTAATTTATTTTACTTATTTTAGTATTAATAGACACACAAAATGTAATCACTTTAATCACAATGGCTTTTACTCAATTAAAATAAAATAAAATAAAATGTTCATGAAGAATTAGTTGCAAAAAAACAAACAAAAAACAAAACTGAAAGTAAAAGTTTGGTTTGTGCTGTTCATCCTTTTGACCATATGGCCAAAATTTACAGTGTGAAAAGCATTTAAAAATTGCCGTCTAGCAGTTATTCCATTTATCATACTTATTGTTATAAAATAAATTAAATAAAACAGCATGAAAAATCTACAATCACCCCACTCCAGTAAAATCTTTTGAATATCACTGTAAAAAATCTTGCCTTGGTTTTACTCAAAAAAATTTGCATCAGACTTCTAAGTATTTTGAACTCATCTAATTTGTGTTTCACCAATTGGCTTTTACATGTCTTCAACATGCACCCTTAAGTAATTTCTACTCAATTTTCCTCATAAAATTAATTCAAATAAATTGTGTAGCAGTAACATAATTCAACTGAGTATACACCAATACACCTAAAAGAACAGTAAACAGCCTTCAATTAACCTTGCACAAGTTTTATATCATATAATGAGCAGCATGCTGTAACTACATCGTATTATAGCTTTACTGCTATCAATTACTCTTTGAGTAATAGTTTCATATAACACACTACGCTAGATTTATGTTGCAATATTAAAAAAAATACGTCGTCACCATGCGAAAAGGGTTCATTGCATCAGCCAAATCCAGCAATAAGTATTTAAGTAAATGTTACTTAAATAGTATGTTGGAAATGCACGTGTTTACAAAGCCTTGTCTAGATTACTCAGGATAAGACGTGCAATATATAATTATACAAAATACGTTTTTGCTACAAATCCAAATTAAGAGAGCTACTCAAGTTATCCAAGTAAATTAACAAACAAATATTTATTTGTAAAAAAAATAATGAATTTTTTATGTTACACTTACAGCCTCAATGATTCATTTTTATCAGTCTTATGTTTATGTTATAACCACATGCGGAAATCATTATTACGTCGTTAAACTGAAAGTAAAACCACTTTTACAACACAAATAAAACTAACTAAAATAAAATAAATCCCAGAGTGCTTGATTTATCATAGTCTACATGAATGAGTGTGAGAAATCTTGTATTCTCAACTTTGTCAGGGAACAAGTTTAGAATTCCTATCATCTAAAGCCTATTCTAGCCTGCGTCATAAATAGTTCAAAAGTCCCCAACAACTTAATCTCAATTCAATAAAACATACTCACCGTCCGTGAAACACTTTCGCAGATACGTTATATCTCTGAAATATTTCACGGGCTTTAAATATTTCCATGTAGCAAAAGCCATTTTACCTCTTAAACTAAGAGACTCTGAAGCGGAATATCTAATGCTGAACTTGAAGCGGTCGATCTTGCCAACTTTTTATCACACGTGACTCACAAACCAGTTGCGATGTAACAAAACAAAACAAAAAACAGTGACCATAAGTTTGGGTGACTGCCTGTTGGTTAAGTAAATAAATAAACAAATGCAGACAAAATCTATATAGCTCAACCTGAATGATCTAATAGGCTTATTTTGTTTACTGCTTATGTTGTTTTATTTAGTGACATGGCTAATAATGAAAATAGGCCTAATTTTTTTTTTCCCTCACTTTATTTAAATTTTCCATATTAACAAAATATAACATACAATTACAAAACATATACATATACTTATATAACCTCCATATATATCTTTTGTTAATAAAAGGATCCACACAACAAATAACAAAAGAATAAAATTAATACTAGAAAAAAACATAACAATAATAATAATAATAACAACATGATAGTAAGACAAGCAAATAGTAATAAAAAAAATAAAATAAACAAATAAAAAAACTTAAAGCTTGGTCATCCAAAAAATAAATAAATAATTAGAAAATAGGCCTAATTATAAGACTACAGTACTGCTTATACTAATAGGACCAAAAACGAGGTTCTAAAATAATCCAGATAGGGGGTCCAAATCTTATCGAATTGTTCTGTTTTCTAATGTATTACATAAGAAAGACTTTCTGGAATCAAAAAAAAAAAAAAAAAAAAAAAAACTTATGCCACCCTTTAATTCACTGTTGCAGTCCAGCATGATAAAGTTTTTTTTACTGACAATTTTTCTATTAGCAGATGTTTTAATATATCTACTTGGTATTCCCAATGAGACTGTGTCAAATTCCAGTTGGGTATCAAAGATCTTTATATTTCACCCTGATTTCACCCAGCTCACCTATACACAGTAAAATCCCCAGAGTTAAATCAACTCTGCTCAGAGTACATTTGGTCCCTCTCTGAACAGTGTTAAAATAACACTGAAACAGAGTTAAAGTTAATGAGATAATTAAGCTATTAATTAAGTGATGATTAAACATTAATGATGAACACCTGCTGTTAACAAGCAGAATCACTGAAGAAAAGAGAAACACAAGAACTACAACTGACTTCAGCCAAAACCATTTAATTGAAATCAATTGAAGATAAAAGTCATTAAATCTCACAAGATCTGATTAAAAGATCTGATTCACTTATTACTAACCAGATTGACTTTATTTCTGTCACAAGTCTAAAGAAGTTCTTATTGAGAATTAACAGAGGTTTAGATGTTGCTGTTTTATTGGTTAAAAATGTATGCCACCATCGTAGTGGTCAGGATTTGTTTTAGTTGGGCTCTTGACCCTTTTATGTTTTCAAAATAATTTGTGTTTGAGCAATTGTGGTAGTGTTTCATAGCAAACCCTTGTACATTGCTGAATCAAAAGACTAAAGGAGCAGATCAGCTTGAACTTCCTGCTTGAGATCCATTTCAAATTAGCATCACAAAGAGGTCTCTTTCTCTTTGGTTTCTTGACAGCTATTACAAAAATGCAACAAAAAAAATTTCCATTAAACAAATGCCACCGTAATGCTTCAGTGCTAAAAATAAACGACTATTACTGCTCAGGCTTATACATGAAAACATAGCATACAATCCTCAATGGTGGTGACAATAATTATTCATACTGCAGTGCATGATGGGAGTTTTGTCCTGTGGTGATACCCAGCATGCATTGCAGCGTGAAGCATTTTTTTTATCACCATTGTTGAGATTCATATGCTGATTCTTGATGTCTCTGTGTGTCTAAGTGATGCTGTAGTTCAATTTTTTATGCACTGCATGGTTTTAAAATTACTCAATATATCTGTTTGCTGCAGCACTTTCTCTTCAAAATAACAAAACATACGATCAGTTGCTTTGGATGTAATCAGACAATCTCACAATGACTACATCATATAAAAGCAGCTAATATCTGCTCACTGTAAAGCATTGAATTCACTGCTTTCCAACAACATATGCACTGATGGAGAGAAAAATCTAACCTAGAAAATCAAGGGTCAAGAGCCCAACTTAAGCAAACGCTGATCTCCTTGATGGTGGCGTCTTTTTTCTTTTCTTTTCTTTTCTTGACCAATAAACCTCTGTTAATTCTCAATTCTGTAGATATGAGAAAATAAAGTCAGTTTGATTAGTAATAAGTGAAGCTGGTAATGCTGTTTGTGGAGTTGTTTAATCAGATCTACAGAGATTTAACAATTTTTATCTTCAGTTTCTTCAGTTTTTATCTAAGGCTTATCTAAGGCTGTGACTGAAGTCAGTTGTAGTTCTTGTGTTTTGCTTTTCTTCAGTGATTCTGCTTGTTAACAGCAGGTGTTTATCATTATTGCTCAATCATCACTTAATTAATTGCTTAATTATCTCATTAACTTTAACTCTGCTTCAGTGTTATTTTACCACTATTTAGAGAGGGACCAAATGTACTCTGAGCAGAGTTGATTTAACTCTGGGGATTTTGCTGTGCAGTGGGGCACACTTTCAGAAATTTGCAACTGGCCCTGATTGAGTTTCTTTATAACCATTTTCCTTTCAAGGACAGTTATCAGCCCAGTTATGATAACAAGAAATACCAAAAAGAACACCAGACTTGTCAGTACTTCTAGCATTAGTATCTACGTGACCCAAGTAAGACAAATGTATGGTGGGAAATGTGAAGGTTTTATTGGTGTATTATACTTACAAGTAACAAACACCAAGAACCCAAACACATGATCTTACAAATAAAAACATTCTTTAAAAATAACAAGAACGTAAATTAACAATAAAATCTGAACAGAGAAGTTAACCAGGGGCTTAAATAAATGTCAAACAATCTCCAACACAAAAAGCAGTAAAGCTTTCCAATACAAAATCATCTTATCAGATTTACATCCAACACTAGACTGAATCTGTGCATGAAAACAGAAACCTGATCATGAGAACACTAAGTACACTTTTTTCTCTCCCACAATGCACTGGCAGCACAATAAACACTCATATCTCTGAGTGCTGAAGCTGTTCCTGGATCAGCTCTGGTAGTAAAGCATCAAGTCATATCAATTGAGCTCATCTCATCCTCAATCAGTATTCAGCATTTTTTGTAATATTAATAAAGTTTCTGTGCGAGCAAACACTAAACAACAGGAATTGTATCTGCATACTTCATAGATGTCCAACACAAAACTCTGGGGAAGCAATAACTCAAGAGATATGTGGAAAAGTCTTATATTTCATAATTGAGACCACTAAAGTTTCAGTCTGAAGTCTCTCTCTCCTTGACCAATCACAGACTGTCCGAGCATGACTAATTCAATCAAAAGACCCTGTCAAACTCTGATTGGCTGGTGGTAGCAGGGTTTCTGTTCTGATTGGCTGGCTGCTGGGGCATGTGACCTCTCCTGCGCGGCGGTGCCAGGTACTCAAACATGGAGGTGTTGTGCGTGGAGAGCATGTTTTTGAGGTCAGAGGGCATGGGGTCGGACCAGAAGAAGTCATGGTTGAGAGCATCGTCGCTGTCTATTCTCTGAGCCGGATCCAGAACCAGCAGTTTGTCGATGAGATCCAGAGCATACGGGTCTTTCACATAAGCCTTGAGTCTGTCCTTCACCTTCCGCTTCTGACCTTTAGGAAGCTCCATCTTCTGATAGAGTTCATACTTCTTATCCACACCGGGCCAAACCTGAGACAGCAAGTGATAAAAATATGCAAATAAATACATAAATTAACATGAATTTAAGTTTTATATTTATGCTTTTTGTACTCATTTTATATTAAAAATAAACAAAGAATAATTCAAGTGGCCAGACCATCAGACAGTGTGAATGAAGGTTTGAGGGAGACTTGAAAACTATTAAGAAATAAAATTAGAAATTGAGAAAGATTTTTTTTTTTTTTTTTTAAATAACTAGTGTGTCATAATGAAATGTGAAGCCTTTTCCTTAAAATATCTACATTAGGGGCCTTTGCATAAAACTTCTCAGAAATGTTCTTGAGTATTTTTAATAATTTTAACTTCAGTCTCTAAAAACACATTCTTCTTTTGTGAAAAGTGTGGTCACCTGGCCATATACATACAGCCCATACACAAATGGACACGTCAGACACATTTGAAACATGCTAATATCAGATAAAACAGTAATCATTCTTGGTTGACTATTTGTGATCTGATCTCCCACAACAGATGTTAATGGATCTGTAATGTTGTGTGTGTGTGTTACCTCAGGAGTAATAGAGCCACACAGCTGGCTAATGAGGGTGAGCTGGTGTTGTTCTGTGTTGCCCTGCATGATGGGGCTTCTGGTCCACATTTCCGCCATGATACACCCTCCACCCCACAGATCTATAGGAGGCCCGTAGTCTCTCTCCCCTATAAAAAAATAAATAAATAAATAATATATAATTTTTTTTTTTTCCCCAAGAAATACACAAAGTGAGAAACCATTAACCTAATCCCACAAAAAAGGAAAACAAACAGTTTCAATTCTGCTCAAAAACCGAAACAGCAGATATGATAATCTTACTAAATGATATAATTTCCTGTCAGTTCACCTGTCAACTGTCCTTATTTGGTACATAGGCCTCTCTCATTTTCTCCCTCTCTCTTCTTCACATACATGCAAATGAGTATGTGACGAAGACAGTCAGAGAGAGAGTGCTTCAGCCAAGTGATATTGAGAAAATGGCACTTTTAATGTATGTGTTCAAAGCATATATGAATCAATTCTTTCTACATTGTTCTTATACATAAATTCTCGGTGAGCAGGTAATATCTTTTTCTCATCATATTTTTGTCAACAGGATCTGGTTTCCATTTACCATTGAGAAAAAAAGTGTAATACAAGAATGTATCAAAATGAATCTCAACAGGGTTTCTCTCCACTCACCCAGCAGTAGTTCAGGTGGTCGGTACCACAGTGTGACGACCCGGTTTGTGTAGCGGTTCCCCTGACTGTTCTTGGCCAAACTAAAAGCTCTGGCCAAACCAAAATCAGCCAGCTTCAGAACGCCATCTCTGGTGATCAGAACATTAGCAGCCTTCATGTCTCTGTGGAGGATCTGACACAAACACAGAACACTTCAGTCTGAGCCTATAAACATCATGGTGACAACACTGTACCTGTTTCCTACAGTATTAAAGGGCACCTATTATGCCCCTTTTTACAAGATTTAAAATAAGTCTCTGATGTCTCCAGAGTGTGTATGTGAAGTTATAGCTCAAAATACCCCACATATAATTTTTATAGCATGTTAAAATTGCCACTTTTTGGGGTTGAGCAAAAACGTGCTGTTTTTGTGTGTGTCCCTTTAAATACAAATGAGCTGCTGCTACCGGCCTTCAAGAGCTCATTCTCCAGTGTCAGGAAGCATTAATAATGTCAGAAACTAACAGTGTTCAGTCTGAACCGGATTCGGACAATAATGCCTACAGCCAGAGAATATATGCTGCATGGAGATAGAACAGGTTATAACTCATGTTGTTATCTTGCTTTTATCCATTATTATTACAAGCGCAGTTGTACTGGACCCCGTCCGAATGATGGCCAAAACTTTACTGATGAGTTTTATGACGTTTATTGTACTTCACACAAAAGATGAAGCATCTGTTTTCACTCTAGAAAATCAATGTAAGAGTTTAATAAAACAGTGCAAGTGTGCATTAAAATATTATCCATAAACTCTCTCTCTCTCTCCCTTGCATTATCATCAACATACACAGCGAATTACACAGTTCCAATTAACAGTAAACAAATATATACAGACCTTATGCCTTTTCGGGGGGTGCTTATAAATAAAGTGCGTTCTCTCCCTTTCATTACTGCCGTGACCAGTATCACTCCGGAGACTGTAAGCTGGATCACGAACAGTAGTGATCCATCCTTGAGTAACAACTTTTTAGCAAAACCTGTGTTTTGTATTGTCCCTTTGTATTGTCATTTGTTCACAAAGCAGTCTGGTGTAAAATGATTCACGCAGACATAAACTAATGTAGGTATATGGGGGCGCATTCTCTTCAAAAACAAAACTAATCCACTGCGTCTTCAGCGGCTCTGATGTCAGGAGTAGAGGTCGACTGATATGGGTTTTTCTCTGGCCGATGCCGATATTTAGAAATCAGGGCAGCCGATGGCCGATATAATGCCGATTTTTTTGGCCGATTTTCTTTTTTCCCCCTTCATCTCATAAAATCTAACAGTTAAGTAATAAGAAGTTATACAGAAAATTGCTTAAATTAAACATTTATTGAACAACACAAGCCTCTCCAATCAGTGCACTAAAAATAATTTATATGTTAAACATTATTAAATAATAATACATGGCTCAACTTTTTAAGCACCTTCTCAAAACTATTCTGAAGCATGCTTCTATACTGTAAGTTAAATAGCCATAATCTAAGTGATAACAAAAATAAGACTTCACCCATTTTACACAGCCTGCTGCTCATAACTGCATCGAGTGCACTAGCCACGAGCGATGACGTCATGGAGGCTATGTGTCGGACCCACAGACACATTTAATGAGGAAAGTTAATATGCACGTTTTAGCCAGAAGTTTCGTCTGAATTGCACGTTTCTACTTTCACATGCAAATGACTTGTTGCACTTATGATAAACATGGTCGGCATCAATTCTAGTAGGCTACAACGTAATTACTCTTTCAAAACGGTCTGTTTTCCCCTGCCATCGTTAGTTGAAGCTGTGTGTGAACGAGGCACGGCTGCAGAGTGTGAGTTGCTCCGTGTCACACGCAGCCTCAAAGGGTAAGAAATTCTCCAGTAACGTACAGAAACAGAATTGATAACGTCAGAGTTTATCTATACAACGCAGGCTTGTATAATAATTTAGCCGCTGGGCTCGTTACCAGGTACCTACAAACGGCTTGTTCTGAGACGCTGCTTATGATTTATGGGAAATTAAAAAAAAAGGAGTGGGTGGATTTTTATCATTATAGGGTGATTGTGTACACACATTGCCGACACACATTTATGTTCAAACACCATGTAAAAGTGAATTTTGCATAATAGGTGCCCTTTAAGTTACATTTACATCAGGTAATCTGGGAATACTGACATGTAAACTGCCATGTCGTACCTTGTTTCTGTGTATATAGTAAAGCCCGTTCAGCAGCATCTGCATGACCTTCTTAATCTCAGCCAGGGTGAATTTAACATTAGCGTTGCTCAGCAGTCCAGCGAGGTCATGCTCACAGAAATCAAACACCAGATAGATGCTGCCCTTATAACGGTTAAACTGGGTGGCTGGAGATAAAAGAGACAAGCAGAATAAACTGTTACTGGCATTATAATCCTCCAATCAATAGACAGACATAATAGTAATTTAACATAGTGTCTATTGATGTAGGTTAAGTAACATGAACACTAGTCATAGACTCCCACACTTTTTGATTAATGAATTATCCATGATTACGGCATTAAGGGCCATTCACACCAAGGACTATAACTAGAACAATGAAGTTTTAATAATTGTTCTAATTCTTTGAGAATAGAGACTTTCACACCACAACTATAATAATAAAGCCACAGAGGAATGATATAGTTGGAATCCCTTTCAGAACGATTTATCCAGCGGATGAACAATAAAAACATCAACAGCCAATCAGAATAGAGTATAAGAAGAAATTATAGAGTTTGAGCATTTAAAGCAGCAGGTGACTAAACCGCAGCACACTCTTATAATAAACAGAATGTTTTCATTCATTGATGTGGACGCTAATTTAATTAATGTTATAGTTATCTTTACAGTTATCATTATCGGTGTGAACGGGCCTTAAGGACGTCTTAAAAATCAATTTGTAGAAAATGAAATTTTTCACCAGAGCAAAACAAAAAACATTATATTCACTAAAAAATGCCCATGACTTTTATTTATTTAAATTTTACTAATTTCTTTTCAAAGACTGAAAAGAAATTAGTAAATTAGTATCGGTCACTACGATGGCGCCGCGCATGGCAGCCACGGTGCTTAGCTCTCCAGTGTTTGTGCTGTTTTTGTTAGTTTTTCCTGTTTTTTGTTTTTCAAATACTATCAGTTTTACCAGGGATGAACTGCTGAACATTCGGCAGTACACACCACAAAATCTTTTACCGGATTTCGATTATTCAGATGTTTTGTTGAATGTTGTAGTCGGTGGAGCGGCAGCGCTGTTTAGACGCTTCAGGACGCGCAGACGGGGGAAGCGCGCCGGCGCCCTCGTGAAGCTCAGACAGCGCGGATTAAGAACGCCGCTGCCTAGCATCCATCTGGCGAATCTCCGCTCTCTACCCAACAAAACGGACGAACTCCTTCTGCTCTCCCGGACAAATAAGGATTTTTCAAACTCGGCTGCTCTGTGCTTCACGGAAACCTGGCTGAACGACGCCATTCCGGACAGCGTGTTAAGTCTGCCGGGCTTTCAGCTGTTCAGATCAGATCGCGACGCAGAATCAACGGGGAAATCGCGCGGCGGCGGGACGTGCTTTTACATCAACGAAAGGTGGTGTTCAGATGTAACTGTGTTAAAGAAGATGTGCTGTCCCGATCTTGAAACACTCTTCATTAACTGCAAACCGTTCTATTCGCCGCGAGAGTTTTGCTCGTTCATTCTGGTGAGTGTCTACATTCCTCCGCAAGCGCACGTGAGCTCGGCTTTACAGAGACTCGCTGATATGATCACAGAGAGTGAGCAACAACACCCGGACTCTGTTTTAATCATTCTCGGGGACTTTAATAAAGCGATTCTCTCACGTGAACTTCCAAAATACAGACAGCATGTTACTTGTCCCACCAGAGACAGTAATACACTGGATCACTGTTACACAGCAATAAAGGATGCATATCACTCTGTCCCACGGGCAGCTTTGGGGCTCTCTGATCACTGTTTAGTTCATCTCATACCGACCTACAGGCAGAAACTGAAATCAGCTAAACCTGTAGCAAAGACTGTGAAGAGATGGACCACCGAAACAGAGCGGGCTTTACAAGCCTGTTTCGAATGGACTGACTGGAGTGTTTTTGAAGCTGCTGCCACCGATCTGGACGAGCTCACAGAAACTGTTACATCATATATCAGTTTCTGTGAGGATTTGTGCATTCCTACAAAGACTCATTTAACTTACAACAACGACAAACCGTGGTTCACTGCAAAACTCAGCCAGCTCCGTCAGGCAAAAGAAGATGCTCGCAGAAATGGGGACAGAGTCTTGTACAAACAGGCCAAATACACACTGGAAAAGGAGATCAGAGTGGCAAAGAGGAATTATTCCGATAAACTTCGGAATCAGTTCTCTTCTAATGACACAGCTTCAGTGTGGAAAGGTCTGAAAGTCATCACCAATTACAAGACACCATCCCCCAGCTCTGTGGTGAATCAACAACTGGCAGACGATCTGAACGAGTTTTATTGCAGGTTTGAAAAATCACCATTCACACCTCCTGTAACCCCCGTCTCCCCCACACCTGCAATTCAGTTCAGTGAAGATGACGTGCGCCAGGTCTTCAGAAAGAACAAGAGAAGAAAGGCACCAGGCCCAGACAGCGTTTCACCAGCCTGTCTGAAAACCTGCGCTGACCAGCTGGCCCCCATCTTCACACAGATCTTCAACAGATCACTGGAGCTGTACGAAGTCCCCTCATGCTTCAAACGCTCCACCATCATCCCCGTCCCAAAGAAACCCAAAATTACTGGACTTAATGACTACAGACCTGTGGCTCTAACGTCTGTGGCCATGAAATCATTTGAAAGACTGGTTTTGGCTTATCTGAAGGACATCACTGGACCCTTACTGGACCCCCTGCAGTTTGCTTATCGAGCAAACAGGTCTGTGAATGATGCAGTCAATATGGGACTGCATTATGTTCTGCAGCATCTGGACAGACCAGGGACTTATGTGAGGATCCTGTTTGTGGACTTCAGCTCTGCTTTTAACACCATCATCCCATCACTCCTCCAGCCCAAATTAACTCAGCTCTCCGTGCCCACCTCTGTCTGTCAGTGGATCACCAGCTTCCTGACAGACAGGCAGCAGCTAGTGAGGCTGGGAAAATTCTCATCCAGCACCCGCTCCATCAGCACCGGCGCCCCTCAGGGCTGTGTCCTCTCCCCACTGCTCTTCTCCCTGTACACCAATGACTGCATCTCTAAAGACCCCTCTGTCAAGCTCCTGAAGTTTGCAGATGACACCACACTGATCGGCCTCATCCAGGACGGTGATGAGTCTGCTTACAGACTGGAGGTTGAACAGCTGGCTGTCTGGTGCAGTCTCAACAACCTGGAGCTCAACACGCTCAAGACAGTGGAGATGATCGTGGACTTCAGGAGAAACCCCCCTGCTCTCCCCCCACTCACCATCATGAACAGCACTGTGACTGCAGTGGAGTCATTCAGATTCCTGGGCACCACAATCTCCCAGGACCTGAAGTGGGACAACCACATTGAGTCCATTGTGAAAAAGGCCCAGCAGAGGTTGTACTTCCTTCGCCAGCTGAGGAAGTTCAACCTACCACAGGAGCTGCTGAAACAGTTCTACTCTGCCATCATTGAATCCATCCTCTGCACTTCTATATCTGTCTGGTTCAGCTCAGCTACCAAATCTGACCTCAGAAGACTACAGAGGGTAGTCCGGTCTGCTGAGCGAATCATTGGTACAACCCTCCCCACTCTCCAAGAACTGTACTTATCCAGAGTGAGAAAAAGGGCAAAGAAAATCACTCTGGACCCCTCACATCCAGCACACTCCCTCTTTGAACTGTTGCCGTCTGGTCGACGCAACAGAGCCCCGAGCACCAGAACGACCAGACACAGGAACAGTTTCTTCCCTCAGGCAATCCATCTCATGAACACTTGACAAACACGGAACACACAACACTATTATACATTATTTACTTAAAACACATACTTATTTATATTTCAAATTTGCACTCATCATAACTGTACATACAAATTGTCTATATTATATATTGTTTTTGCCTTTTTTTTTTTTTTTGCACTTTGTCTATCTTGTATATTTGTATATTATTCTTATTCTTTTTGTTATCTGTGTCCTGTCTTGTCGCTGTCACTCTGTTGCACTGTGGAGCTTCTGTCACTAAAACAAATTCCTAGTATGTGTAAACATACCTGGCAATAAAGCTCTTTCTGATTCTGATTCTGATTCTGAAAATCACAAATATAAAATTTCTTAACATTTCAGGTTTTCTATGATTGTGGGAATTTATAGATTAGCACATCAATGCAATGGTGCCACATTTACATAAACACAGGTCTTCACCTTTTGTTCTGCAGATCTCAATGAGGTTCACCACATTCTCATGTTTCAGCAACTGTAAGATCTTGATCTCCCTCAGAGCTGTGATGGGAAACTGAGAAGGAAAGCACAAACACTCATAGAATAAAATGCAGGATGACAGGAGATGCTGTGACATCTGCATATTAATCAACAGAACAACTTGGTTTATGTGGGATAGAGCTGCATCTTCTCACCCCTTCTTTCTCATTCTCCATAAGTACTTTTTTCAAAGCCACCTTCTTCCCTGTCTGTCGGTGTTTGGCCTTGAACACCTCCCTTCAGAGAGAAAACACATCAGAGAATCACTAAACCTCACCGATAATCCAGACAGAAATCACATATAGCATGAGGTTTAATGAAAATGACCCACATAGTCATTATATCAGCCACTGTTTTCCTGACAGTGGATTATAGCAGTTATAAACATTAAGGTATATAATGGTATATTTACTTACACAAGCATCAAATACTCACCCGAAAGTTCCCTGGCCGATCTTCGCCAGCTTCTCATATTTAGAGAACTCATCACAGAAGGGAAACTCGACCCCATCATAGTATTTAGACATGATGGCCGTCTCTCTGTCCGGCCTAACACAAACACGAGGAGGAGCTCTCATTGACTTCTGGCGTTCTTACATTGAGATAATTATAATTATAATACTCTTACAGAGTCATTTTGGCAGAATTATGTTTTAATAAACACCATATTTAGTCTTTTAAGAGGCTGTTTTGGTTGTGTGGGTGATCTCACGTTGCTCATTCGGCCCGGACAAAGACACAAATCCAGACCCACACACAGAAATATCAGCTTTACAGCCTCGTTTAAACGACTAAATATATTTAAACAGTACACCTGGGTGCTTGACATGTTCACGATAAACAAAAGTGATGATTTAATAGTTTAAATTACTGATAAGAGATATAAAATTATTAAAATATTCGTACTTATCCCCGCCGGCGGAGCTTCCGGTTTTGTCACGTTGCATCCTTGCTGTTCCTCTGCGGTCCGCAGGACGGATTCAACCGCGTCAAGAAAAACTCTACCGCCACCTGTCGTCCGGAAGATCCGCAGTCTTACATGTAACTTCCTCTACAGTCAAATGCGTTTCAAAACATTTTTGTATTAACATATTTATTGTATTATATACTAATGTGTGCATCATTTTGACTCTTGTGCATTATATCTCATCAGCTCAACTGGTAATTAAACAACGCACATTTCAAAATATATAGGAAAAATATGATTTAATACAATACAGACAACATTCTTTACATTGTTTTTATTCAATGTCCATCTGGTATGTACAGTACTTTTTGATGGCACTTAAGACATGAGTGGTATAATCTTAATTGATCAAAATGGTCACATTATTGATATAATAATTATCCAATCTTTCACAGATAACAAAAATATCCCAAAAATAAGCTACCATATTAAAATTAAATTACACTTATATTCAGATTTGATGGAAAACAGTCCATTTTTATACACCACCAGTCCTCTGATGTATATACACACACACAAAACATTTAACGGATTTATTTACTATGAACAGATGTGGGCACCTCAGTGTTGGCATGCTTTGACCATCGTTTTGCATCCACTTGAATGTATGAATGCAAACTCTCCCACGCATGTGTTAGAAATTACACATTAATATTACATTATTAAAGAAGTGTTTTGTATATGACACAATTCTTTTAGTGCAACAAAAAAATAACACTAACACTTATGGGTAAGTAACCTGACTTTCTACTTCATGAATGGAAAGATCCGGTTAAAAACATCAAAATTGTAGTGTAAAACAAACTTTAAATACTTCAAATCAAAGTAAACGAACAGGTCAAGTAGATTTGAATTTATGTGCTCTTTACATAAAGAGATGAACGCTCAATGAACTTGTCCAATGATCTTCTGAAGTCAGGATGTAGAATGCATGGATTCTAGAACAAACTGTCATGAGTTCAATCATGATTTGCAGTAAATCTTCTCAGACTGAAATGTGTGACGAAGGGTTTAGGCACTAGGTGGCGCACTTGCTGTGTTTGTCTGAATGCATATGTCTATTATGAGTTTAAAGCAGGGTCCAAGTGTTTTAAAGCCCCTCCCACCAGGTGTAAGCTACCTGTGATGAGGACGTGTATGTTCACGGCCTCTCGTAGCGGCGCGGCTTTCGCGTTTATGCTCGGTTTAACAGGTATGACGCATTTGTTCGGTTCTGACAGAACCGAGTCTCTTCCCTGACTGATCCACTGCAGGGCGCTGAGGATGCAGGGAAACACCAGTGTGTCGCTGTGTCTTTCGGCCACTAAGGGCAAACCGCCCCCGATCAGAAGCTCCGCCTCTGGCTTCTCCTCCTGGCCATTCAGAATGCGCCAGCTCTGCTGGTTGTCCAGGCAACGTGTGAGCATGTTCTCCACGGACACGTTAAAGTTCTGTTGGTCTGAAGGACAGAGTGTGTTAGTAAAATACCACTGCACTTTCCACACTGGCACAAACATGACACTGTAAGGCAGTATGCTAACTGAAATGAAACCTCATAAGTGACTGATTTGAAATATTAATTAATTACAAAAACAGCACATGAGATGCTCAACTAAAAACTCACAAAAGTCTGATGTTGACATTTTGCTAAGCGAATAACTCAATACTCTAAAAAGCAAAAAAATAAATAAATAAATAAATACAAATATTGGGTGGGAAAAGTACATTTTAAATTGAACAAATATTTCTATAAATGCTTTCCTATGGACGCTTGTTTCGACCATGGAATAAAAAAATACATTTAAAAAAAAAAGGTAACTACAATTTTTTTATCTCAAAATTCTGACTTTGTTCTCAAAATCGTGACATATAAACTCAAAATTGCAAGTTATCTCGCAATTCTGAGAATTAAAGTCGCAACTCCGACTTCTTGCAACTGCATGTTTATATCTTGCAATTCTGACTTTTTTTCTCAGAACTGCAACTTTGTCTCTTGGTTCAGACTTTATAACTCAATTCTTAGAAAAAAAAATTCAGAATTGCGAGATGTAAACTCACAACTGCAAGAAAAACTCAGAATTGAGATAAAAAGTTGCAAATATTATTTTTATTCCGTGGTGAAAACAAGCTTCCATACATTCAGTGCTTAAAAAAAAAAAACATAAATCTAAAATAATATAAAGTAAATTTATATAAAGTTTATTATTATTTTATAAAATGTTTTTAGAATATATTATATATTAAATTATATTATAATATTAATGGAAACCTTCAATATTTTTGCGCTTGCCTGATTGTGCTGCACATTTTGGGCTTAAAAGGCTTAATTTTGTTGCTCACCTATTAGCATTAGGAATGAAACAATCATGACTAAAATTCTGCCTAGGTAGACAGCATCCTTGAATTTAGAAAGTGCTTAAGCTGTGGTAGTTATAAACACACAAACACAGTTCTTTAAGCAGTCCCGATTAAAGGTCCTAAATGGTCCTGACCCAACTATAACATTTATACTATCTATTTAATATATATATCACCTGCCTTTGACTAGATCAGGGGTGTCCAATTCTGCTTCTGGAGGGCCACTGTCCTGCAGAGTTCAGATCCAACCCCAATCAAACACACCTGAACCAGCTAATCAAGGTCTTAATAGGCATACTAGAAACTTCCAGGAAAGTTGGAGCCAAAAGGCCAAAGTATAGTTCACTTTTTACGCATACGCAAGGGTCAGCGTACAGTGTGCGTGACGCAAATTTTCTCATCAGAAGAGTATGCGTGTATTGTACGCCCACCACCAGATTTTTATAACCGTGTGTACTTTGTACGCACAGGTCGCACGTGCCCATTTAATTTTTTTTTTGCAGTTATTAGTTTATCCACAAGGTGGCAACCGTGCCCTGGGGGCGTCAATTCAAAGAAAAACTGCATAAACAGAACAGACCAGAATGCATGCAAGCTACAGTGATGATGGAGGCCTAAATAGACGAAAGATTGTGTGAAGAGGTTAGAAAGTACCCTCATTTGTACAACTCTAGCATGAAAGAATACAAAGATGTTTACATGGGTTGTAACTCGTGGCAAGAGATTGCTCAAAACTGCGCATGCGTCGAATGTCTCTGTATGCGTACGAGTCAAGTGAAGTATACTTTGGAAGGCTGTGTGTTCGACTGTGCATGTACCGACTGTGCAAGTATACCCAGGGCTAAACTCTGCAGGACAGTGGCCCTCCAGGACCGAGTTTGGACACCCCTGGACTAGATCTCATATCATCTTCTGTCTCTGGATCTCTTACACAGGTCTGTGGCTGGAATCATCTCTTACCTGCATTACAGGTCGCTATAGCCTCTGTGATGTTCGGACAGAACACGGCAAAGTCGAAATGGCAGGGCTAAAACATACAGCATTTAAAAATGAGTCTCTGGATTAACTTAGAAGAGTGACATGATTAAAAAGCATGAATTGATAACTCACCGCAAGCAGTTTGAGCATGGCGGCACAGTCTCTCTCTCCTGTGGCGTTGAATAAGAGAACCCTCACCACCGAACCCCTGCAAACACACACAACATTAAACAACAGCACATTTAACAACTATCTGCAGATATGCAACATTTAAGAATCATTTCAAGGCTGACTGCAGGTCAGTGTTATTTTAGTATCATTAATATACTATTACAGCATTTAGAATTACTGTCATTTTGTTGTTTTCTTTAGTTTATTAGTTTTTAAAAAATGTTTTAGTTTTTATTAGTGTTTGATATTTTATTTCGTTCAACATTAACATAACTTTAATGTAACTTTTTTTTAATATATTTTTGTTTTAGTTAATGATAACAGCACTGCTGTAGGTTCTGTTCTACTGCATGTGTAAAGATTTCAGTCTTGAAGCCATTAATCCTAATGCATATTACAAAACAAAAATGCAAATAAACAGAGCAAGGCATTCTTTACCCAGCATTTCTCTCATGATGTGTTGCAATCTCATTAAACCAGCGGACACAGGCCTGCATGCTGCGTGTGGTATGAGCTCCATCCAGGAAATACGTCACAGGGCCGTGTTTTAGAGTCTGATTACGCCCGGGCCACTCAGTCTCTGCAAGACCTGTCAAAACATAATACATATTGTAGATATGACTACAGTTTCGATGCACTAAGACCTTTCCATTTAGTAATTTTGTAACAAAATGGTTAAATATCTAGGCTAAAGTCTGCAGGTGTAACAATTTCGAACAAAATCAGACCAAAACTAAGTTTGTTTGGAGTTTCAGAAGATTGAAACAGCTTGCAAAAGCAAACTTTCATGGAAATCTTCTCTGGTTCATCTCTTCTTTTCAGTCAGTTGAGGTCAGACACGAGTAAAAACATAAACACACTGGGGAGCTGCTTTATAGTAGAAACTGAAGTTGTAATTCTATTTCCAAGTGACACTGACACTGTTTTTTCATGTTTAATATTGTAAAGCTGCTTGCTTTAAAGTAATCTATTGTATAAAGTACTGTATAAATAAACGTGACTGGACAGTGCCGAATTGCAGAGCTTGTGCAAACGTATCCACATTGCTATGATCAGATGCTTTCTTTACTGCTTTAGTCAAGGCTGCTCACTGTGTTTTGGATTAGTTTTTAATTAGGCTGTGTATTTACAGACCTTTGATCATTGCAGGACTAGGCTGGAACGCTGGAGCTGGACTCACACCGCTGAACTCTACTAGAGATGACGCAGGATCTGAGGAACAAACAGCTGATTAAAAACACAACAAAAGAGATGTGAACTAATCCACAAAGAGTCAGGAACACACACCTGTGAGGAAGTGTCTCTGCAGCCAGGTTTGTGAGAGCTGTAGAGCCAGAGAAGCGTTGCTGCGCTGATGGTGACCAGCCAAACCCAACCGGAGCGAACCCTCGCTCTCATAGTCGTCCAGATCAGGACACACTGACAACGAACACTGAGAGAGAAAAGCAGAGAACAGTGTCAGCAAATGAACTGCATTTTGAATTGTGTATCTGCAGTATGTTCGTATTTCTCACCCCAATTTCTTCTGCTCTCTCTTGAAGCACCTTCATCGGCCCGTCAGGCTGTTTGACTGTGAACGCAGGAACCCCCGGCTGCAATAAACACACATTCACTGAACACCTTCAAACACACTCAGTTTTTACAGTCACAATGCTCAAATATTCACCTTAAAAATCCCTCCTTTCTGCCAGGCAATTTTCTCAATGCTGTCTCCCAGTATGCTGGTGTGATCTATGCCCAGAGAGGAGATACCACACACCCAGGGACGCCTAGGACACACAAGAGACATTTCAAGAACTTTAAAGTGAAGTGTGTCATTTCTTGTAAATATTTAAAGTGCCCCTATTATGTTATTTTTAAAGGCTCCTAATTTTGTTTGAAATCAGATTCAAATCGCATTTTTGGAAATCTGTTTCAGTCTGACTGCTCTGATCGGATTTAACATGGTTTATGTGACTTTCTCACGCCACATAAAAGTGACGCCGTTATAGGAAACATGCTGAAAGCCACTGCAGAAACAAGCTTGTGTTGTTGCAAAGTGTTGGACGAGCAGAAAATGACAATATAACGGACTCCTCCATGTTGCGGTTGCTGTTGTTGTTTTTGGCATATACCTACCAACGCAACACCATTCCCATAGAAACCAATGCAATGTATCCCGGAAAGCGAAAGAGTGGCATGGACATGCAAATCGGATCTGAACAGTTGCGATACACAATGTGGACAGTCAATAATTTTAGCTCAGATACACAAATAATCAGATTTGGACTGACAGTGTGAACATAGCCTTAGAGACTAAGATAATATTAAATAGTAGGTGAGATGATTTTATAAATAAGGACCACTGATTGGTTCATGTTGTCAGTCAGGATCATGATCGGTTTGATAAGGATAATGAGGATACACTACACTTATGAAGAATGCAGATCAGTGATTGGTTGATTTGAAAGGAATGTGTCACGCTTAAACTATGAAGCCAGACGAATGAAGATGAAATGGCTGAAACTAGGCTAACGCGGCACAAAGAGAGAATTAGACACGCTACACTGAAGCAGATGGGAGGGAGATCAGAAAACACTGCTCTGGTACCTAATGATATTGGTGCAGTCATACGCTCCACCGATCCCCACCTCAATGACAGCCAAATCAACCTGAGCAAGAGGCGGAGAAATAGAGAATTTAGCTCAATTAATAATCAGCATCTATAATCTTGATGATCTTTGAGACAAAATTATTAAACTTCAACATTGCTGATAAAAGAGTGCTAAAAATCATATGCTAAATATATGTGGGTTACATTTCAGGCTCAATTGTCATAATAAAATGTATAAATATACAGACAATACTGGTCAGTAATGTTACTCACCTTCTCCTGCAGAAAGACGTGGAAGGCCAAGATTGTGAGAAAGCGAAAATAAGCAGGCATGCTGCCGCCATTGGCACCCTGAAAGGTCAAACATAACGGTTATAACACAAAAGTCTTTTGCACTTTTAGATATCACTCATATAATATTATTGTTGTGCTTTGCCATTTATGTAGGATACATGGATGTGAATGTTCAAAGATGCATTTCAGGTTCAAGTGCCTGAACAAACGGCACTGTTTCCTTCCTCACATGACTGACATGTTGTTGTGATTATGCAATTACATGACCAGACGCCTCACATTTACACTTAACGCAATTAACATGGTACAGACACAAACCCAGAGGAGCAGTCAGCAGGAAACATGCAATCCTTTCACAGGAATTATAGCAACCAAATCATTGTATAAAGCTACTACTAGGATCAAAAATGCATACGTTAATCTTTTGCTTTTAAACATTTGCACATTTTCACTCACAGCAGTGGATAAAGAAATTTAAAGGGTTCATGTTCTATTATTTTGCATAATTTCTTGCACCAAAAACGCTATTTTTCCATGGCTATTTCCCACTCTCTCTCTGAGACAGAACCAAACAGGCTCTTTTCACAAATGTACTTCTAATATATGCAAATGCAAATATTTATATATGCAAATCACAACTGCTATTGGCTAATCTTTACCTATCAGCATATATCACACTGTCATCATATGTTAATGTGTTCAGGTTTGTGTCATAACCATTGTAATTTATGTTTTTACCATTAGTTCTCATAAATGGTCTGATGTATAAATGTAGACTGTGTACTTGGGAAGGAGTTTGAGTTGTCAAAGTCTAAATTGCATATTGACTTTTATTTCAAAAGAGGGAGAAAAATAACATCCGGCTCACCTTTGTCTCCTCCAGTCGCCTGTACACCTGCCAGAAGTATTTGGTGAAAAGCTCTTTTCCTATTGGCTGCCCGTTGATTCTGATTCGCTCTCTCACTTGCACCAAATGAGGTGAACTAAAAATCAAGAAAACATACAAAACAACCAATTCACACAAGATAACACATGAAATGTAAAGACTTTACTACAGTGTTTATTTAAGCCCTATATAACCCTCTGAAGTCTCACTGTGAACAATGGTCAGTGATTATGTAAATCATTAAGCTTGAGATAAAGTTCAACTAAACAAAACTTAGGACAGACTGATTACATCATTTACAAGGTAATACTGACGCAACACATAGCTTTACTTTTTACTCTGAGAGCTGGTTTATTTCAGTGAAAGATCAAGCAAAGTTCAGCGTGAACTATATCTATGTGCATGTATGAATGAACAGTGGAGTTACACAACACTTAAAACCCCTACAGCTCCCACAATCACCACAGAATGACTATAAACACACTTTATCTCCAAACACTGAATTATTTTGACTGGTTGTAATACCTGTAGAATCCAGTGCGGAAGCCATAGTTTCTCAAAATCTGTTCTGTAAAGGCACATGTTGAACCCTGAGAAAAATAAAATAATTTCAGCATTTCATTAAACTTTTTTTTTTAACTTCATTCAGTGATTAACCCCTCATTTAACTGGTTTACCTTTCCTTTTGTTCCAGTTACGTGAATAATATTGAGACGATCAAGTTCTTCTACCTAAAAACACACACATAACATATCAGTTGAATGGTTACTTACAAAAAATTATTAAATAAATACATATTTGAACATGATTCAAGTCAAGAAGAGAAAGAACTTGGTTTCACGATGCATTGCAGAGAGCTGTTTTAGCTGCCAATGTGCCGTCACACTTAGGCATATATTGACTATTCATGATGACTTTAAATGTGTTTTATAATAGTTTTACAGTTATAGTCTTGAACATTTGTAATTAGGGGCCAAGCACCGAAGGTGCATACATAGGCACCTATTGTATCCGTTGGCATGCTGACAAAAATTTGTGGAATTTAAGTTGATTTGTCAAAACATTTTCAAAAAAAACGTGCTAACGAATTTTACGTAGCACTTGCGAAAATAGACGTAAGGCTGTATCTCCTCAACACTTTATCATATTCAGACCAAACTTTGTCCATGTCATTACAAGCATGACCTGAGGTTCCATGCTGCATTTCGGCGCAGCACCACCTACTGGTCTGGAGATACAAAAATGGCTATTTTTGCTTATAACTTCTGAACGGTTTGTAAAATCATAAAAGTGGTCTCATGCCAAGTCGAATGATATTCAATTTTCCTATATCGGCCATTTTAGGCATCAGCCATTTTGAATTTTGTAGTAAAATGCTGCATTTTACAAATGCATGAACATATTACAAAATTCAGTATGGGTCACTGGCACGATGCCCTGAAGGAGTCTAAGAAGTTTCGGAAAATATTTACATGCTTATAACTTTGGATGTTCATAAATATCTGTAACTCCTAAACAAACTGAGATATTTTTATCAAATTTGACACGCTTATGTATGGGGCACTCTGAGGACAAAAAAAAACAGTGGGACTATAATTGAAAAAAAAAAACATGAAGTTGGCTCTAACTACAGTAATGTTGGTCTGACTGACTTCAAAATTGACATGCAGTGTCTCTGTCTCAGTTGCTATGATAGTCCATTATGACACTGTTGGTCTGCTGCTAGCTTCTTTGTTTGCTTCTGTTGTGCTTGGCCCCTTAATTGCTGCTTGCAGCTATATTTTATAGTAGTTTTACAATTTTGAGACTTTTTATTTTAATTTTTTACAAAACATGAAGCTATTTTTGCACTGTTATTTCAGACTCATTTGTTTTTAATCTTATCTTTTTTGTGTGTCTGTGAAGTTGCAAATAAAAAGAAAATAATGAAACAAAATTAAGTACCTTTTATATGTAAAGTATTTAATTTACTGGATTCTCTGAAGATAGGCATTACCACATGGATACTTAATATACAAAATATACAAAGGCTATTCCAATTAAATTATAGAAATCTAATATAAGCATACACTGAAATTGAATGAATACTTTTTATACAATATTTACTTAATTTACTAAAAAATATTTGAAAATGGAATATTTATATTATCCATTCACTACGCTCTCAATCACATCTGTTAATCGGCTAGTGAGGAATGGTTATTTGCCAAGACTAATACCAATAAGGCCAAATAACAGCTGATTTACTGACATAAATAGTAGTCTATTATTTGTGATAATACAGTTACCGTGATATAAAATTACTCATACTGTGAAAGGATTTTGGTCATACCGTCCGCCCCAATCATAAGTAATGTTAGTGTAGTGTAGCTGAGGTTTGACACCTTGAGTCCTGCCCGCTGGAGAAAGCCTCTCATGGCCTGCAGCTGGAGCTGAGGATGACCTCTCTCTCTCTTCACCTGCTCCAGAGCGCTGGCGTTGGTCTGGAGAGTGTTGAGGGTGCACACCGCATCCTGAAAGACATTCATCACGCTACAGCTGGATCTCAAAGACTTCATGCCATCTCAAACACCAACCCATGGAGCAAGACACCAGGTTTACATCCAATATAGATTTATGACTCGCAATACATGTGCTTGAAGTAAATATTCAGAGAACAGTCAGATATCCATGTGGAGCTCTAGTCTCTACAACCTGAGGCTTTACTGCTGCTTTACTAACAACACTGAACTTCTGAACTCTTTCATAATATTTAGTCAATGTTTAGCCAGAATATCTGGTGTATGTACTACAATCATATTACAACTGACAAATGAAAACTAAATTTGTGATATTGCTGAATGTTTTGGTTGGTTGGTGAACGTGATCAGATCATACGAGCAAATGGCATATATATAATCACATATTATAATATTCACTACCTTATTCAACAAGTACTGCACTGTCAATATGTTGACACCAACTAATAATATCAGATTTGCCATTTACTGTATTACTAATACAGTACTGTCATCCAATTCTTTAATGAATATAAATGACACACATACTGCTCAATTATGAATGAAATGAGATCTTCACACACATGTATTTAATCCTCAGATATGGCTGCCTGAGCACATGGCCTGAAAGTATGCAGAATATATGGCAAGCTGTTTTGACATCTATTGCTTAAACTAACTAGTATCTATTTTTATGTTACTAGTACTTATTAGTAACTAGTAAATAATCCAAATGTAATTATTCATTACACATTAGTACTAATTAATTTTCTATCATCCAAATAGTGACAAGTTTCTATTTATTTGTTAACAACTTGCATTTTGTAACCAGTAACCATTACTTCCAAATAGTGACAAGTTTCCATTTATTTGTTAGTCGTAACAACTTGCATTTCGTAATCAGTAACTACTACGAAAGTACGAGTATCTCATAAATAAGTGCTAATAACATTAAATCAGATAGTAATTTATTATGGATGAATGTTATACTGCTTGCCATAAGACCCCAATGGAGTGCACATGATACTCTCACCACGCGCACAGTACGCAGGAAAAAATTGCCGCTCTTTGATTTTAAACTCTAACGGCTGATGTAACAACTGTCACGGATGAATCAGCCGCGTGCGCTGGATTTACAGAATTATTTTATATGAGCCAAAAATAAACTTCCAGGCCAAACCTTCCAGCCCAAAACAAAGTGCACAAACTTACCATTTATTGTAAATTATTTCCATAGATACGCATAACATTTAGACAAGAGCATTCGAATGCTTTACCTGATAGTCCATTCTTCGGAACCGCGGAGCAGCTTTTGTGCTGGAGAACCTCAATGACAGTTCGGCAATGTTGGTCCAGTGTCGGTTACGCGCCGAGACTTCGGTACACGCGCGTAAACGCTCCAGCACGCGGAACAGGCGCATGGTGACTCGTAGAGTACAGGAAGCAGAACCAAATTTGGGGAGTTTTCCTGTCAATATGGAACTCCTCGTCATACCACGCCTCCTTTATGTTTACCATACAGATTTTACTACTGTTTATTATTATTGTCAGTGCGAATGACAACAATTTAGTGCATTCGGATAAACAGAGAAGAATTAAATGATGATTTGTGATTCGAGGAAGGCGGTTTGCAAAGTAAAGAGGCTGCAAAAGCGGACAGTTGAATCAGAACGACATTTCCAGTTCGCTGTCGATTAAGAGCACAGCAGACATCCTGTTTTAACCAGGTTGCATGTTCGTAATCTCAGAGAAATATGTCGCGCTGCACAGCTGCATCTTTAAAAAACTGGACTTCTCTGGTCTGCCATGCAATGCTCCTGAAACGCTTCTCTCACGTGTCAGCTGTCTTCAAGAGCAGAAGAGCTAGCGCACGCATAGTACTGCGCATGCGTATTCTCACTTATAACACGGCACCGCCGCCTACTGGACAAACATCATGAGTGTTATCATGTAAATTCAGCTCGAGCTTTATAGTTTATTACTTTAATTTATTTATTTACATTTTATTAATTAATTTAGTTAATCAACAATATTAAAATAATTAAAAAAAACATATTTAAACTGTACTGGAAGAAAATGTTTCATGCATGTTTCATTACATGTTTTAAATTTAATTAAAAATAATTAAAATATATTTTAGATTTTTTTGCAACATAGAAAGTTCGTTAAATTAACATTTATGTTAATTAAAGGGTTAGTTCACCCAAAAATGAAAATTATGTCATTTATTACTCACCCTCATGTTGTTTCTTACCCGTAAGACCTTCGTTCATCTTCGAAACAATTAAGATATTTTTTGATGAAATCCGATGACTCAGTGAGGCTTCCATTGCCAGCAATGTCACTGAACTTCTCAAGATCCAGAAAGGTACTAAAGACATATTTAAAACAGTTCATGTGACTATAGTGGTTCAACCTTAATATTATAAAGCAACGAGAATACTTTTTGTGAGAAAAAAAAAATAAAAATAAATAAAAAATAACGACTTTTCAACAATATCTAGTGATGGGCGATTTCACAACACTGCTTCATGAAGCTTCGAAGCTTTATGAATCTTTTGTTTCGAATCAGTGGTTCGGATCGCGTAAACGAAGCCTCGTTTACTGAAATCACGTGACTTTGGCGCTCCGAACCACTGATTCGAAACAAAAGATTCGTAAAGCTTTGAAGTTTTGAAATCGCCCATCACATATTGTTGAAAAGTCGTTATTTTTTATTTATTTATTTATTTATTTTTTGGCGCACATAAAGTATTTTTGTCACTTTATAATATTAAGGTAGAACCACTGTAGTCACATGAACTGTTTTAAACACATCTTTAGTAGCTTAGCTTTCTGGGCATTGAAAGTGTTAATTATCTTGCTGGAAATAGAGGCCTCACTCGGATTTCATCAAAAATATCTTAATTTGTGTTCTGAAGATGAACGAAGGTCTTACGGGTGTAGAATGACATGAGGGTGAGTAATAAATTACATTATTTTCATTTTTGGGTGAACTAACCCTTTAATATCCACAATCAGGAAGCAAAGTGTACAGTTGTACTCGCTCTCAATTTTGATAAATGGCCAGTAGATGTCGCAACAAGACAGTGGATGATTCTGTGATGATGAATCAAGGCAGTTATTGAAGACCCATATTATGATTGACTATCGTATTCACCATATAAATACACAATTTATTTCTAAAGATTCATATTCAAAAAAAAAAAAAAAGTGTAACTGTTCGTTAAACTATTTCTTTTTGACGTTTCTGATCAGTGTGGTAAAACTTTTAGGGGGTGGTGTGGCATAGTGGTCGACAGCTCAAGGCTGGTAAATGGAAGTTTCCTTCTGGCTCGATCCTAGAGGTTTACCCTACCCAATTACTCATTGCTCTACTGTGACCCATGGGTTAATAGAGCGGACGTGCGTTTGCGTACATCCCATTATCAGTGCAGGACAGCTGGTGCGTCCAGCGCACGACAGTGAGGTGAAATTCCTGAGAAAAGACACATATCAGGAGATGATCAAAGAAACTACTAACAACTCCGTATTAAAGTTGTCCAACCATGTGATGACATTTAGTCCGGTGTCTTTTTGCTTCATTACGTGCTAAATCCATTCCCGTGATGAGAATCTGAGATCCGTCGATTAGCCTACTGAGATGGAAAATATGCGAATCTCAGCTCTGTTTATCTTTTTGAAAGTGGCCTATGCCGTGATAGCGAGCAATTTAAATAATGACCATCCATTCTCCTGTTCATCTGCGTGCAAACACGGTTTATCTCAGCGGAACATGTGAGTGAAAGCGATTACGACGAGACTAGATGTCAAGGATTTGGTCAGAGAGGTGCAAGAAATGAGAATGTTATCCCTGCTAACAGGGAACAACAGGTTTTCAGAACTTTAGCGAAGGTTTTCTCGTCAACAAACATTATTCCAGGAGCGTGTACGGTCGTTTAAAGTTAAGTTAGAAAGTTAGCACAAAAAGATTGTCATGAGAAACGTTTACAGTGTCAGTGGGTGAAGAAATACATTTTCAAACAGGCTATTGCTGTGGTGTTTTTGCAACATGGAAAACTGCATTGTCCTGAATAATGGTAGTGAATGGCGCTCCTGATTTTAATGTCCAAAAAAAGTGCATCCATCCATCATAAAAGTAATCCATACAACTCCAGCGGTCCTTCTGAAGCGAAGCGATGGGTTTTTGTAGGAAAAATACTCATCAGTGGTGTAAAGTATTTGAGTAAATGTAATTAGTTACTGTACTTAAGTATCTTTATGGCTACTTTGTAGTTGTACTGAGTATCAAAGATATTAGCAACTTTTACTCTTTACTTGACTACATTTTTGAACAAGAAAATGTACTTTTTACTCCAATATATTTGTGATAAGCAATGCAATTACATTTTGCATGGCACCTAACTTTCTCTGCAGCAGTTTGTTTCTACTATAAAGAAGCAATATTGCCATCTAAGGCCATTGAAGGTACTATATCTTGTGTGTTTTGCCTTTACTGACCCAAACTTGTCAACAAAATTACTTTACGTGAATGCGAGCGCATTAGCAGGTTGCTGAAGTGTTTGTTTGATTTAGTAGATGAGGCTGAAACCAGCACATCCAGTGCAAGTTGACTTTGATTAATTTTACTTAATATTATTTTAAATTATCTGCAATATTTAAGACCTTTTTGAAGGATATTGGTTTACTTTTGGCCTTTTTGTGCACTTGAGCTTAACTGAGACTTGAGTTTGTAGACCTTTAAGAGGCTGTTGTGTCGACCTTGATTTAGTGCAATGTTGAGGTGTTCAGTTTTATTTTGATTTTAGAAAATAAATGTGATTATTCTCTTCATAAATAAACTGTTTCTTGTTTTTCACTGAATGTCTCTTGTTTTAGGGACTAGTGCAACTTTACATTCAGTATGAGTAAAATACTTAAGTACTCTTAAAATCAGATACTCTATCCCTGGTTTCACAGACAAGGCTTAAGCTAGTCCCAGACTAAAATGCATGTTTGAGCTGTTTTAACTGAAAGCAACTTGTACTGACATAACTTAAAATATGTCACTGCCATTGTTTTGACTCAAGATGCACACCAGTATCCGGTTGCATAAACTGTTTAGACTAAGTTAGCCAACTCATTTTTTCCTCAAGACTGGCCCTAACTTTTTAAAGTCAGCTACATAAAAAGGTAGTTTGGTCTACTTTGAAAAGGAAAAGTAAAACTGTTTACTCCTTGGCTAACTAGTTGTTCAAACTAGTTCTTAAGACACAGTCTTAACATAGTGGCTGTTAATTAAAGGGTTAGTTCACCCAAAAATGAAAATTATGTAATTTATTTCTCACCCTCATGTTGTTTCTCACTCGTAAGACCTTCGAGTGAGAAACAAGACCAGTCTTAACATAGTGGCTAAGTTTATGCAACTGGCTCCAGTAATGTTTTTTTCTAGGGTATGTTTATAAAAGCAACTTAAATACCCTAATTGAAATAAGGCCTAATCCTGGCTTAGGCTAAGCCCTGTCTGTGAAACCAGGCCTAAGACTTTTACTCAAGTTGTATAAGAATTGGTGATTTGTAACTTGTAATGGAGTAATTTTTGCTGTAAGGTATCTGTACTTTTACTCAAGTATGGTTTTCAGGTACTCTTTACACCTCTGATATTCATATTTAAAACTTTATAAACTAAGATAACTAGCTTCCGGCAGATGGCCTATGTAAATCGACTTGCGCCAGATGAGTAACTTCTGACGCGAGGTATGATGTAGGATGTAGTATCGTAAGCTCAGACACCTCTCGCGGTTCAAACAAATAAGGCTGGACAAGCTCCTCTTCTCTTATATCTCTCATTTCTCTTTAAAAATTCTTGTTTTAGACTTCTAATTCGTGACCAGTGTGTTGTTTGCTCTATCCTCTGCATTTCCACGTTCTTCAATATGTCATGCATCGGGTCAGAGGTTACTCTTTTGCGGTAAATCGATTTGCATAGGCCGGAAGCTAGTTATTTTAGTTTATAAAGATTTAAATATGTATATTTTTCTTACAAAAACCCACCGCTTTCCTTCAGAAGGCCTTTATTAACCCACTGGAATTGTATGGATTACTTTTATGATGGATGGATTCACTTTTTTGGACTTCAAAATCTTGAGCCCCATTCACTCCCATTATAAAGCTGGGAAGAGCCAGGATATTATATATAACTGACTGTGTTCGTCTGAAAGAAGATATTCATATGGATGGCTTGAGGGTGAGTAAATCATGGGATAATTATCATTTTTGGGTGAACTATCCCTTTAATAAGCCTTTATCTAACTGGGTTCTTCTGTGCTCTAAATTACTCAAATCTTTTAACAGTTCATCAACAATCTCTATTCAGTTTTCGCAAAAATATTTGTTTTCATGTCTTTTGCAAGACATTGCACCATTTCATGCTTTTCATCTTCAGAAAGATCTATCTTCCTCCCCATATTGCATGAGAAGAGCTGTGACTTGCTTAATAATGTAGAACAACCTCTTTAAGTAGGTTTTCCATTTACCTAAGAAGACCTGGCAAACTACTTAAACCTGTCTGAGATTGATACCAGTTATCTAAAAAGATATGAGAACTAAAACAAACAACACTTTCTTTGAAAAACTAAAATCTGAATGTGTATTGTACTGAAATCCTACTGATATGTCACATGCATAATAATTTGGAACACAGTCTATCTTTGTTAGCTGGGATGTGGCATTCGGACAGGTAAGGAAGGAGGGAGATCATTCCAGATCTAAGGAATGACTTGAAGGTCAGAGATTACAAGGACTAGAACACGTCTCTGGCCTCTGGGCTTTTATCCAGATTAGACCCAGATTCCTGTTTCAGGTTCTGTTACGTATCCTCTTTGGCCTGCAGCACTTTGACCTCAAGGTTTATTTTTTTCTGAAGGTAACTTGTAGGTGATAAGTGTGTTTTAATCTGCATTTAGAGAATTATTGGTAATTTTTCAAACTTATCAATTCAAATAAATTTTAAAAAATCATATCTTTACAACGAATAGGCCTGTACCTATTAAGCATGTGTGCAACATTTATAAATCATACAAGTGTCCTTATATCATTTTGAGTAGTGAACAATATTCTTATTCATATAAAAGCTCATTTAAATGAATCACACCATGAGAATGAGTTTTAATAATTGCTTTAATTTGCCCATCGCCTCACAGTGCTACAGGGTGATTCCCTTTTACAGAACAGTGATCAACTGTTAATCTCATTATTGCCTGTAGCGTCATCGTTATAATCAGAGAGTAAGACAGCTTCCAGAAGAGAACAGAAGGACAATAAATACATCTCAACAGGTTTAAAATAAAAACAGCGGTGCATCTAAAAGAAATGATTTATGAAATCGTCATCTTGCATATGCATCTCGCTTAAACAGTTCAGTCCTTGAAAATGCACAGGCAGTTTGATACAATCAAAAGAAATGGAAGACATTATTGATGATGAGATAATGATGATGATAAACTGATCTATGTACAAACACTGACTTGTGTCTCTATATTCAAGTTTTAACGATATAGTTGTCAAAAAACATTCTACACCGGATTTGCTGACTGAAATATCCTCGTGCTGAACGTAAGAGAAAATGATCTGTCTTAATGGCAGCATTTAAGTTCTCATACACACACAAAAACAAAGAAATTTGCGTATTGCTGTCACTTTGGTGCAGCTGTTCCACATTAAATCTCATTATTAAGTCCGTACACCTCTCAGTATAAAAGATGTCTCTATCTACAGCATTACTTCTTTTTTTTTTTTTTAAAAAGTACAATAAAAATATCCAGATAATAAAATCACCATAAATCAACTGCTTCATAGTAAATACATCGAACGCAATCACATTGAAAGTGTCCGCCCTGTTATGGATCGTCATTTACGAAGAAAGAAACATCTTCAGTTCACAAAAGGGCCGAAGGAATTTCGTAGACAGAAGAACGTTGAAGAGGCATTCCCGCGCGGCGGCCACTCTTCTGGTTACGTGACATCCGTAACGTACTGCATAGAGAAATGCTTCACTCAAACAAGTGCCTGGCACCTACAGTCCATTTTAAGAGGTAGAACTAGGAAATTATATTCATATCGAGTGTTTCCCACTTTTTTAAGTGTCTTCTTAAACACAGGAAAGATTTAAGTAGGCGAATTGTCATTAAAATCGCAGTTTCCCTTATTGGGACAGTTAACGCCCACAATTGTGGTTCATAATATAACGCTTAAATACGCTTCTAAAAGACTAAAGGTCTGAGTTTTCGAAACGAAAAACACAAAGTATCACTAATACTAATTTGTTCAATGACATTTTTTCTTGATCTAATGTGCTCATTTGAATGAAGTGCAGTTATTTGGCCAAAGGAAAAACTCAAACTGCAAATTTATTTTATACAGTTGGATTCTAAATGATTAAGATTATGTCATCATTCTGTTTAATAAAATATTATGGTTATAAAAAGTATTCTAAATTCATTGGAACAAAAAAAATCAGTCTGGACCCAGAACCCAAAACTAAACTGATAGTAAAAATACTTCTTTCTCCTCAACTTTCCAACAGTAGGCTAATGCTACCAAAACGTCATCGAGTTTGACTCTTTGGTAAAGAGTTTGTGCAACTGGTTGTAGTGTTAAAATGACACACGTCTATTAGTTTGGACTTTGAAAAGAAACATTCAGCAAAGTTTTTCATTTTTTTGTTTAGCTGAATAACTAAACCATCATTTGGACCTAAACAGGCGTGTATGAAAGTGTTTTCTGGAGTGCTTAAAGGGACGTTTCGGAGGCTGGAGTTTTCCAGAAGAATTTGTTGTTGTCGGAGTCCAAATCGATTCTGATCTGAGGCACCATCTTCTTAAAAGGGTTTAAATCCTGACTAGGTGAAAGTGAAAGAAAGAGCTGTTAGATATTTCAAAATATTTAGCCTTACATACACACATAAACATATGAACTCATAGACATGCATAATGTATGATGCTAACTGATATAATTGACTGTTTTAAGGCCATGCATTAGCACAAAAGGGATCGTTCACCCAAAAATCATTTACTCACCGTCAATTTGTTCCAAACCTGTACACATTTCTTTGTTCTGTTAAACACAAAGGAATATAATGTGGGAAACTGAACAGTTCTGGGGCACCACTGACTTCCATAGTAATTTTTTTTTTCCAACTATGGAAGTCAATGGTGCTCCAAAGTGACCTGGTTACAAACTTTCTTCAAAATATCTTCCTTTGTGTCCAACAGAAGAAAGAAATTCATATGGGTTTGGAACAACTTGAGGGTGAGTAAATGATGACAGAATTTTCATTTTTGGGTGAAATATCCCTTTAAGACTAAAATCATATGGTAAGTACTAACCACTATAAACCAGCCTGAGCCAACATGAAATTCATGCTGATCTAAGCTGGTTAATTATAGACATGCATGTTCACACAAGCTCAGACCTACTGACTCATGTTTGTACATCTATCTGTGTGAGGACATTCATTGACACAATGCAATCTCAAGACCCTTACCCTAACCTTAACTATCGCAACTAAGTAAAGGATTAGTTCACTTCAGAATTAAAATGTCCTGATAATTTACTCACCCCCATGTCATCCAAGATGTTTATGTCTTTCTTTCTTCAGTCGAAAAGAAATTAAGGTTTTTGAGGAAAACATTCCAGGATTTTTCTCCATATAGTGGACTTCACTGGGGTTCAACAGGTTGAAGGTCCAAATGTCAGTTTCAGTGCAGCTTGAAAGGGCTCTACACGATCCCAGACGAGGAATAAAGGCCTTATCTAGCAAAACGATTGGTCATTTTCGAAAAAAAAATAAAATAATAATATACTTGTTAACAACAAATGCTCATCTTGCACTGCTCTGCGATGCGCCACGTATTACGTAATCATGTTGGAAAGGTCACGGTGGAAGTAAAAACTCCATCTCATTTTCTCCTCCAACTTCCAAATCGTCTGACACCGTTGTTTTATCTTTTTTTGTAAAGGCCGTTTGACTTAGTCTTTGCACGTTCACTTTGTAAACACTTGCTCAGTACTTCTGCCTACGTCACGCATGACCTTTCCAACATGATTACGTAATGCGCCGCGCATCGCAGAGCTAGCATCGATGAGCATTTGTGGTTAAAATGTATTTAATTTTTATTTTTTTAGAAAATTAATGATTGTTGCACTAGATAAGATCCTTATTCCTCGTCTGGGATCGTGTAGAGCCCTTTGAAGCTGCACTGAAACTGACTTTTGGACCTTCAAGCTGTTGAAGTCCACTATATGGAGAAAAATCCTGGAATGTTTTCCTCAAAAACCTTAATTTCTTTTCGACTGAAGAAAGAAAGACATAAACATCTTGGATGACATGGGGGTGAGTACATTACCTGGAAATTTTAATTCTGAAGTGAAGTAATCCTTTAACCTAAACCTACCGTTAACCTAACTATAACATTATCCCTAAAGCCAAGTCTTGACCCTCAAAGAGGCCTTTAAAGGGCTCTCAGAAAGTGAGGACCGGCCAAAATGTCTTCGCTTCACTCACTTTGTCCTCTGATGGTCTAAAACTCAAACTGGTTCTCACAAAGATATCTGTACAAGTACAAACACACATTTGTTTCACTATATTAGTGAGGACATTGCATAGACTTCTAATAATTTTATACCAGGTTAATGGTATATTTTATGGTTTAACCCAAGCCCTACTCCTAAACCTACCCACCACAGAAACATGTGTAAAACACTAGATTTAAATAAAAACATGTTTTGTCGATTTATAAGTCTTTTTAACCAGTGAGGACCAGTAAAATGTCCTCACTAGTCGGTTGTCATAATATTTTGATAAGTGAGAACATTTGGCCCTCACAAGTATAGCCAAACCTGTACACAAACAGACACACACTTACCTTGGGAAAAAGTGCTTTCCATCAGTAGGGAGTGAGGAAGGACATGGGCTTATTTCCTATAAGAAACAAACAAATGCACTGTTAACATACATATACACACATGGCAGATGATCAAATCTCAGTGTTCATATACAGTGGTTAAGATGCAGCTGAAAAGGACTTGATATGGTTAGTGGTTAGAATGAAAAGAGGTAGTAAAGAATAAGAAAAGCAGATCCATCCAGATGAAGTCAACATGAGACTGTGTTTTCAATCTAATTTACTTCCGTAATGTGACATACTTCTGAGTGAAAACAGGATATTCAATGAAAAATAGTAAGGCTATATATGGAATATATGAGCTGCTATCATGATGATTTATTGCAGCTTATTGTTTTGTCAGATGTGCATGTGACTCAAGAAAAATGTGGAAACATCTTTTTGTGGGATTGGGGTCGGTAAGAGCTTTTTTTGAAAGAAGTCTCTTCTGCTCACCGAGGCTGCATTTATTTGATCAAACATAGTAAAAACAGTAATATTGTGAAATATTATTACAATTTAAAAGAACTGTTTTGTATTTGAATATATTTTAAAATATAATTTATTCATGTGATGCAAAGCTGAATTTTCAGCATCATTACTCCAGTCACATGATCCTTCAGAAATCATTCTAATATGCTGATTTGCTGCTCAAGAAACATTTCTGATTATTATCAATGTTAAAATCAGTTGTGCTGCTTAATATTTTTGTGCAAACTGTGAGATATTTTTTATCAAGATTCTTTGATGAATAGAAAGTTCAAAAGAACAGCATTTTTTATATTTTCACTGTCACTTCTGACCATTTTAATACATCCTTGATGAATAAAAGTATTCATTTCTTACTGACCCTAAACTTTTGAACAGTAGGTAACAACAGGCATCTGAATGTTGTGAATACAACAGGGATTGTTTGATCAAACACTGCCCATTGTTTCTTCCAAAAATTACGAAAAGAATCATCATTGCAACCGTTACGGACCTGTTAATCATTAAATTCCACATAATTCCCATCCCTATAGACCATAATAAATCCAGGTGCTTGGAGAGATTGAGAAATAAGAGGGCTTAGATGACATCAGGCAAAAAGTTATTCTGGCGAAAGATTATGGAAACAAACATTTTTCTTTGGAATGAATTATGCACAAAAAGAGCAGAAACATGTATTAGGAAAGTAAATAGGGCCCGTTTTGATTGCATGTTGACATTATTAATACATACACACAAAGTTGCACTATAGTGATTAAGCATTTGTTATCTGTTAAGAGCGGATTATTGATCCACACAGAGCAGGAAACCAAGCAACACCATAAACAAAGAGAAAGACGGGATTTAGAGATGTTTTCTGGAGAAATCACAAAGGAGTGTGTGACGACAGCAAGAAGAGGGAAGGGAAAAGCCATTATTAAAGTTGTTAGTAACAGGACAGAGTTACGGCTGGAAACCCTGCGTGAGGTCGAGGGAAACCCTGTGTGTTTACTCACTGTCTGAGGGCTTCTCCCCCAGCACTGGATCCTGTTCCATGGTCTCCATGGAGATCTTTATGCTGGGAACATTCTCAATGGCTGGAAAATCCGACTGTGAACGCAGGGGTGGGATATTCATACCATTGGAGTTTTACAGCAACACAAGTTCTAAACACACACGCACAAATAAAGAGATTTGACTTACGTCGTTCATGTCACTGTCAATGCTTCCTTTCTTTTTCTTCTTCTTCTTCTCATCCTCCTTCTTCTTCTTGTCTTTCTCGGGCATGACGTCATCCAGGTAACTGAGATCATGCTGCGAGAACACATAATCCATGGCCTTTCTCACCGCGACCAACGCAAGAATCTAGAAAACCAACAGAAAGAGATCTCAGACGTGTTTAGCAAAGAACCATCTTTGGCTGTAGAGAGTTCTGGAGTCTCCTGTACACCTGACATATAAAAAAAAAAAACAGCCAGAAAATTCACTTTTTTTAAAATGTAAAGCTTTATTGAACCTTTAGACAAAAGTTTGCATATGTGTTTCTTTTTGTTGAGTATCATATTTGATACATCAGGCTTTTATGGCTCATATATTGTGAACTCAAAGTTCAATGCAAAGGGACATATTTTCTTTTACAGAAATCGCTTTTTAAGGACTACAAAAAATGGCTGGTAGGGACTACAACAAGCTTCTTCCTGGGTTAGTGACATCACAAACCCCCAAATTTACATAAGCCCTGCACCTGAGAACACACAACAAAGGGGGTGAGGCCATGTTGGGCTGCTTTAGAGAAGAGGAAGAGTTGTTGTAGTAGAGTGTTGTTGCCATGCCGTCATTTTACGCCGGACTGCTTCACAAACGAGCGTCAATTCAACACTGGATTTGCACAAAAGATTAACATGACAGCACATGCTAGTCGATGAGTTGAATCAACTCCACAGCAACTACATAAATTTATCCACTAACCATTCAGAAACGTCCAGTTTCATTCTAAAAGTTGTAACTTCTTCCTGAGTCTCTCCATCAGTGTCGACTCCGGTTTGAACAATGTAAGGCTGAACACCGTTACTGACAATCCTCATTTTGGCTGCGTGAGATTCTCCAGCTTTGTTGTTGTTGAGCAACCGAAGCGCGGGCTGTTAAAGCTCCGCCCTCTTTTGGAAAGCGGGCCGGGAGGAGCAGCTCATTTGCATTTAAAGGGACACAAACTAAAACAGCATGTTTTTGCTCACACCCAAATAGGGGCAAATTTGACAAGCTATAATAAATGATCTGTGGGGTATTTTGAGCTGAAACTTCAGACACATTCTGGGGACACCAGAGACTTCACCATATTACATTTTGTGAAAAGGGACATTATAGGTCCCCTTTAAAAACATATAATGCAATGCAATACAATGGCGATTGCGAGATGAACAAACAAACATTCCTCAGCCTGATGTATCATATTTGATACTCACATTTTAACATGATTTTTCTAAATGTAATGATCAAGTAAACCTAAGTTGCTTCAGTCCAGTAAACTATTAATCAGACAACAGAAGACATGTAGTAGAATGTGTACAATGTCTTAAGAACTAGAGAATAAAAGTTCTTTTTCCAGTTTAGTGTGCAATATGTATCAGACAGTAATTAAACTGACTGAGTGCAGTTCATGGAAGTATTACATGCATTTTGTGCGTGTTTAAAATGCTCACCATGACAGGAAAGATGATGGCTGCTACTGTTGACTTCAGAATCCACAGGAGGGCCAAACAGAGCACCTGTGAACAGAACACACACGTCATGATGCATATACAGCACTAAAGCGATCTGAGCCTTGTATGAGGCTGAACATGTGACCACACACACCTGTAAGAAGGTGAAGAAGTGAACCCGTCTGAGCGGTACGTGTCTCAGGTAGATCAGATCCGGCTGGTGTTTTGCTGGCATCAACAAGAGCTGCAGACGATCCATAAACTACACACACAAATGTTTAATCATAGTTTATAGATTATTAAGAAGCAGACAACCTGTTTTCTCACAAAAAAATCTAAAAAAAAAAAAACTTTAAAAAAAATCTATAAATACTTTTTTTGAAAAATAAATATAAAATTATATATATATAATTTTTTTAAATTATATTTTTTCATTATTTTATATTTATTTTCTTAAAAATAGTAGATTTTTAATATATATTTTGTAACATTTACATTTATAATTGAAATAAAATTATTTTAAATAATATATATAATTTTGAATTCTTTTATATTTATTTTGTTCAAAAAGTAATATTTATGTTTTTAGATTTCTTTAATATATATTTTTGTAATATTTACATATATACTTGAAATAAAAATATTTTAAATTACATATATATAATTTTTATTTATTTTTAATTATTTTAATTGTTTGTTTTAATTAAATTATTTATTAAATGTATTATATATATATATAATCTTACATTAAATAAATAATTTAATTAAAACAAACAATTGAAATAATAAAAAATAATTAAAAAAATAGAAAAATATATACATTTTAAATAAATATAAAATTATTTTAAATACATATTCTATTTTTAAAAAATAAATATTTATAAAAATATATATTTTGATATATATATATGTGTGTGTGTGTGTGTGTGTACAAATATTATAAGTCGTATTGCTTAGACAGGAGTAATCGGTGCAGAACGTGTTTTGCATCAAAGTTTAACAGTACTATTAATAAAACACATTTTGATGCACAAATCTGTCCTCTAGGTTTAGTCAGCTGTATTACACCATGAAGATCCTGACTATGCCTGACTTATCCTGACTTTCCTGAACTCAGATCATGTTCTGGAATCGGTCGGGTTCCCAGGCTCCAGCGGAGATCAGGTAAGTCAGCAGGATTAGGGTCTTTTTCTGCGAAACAGTAACATGACACTCGCTGAGCAGCATGAACTCACCTGAACACCATTGAGAGAGGCGACGCCCATGTAGAGGAACACGCCGTACAGGACGGGCATAGGAATGAACTGCAGAGATCAAACAAAACACTCTCTATAATAGCATTATATAAATAATACTGTTGTAATATGTCTTCAAACACATAAAGCGACATTGTACACACATACAGAATCTAAGGTTACACAAAGACAAAAAAGCTCTATCCACCAAACACACCCCAAATCCCAACCTTGTCAACATAATATGCTCCAAAGGAGGAGATTTGTGCAAAGCAAACAATTTACTTTTAGAACTTGTGCTATTGATGAAAAGCAAACAGGAATGAAAGCCTCCGTCTCATCTCGCATCCTGGAGTTTTTTCCTCATTCAGAGGTCAATATCCTCTTTACCAAGTTGTTCTGTTTACAAAGTAAATGTCCAGCAGGGGGCAGTAACTGCACAAACTGCTAAAAAAGCACCATGATATAATAGGTTTTTGGACCATGGTGCCTTGGAGAACCAATCTAAAATGTATCAGATGGTATTATTTATCAACACAATGCTTTGATATATACTGTACAATGGTACTGGAAACCATACTATAGTGTTTCCATGGAATATTATAGTACTACTATAGTATATGTGCTGAAAAATGTATTTTTTGTGCATGCAAATACCATTATATATGATGAATAAGATATTAAATATCAAAAAGGAAGTACCATGGTGCTTTTTTTATTAGTTCTGATATTCAAGAATCAATTTTTTCCCAGGAAAAAAAGAGAGAAATAAAGTTTCAGTTTCATGGAGATCTGGATATGGACATGAGTTATATAAGCCCTATAATTCATTCACTTCAAATAACTAGAATTGCTTAAAATACACTAAGAAATATTATGTAGACACAATTAATATTTTCTCAAATATTCTTTAGTTTACATCACAGCTATGAATCATGATTTTCTTCCTGATATCGCGAGCCAGAGTCATGAGTCATTCATATTTGTGGTCCATTTTCCCAGAAGAGAAACTGATAAATATGTATATCTGCTAATAAAGCATGTTTTGTCAACTTTTAGCAGTACACATGAACTCAAAGTAAACACACATGCGTCTATTTTCATTTCACAGGGGTTTTTTGTTTTGTTTTGTTTTTTAACATTCTCTCTTATTCTCTTGGACAAGGATAAGTATCAGTATGGGAAAAGACAGTATAGATGGAGTTTATGAAATATAAAAGTTCAAACCTTTAGAACGGGGGCCATGAAAACCGACAGGCCCGTCAAAATAAACACCATTGTTCCCGTGACTCTCTGCTCTCTGCAGGAGAAAGAATCGACAAAACAAGCATGAGCTACAGTCATGTAAACATCAACTGAATCTAAAAACATCTGGTTACATGATGTTATGTGACACAATCAAGCAATATATGATTATTATTTTTATTAGCATCAGCTGATAATAACTGCTTGGCCGATAAAACAGGAGTGTAACTTCCTCCTCGTGTCAAGTCAAGTCAAGTCACCTTTATTTATATAGCGCTTTTTACAATGTAGATTGTGTCAAAGCAGCTTTACATTGATAACTGGTACATTATTTGGCTGCACAGCAGCTCTTAAAGAATAGTGTCAATGCAGGTAGATCAAAGCACTGTTGAATATCAAATGTCAAGTCAAATGTCAAGTGTCCCCAACTAAGCAAGCCAAAGGCGACAGCGGCAAGGAACCCAAACTCCATCAGGTGGCAGACAAGTGGCAAATAGGTGTTTAAATGGAGAAAAAAACCTTGGGAGAAACCAGGCTTAGTCGGGGGGCCAGTTCTCCTCTGGCCAACAGTGCTTTGTTACGATTCAGGTTGCCATCGTAAGTCCAATAGCTTACGATAGCTTACGTCAGTTCCACCGACAGTCCCGTCAATGGATAATAAATGTTAATAGATAATAAACTATTTCTGTTCTTTGTGCACATCTCATTTGCTGTCATTAAACTGTATTGTTTATATTTCACCATTAAATCAGCCATATACTCCACATTTTTTTAGATATCCTCCATGTAAAAATGCACATCGCTCAGACACTACACTGCAAAAAAATTATCATCTTTCTCAGTATTTTTGTCTCGTTTTCCAGTACAAATGTCCAAAAATACATTTACTGGAAAAGCAAAATGACTTAAGATACTATTAAAGGATTAGTTCACTTTCATATTAAAATTTCCTGATAATTTACTCACCCCCATGTCATCCAAGATGTCCATGTCCTTCTTTCTTCAGTCGAAAAGAAATTAAGGTTTTTGATGAAAACATTCCAGGATTATTCTCCTTATATGGACTTCAGTGGCCTCCAAACGGTTGAAGGTCAAAATAGTTTCAGTGTAGCTTCAAAGGGCTTTAAACGATACCAGACGAGGAATAAGGGTCTTATCTAGCGAAACGATCGGTCATTTTCGAAAAAAAAAATGTAAATGTATATGCTTTATATAAACAAATGATCGCCTTCCGAGTGCTTCCGCCAAAACCGTACTTTCGTATTCTTCAAAAAGCTTACGCTGTATGTCCTACGCCTTCCCTATTCTACTTACGGAAAAAATGTAACTGGCGCTGCGTTCGTTCCGTAAGTAGAATAGGGAAGGCGTAGGACATACAGCGTAAGCTTTTTGAAGAATACGAAAGTACGGTTTTGGCGGAAGCACTCGGAAGGCGATCATTTGTTTATATAAAGCATATACATTTACATTTTTTTCGAAAATGACCGATCGTTTCGCTAGATAAGACCCTTATTCCTCGTCTGGTATCGTTTAAAGCCCTTTGAAGCTGCACTGAAACTATAATTTTGACCTTCAACCGTTTGGAGGCCATTGAAGTCCATATAAGGAGAATAATCCTGGAATGTTTTCATCAAAAACCTTAATTTCTTTTCGACTGAAGAAAGAAAGACATGAACATCTTGGAAGACATGGGGGTGAGTAAATTATCAGGAAAATTTTATTAGAAAGTGAACTAATCCTTTAAGTTGTGCTTAAAACAAGTCCAATAATCTTTTTTACCTTTGAATTAAGTTTTTTTTTTCTTGTTTTAAGAATATTAATATTAATATTTTGAATTAGTTTTTTATATTTTCTGTATTCATTTTAATTTTAGTTAAAGTTCATTTTGTTGTGTTTTTGTCATTTTTATGACAAATTTTTAAAAGTCTATAAAGTTATTATTAATAAAATTATTATTTTTCATTTTAGTATATCAAGTGAAACTACATGAAAATAAGAAATGTTCCTTTATATTTTATTTTATTCCAGTTAACATTTTTGTTCTTTCAAGCAACCAAACATGTATTTTATAGTTTTAGTTTCAGTTAACTATATTAACAACGATTATGATTCATTGTTCAGAAAAGTAAATGTAAACATAAGTAAATGTATCTTGATTTAGGAATTTTTTAGATATTTGTAATTGAAAACAAGACAAAAATACTAGGTAAGAAAATAGTTTTTTGGCAATATACAAGGCAGGACAAGCTGGTTTGGATACTGTTTTGTCACACTATGCAACATAGCCCCGCCCACAGCAAAATCTCATTGGTCAAAACAACTGTTCCACAAACTGGCATATTAAAAACATCTTGTTTAATTGGTTGTGATCGGTTGTATTTTAATAAGGACATGATTTAAAGGGGCTATATGTAAGAATATTCATGTATTAATCTTTTTTTATTGCTAATGTGTGAACAGCTTGTAAGGAAACTTAAAAAACGAGACCTTCCCCAACTTCCTAGGTTGTCTATGAAAGCCTGTACACTGATTTTTATGTGAAGGACTCGGGTTGTTTTTGGCAGGAAAATCAAAAAGATGTGATGTTTACACACGCTCCCGAGATCCTCTCTTCTGTTCAATAACACACAAAACATTTATACAATGATCAGGAAAATGCCGAAAGTGCCAGTCTGAACTCTAATGTCAATGTGTCATGCCAAGTTCATTCAAATTATAGTCTCACATACTCACATTAAATATACTGTATAATCAAACTATCATAACAGTGTAATTTTAATTGCCTCATCTGTCGACATGATGCCTGTGATTCGCAGCTCTGGTGTAAACATATCCACATCGCTATGATCAGATGATTTCTTAACTGCTGTTTTCTCACCGCTGTCATTTTTGTTGTGTGTTTATTTTGTTATTGAGAGGAAAGAGCGCAGCACATTTTACACTTTTCATCTAAACGTCGCTCTCAGCAGCGTGGCTGGCGTCGGGATGTTTGGTAAAGAACTTTGCCATGAGTATATGGGCATTAAATCACGTTCAGTCTCTTGTACGTTACGTGTGCACGAGCAATAAGTTGCTGGCTGCAGTTCACTTAACAGCCACCGGTGTCGCTAATAACAATGGTTTCTGAATTCTACATATAGCCCCTTTAAGCTACGCCTTGAGCAAGATTAAAATGAATTTTGGCTTTTTTCCCCCTCACCTGACTCCAAGGAATTTGGGCTGTTCCCCAGGTGCTGAGGTCTCAGTTTCCATCTTGATCGAGTCTATGTGGGCGATGGAGATGACAGTCGCCGCTACGTACCAGGGCAGTCCCATGAACGAACACACAATCATGAGAATGGAGACCCAGAACAGGTCCAGGTGGTACCCAGCTCCCTTCTGCACTCAAATGGGAAAAATAACATAATAAATAAGTGTTTTACAATATTAAACACCGGCCTGTAGATATGTGTGTTTGAAATGTAATTGCTGTCTCGGGTAGAACAGTAACAGTGGTTTGCGTGCAGTAGGTAGCTCCATGTGTGCCGGTGTAATCCTCTGACGGTAATCCCTGATAATATTCCACAACAGTACCTTGAGCTTGTGCTCCTTGCGGTTGACGATGACTGCTGTGATCTGCTGGTCCATGAAGACGAGGATAGTGACCAGAAGAGCAGGTAAGAACGACGCCAAGCAAACCCACCAAGGGTTTCCTCCAAATGGTGGAACAAACCAGCCACGATTTGGACTCGTCGGCTATTTAGGGTAGAAAACAAGATCATTTGAAATTTGAAGACATAATCACTTTGGTCTCTATCATATGGAAAAAATATAAATAAATAATTTTATATATATATATATATATATATACACACACTACAAGTCAAAAGTTTGGAAACATTACTATTTTTAATGTTTTTGAACGAAGTCTCTTATGCTCATTAAGGCTGCATTTATTTCATAATAAGTACAGAAAAAACAATAATATTGTGAAATATTATTACAATTTAAAATTATGGTTTTCTATTTTAATATACTTTAAAATATAATTTATTTCTGTGATGCAAAGCTGAATTTTCAGCATCATTACTCCAGTCTTCAGTGTCACATGATCCTTCAGAAATCATTCTAATATGCTGATTTGATACTCAGTTATTATCAATGTTGAAAACAGTTGTGTTGCTTAATATTTTTTTGGAACCTGTGATACTTTTTCCAGGATTCATTGATGAATAAAAGGTTAAAAAGAACAGCATTTATTCAAAATATAAATCTTTTCTAACAATATAAATCTTTACTATCACTTTTTATCAATTTAACACATCTGTGCTGAATAAAAGTATTAATTTCTTTCAAAAAAAAGAAAGAAAAAAAATTACTGACCCCAAACTTTTGAACGGTAGTGTATATTGTTACAAAAGATTTCTATTTTAAATAAATGCTGATATTTTTTTAATTTTTATTCATCAAAGAATCCTGAAAAAGTATCACAGGTTATAAAATAATATTAAGCAGCACAACTGTTTCCAGCATTGATAATAAATCAGCATATTAGAATGATTTCTGAAGGATCATGTGACACTGAAGACTGGAGTAATGATGCTGACAATTCAGCTTTGCATCACAGAAATAAATTATATTTTAAAGTATATTAAAATAGAAAACCATAATTTTAAATTGTAATAATATTTCACAATATTATTGTTTTTTCTGTATTTATTATGAAATAAATGCAGCCTTAATGAGCATAAGAGACTTCGTTCAAAAACATTAAAAATAGTAATGTTTCCAAACTTTTGACTGGTAGTGTATAATATATAAATATTTAAATAAAATATTTCACAAACATATTACATTATATATTATAATATATAATATTTAGTAAATAATACTTAAGTTATATATATATAATTATTATATACAAATATTATGTATATTAGAATATATAATGTTATATACATATATTTAATTTTACAGTAATTTTTAAAATATATAAGTTAAATTCATTTTAAAGTTATATATTTTATATTTAATATATATATATATATATATAGTATACATAAATATTAGTTTATATATTCATATATTACATATACATACATATACATTTTTTAAAAAATATTATATTTAACTTAATTTTATTTTTTCAGCATGACAAGACAAGGTGGGTGACACTTTATAGTAAATGTCATTTGCCAACATTATATATTATATATATATATATACAGTTTATGTATATTCAACTAGAAATATGAGCATCATAAAGACATTTTAAACTAAATTATCTATTGATCTGTTATGCATTGTAAAGCGTATTATGGTTTGTTAACATTACTAATGAAAGTTAATATGAAGTGGACGCTATATTGATTTCAGCTTGTGTCAATACAGTTTTTGCTGCAACAATACGACCACAGAATTCTCAGAGGATGCACAATTGTGTCTGTTTGTGAGCACACACACGTATTAGCGGTTTCAAGTGTCGCACATCAATGAGCAGTTTGAAGGTATAATATGGTATTATTAAAGAATTACTGTAACATAGATGGGTCCTCAAAAGAGATTAAACCTATTCAACACACAAATACACACCTTGAATTCACTTGGCACTATTAGTTTGGGCGTATCCACGCCGACCAGGGCGTCCACACCACAGAAGATCAAAATGGCGAGAATAATGGCAAAATCACTGATCAGTTTGCGAATCTGCAAAAATATAAACAACCATTCAGCATATGAATTCACATGGGAGGTTCAAATGACACAGTTCAGATAACAGATGTACAATTAACATGGGCTTTTCAACATATGGATGGATGGATGGGTGGATGGATGGGTGGGTAGATGGATGGATGGGTGGATGGGTGGGTGGATGGATGGATGGATGGATGGATGGGTGGGTGGGTGGATGGATGGGTGGATAGATGGATGGATGGATGGGTGGATGGATGGATGGATGGGTGGGTGGGTGGGTGGGTGGATGGATGGATGGATGGGTGGATGGGTGGGTGGGTAGATGGATGGATGGATGGATGGATGGATGGATGGGTAGATGGGTGGGTGGGTGGATGGATGGATGGATGGGTGGATGGACGGACAGATGGATAGAAGGGTAGATGGGTAGATGGGTGGATGGATGGACGGATGGATGGATAGAAGGGTAGATGGGTGGATGGATGGATGGAAAGGTAGATGGGTGGGTGGATGGACGGATGGATGGATAGAAGGGTAGGTGGATGGATGGATGGATGGGTGGATGGATGGGTGGATGGATGGATGGATGGATGGATGGGTGGGTGGGTGGATGGATGGATGGATGGGTGGGTGGGTGGATGGATGGACGGATGGGTGGATGGATGGATGGATGGATGGATAGAAGGGTAGATGGGTGGATGGATGGATTGATGGAAGGGTAGATGAGTGGGTGGATGGACGGATGGATGGATAGAAGGGTAGATGGGTGGGTGGATGGGTGGGTGGATGGACGGATGGATGGAAGGGTAGATGGGTGGATGGATGGATAGAAGGGTAGATGGGTGGGTGGATGGATGGATGGATGGATGGATAGAAGGGTAGATGGGTGGGTGGATGGATGGATGGACGGATGGATGGATGGACAGAAGGGTGGGTGGGTGGATGGATAGAAGGGTAGATGGGTGGGTGGATGGATGGATGGATGGATGGATGGATAGAAGGGTAGATGGGTGGGTGGATGGATGGATGGATGGACAGAAGGGTGGGTGGGTGGATGGATGGATGAATAGAAGGATGGATGGATAGACAGATAGATAGATAGATAGATAGATCGATAGATCACTGATCACTAGAAATGCACAATAAACACCAGAATTGAAAGTGAAAACTATAATCTTTAAATCTGTAATCTCTAATTAGTGGAGATTAACGGAGACTTACAATGTTTTAATGAGCGCAGATTGGTAATGTGCTACAGCATTTTTGAAAGGATCAGTGATGGACTATTTCCATTACAGCTGCCAAACCAAAAGACCGGTTTAATTCAAAAGCAATGAGTTTCAGATTGAAGCTTAAAGTGCGAGTGTGTGTGTGTGTGTGTGTGTGTGTGTGTGTGTGTGTGTACATGTGGGCAGGTTTCCCCAGTCCTGTGTGTACGAACACCCTCATGAGTTCAGTGTAACCCCATTAAGATCCTCATTAATGTGTGTTGATGACGTGTGTGTGTGTTTTTGTGTACCGTAGTTGGGAAAAATCTGCTGGTTTTGAACTTCTTCAGACCCATGGAGCAGGTGTACGTGCCGAAGAACAGAATGAAGGACATCAGCGTGATATCAGGGACGTATTTACATGCTGGTCCGACCAGCTGACCGCCCCACTCCAAACACTCTGAACGGGTCAGCGACGCCCAGGTCGCGTTCAAATGATGCTGCGCAGACACAAACACTAACAATTATCCTCATTCTTATCAATTAAAAAAATCAGTTTGTTTAATTATATGCACTGTACTTGTGCAGCCAGCCAATAATGGCAGTTTTTAACTTATCTGAGTATAATGATGCATTGTGGGTAATAATTTAATAATAAAGGACACAAACACACAGAGCATTTACCTGTCCAGTGCTGTTCATCAGGGCTTCCATTTTCTCCATGTACAGAGCTGAACTGTTGCCTTTTGAAAGAAAAACACAAAATATGAGTTTAGCCTTATATTAAAATTGACATTGAATGTCAGCCGTCAAATTAAAAATTAGTTTCTTAATCTGACAAAAAAAATCATGTTTTTTTTGTCCTGTCATTTGCACAATGAAACAATAACCAAAACTTAAAAAACTTTAAAATTATAAAAATCAAAACAAAAGTAACAATTTGTGAATAGGGTAAAAATTACACTTTTAAATATTAAGATATATATTTATACTTGTGTATATATATATATATATATATATATATATATTTAAAAAAAGAAAAAAGTATATTGATGTTTATTTGTATTTACTCATATATATACATACATATATATATATATATATATATAAATACAAATAAACATCAATATACTATCTTTTTAAAAACACACACACACATATATATATAACTTTAATTTAAATGTAATTTTTTATATATTTTATATAAATAATATAATTATATATTATATAAATTATTTAATATATATTTAATATATTTATATTAAATATTTAATTTAAATGTTTAAATAAAATATTTCACATAAACATTATATATTACATTATATAACATTATATATTATAATATATATTATATAATATTTAATATTTATATATATATATATATATATATACACACAAAATATTATGTATTTTGGTATATAATGTTATATATATTTAATTGTAATGTTATAAAAATGTTATATTAATTTTAAAGTTAGATATATATATATATATATATATTATATATCATATTTTATATGAAAAAATACACTTTTAAATATTAAATTTTTTTGTGTAAACAAGTATTAATATTAATGTTAATAAAAAAATATATATTTATAAAAATGTACAAGAAGACATAAATACTGATTATTTTTGTAGTTTTTCTCTCTCCATTTCACTTTCTATCTCATTTTCTTTTCCACTGATGCATTGTTTCACCATAACGAAAACAAAAAAAAATGTATTATACTTATTAAAACAAAGTACGACAATCACTGATTATTTTTGGAGCTTTTCTCTCTATTTCACATTTTCTATCTCGTTTTCTGTTTCACTTACGCATTGTTTCAACATAGCGAAAAAAAAATTATCTATACTTATTAAAACAAAATAATTAAAAAAAGGGTAAAAATAAAGATATTTTCTCTGAAAACAAGTATTGATATTAAAATACTACTATTATTATATTAATATATTGTTACTATTAAAAATAAACTATTAATACAGAAATGTTCAAGAAGACATAAATAGTGATTCTTTTGATTATGATCTCTTTGTCTCACCGTCCGGAGGAGTGCAGTGGCATCCATACTGCGTGACGAGGTCTAGGTCATAGCCTGAGTTGATTGGATGATGGTGAGCCAGTTTGAGCATTTTCTTAAAGGCGTCGTAGATGAAGATGAAGCTGATGAGAGCAGAAAAGCCTTCTTCTGTAAAGCGGGTGAAGTACTGAACCAGGAAACTGGCGTCTGTGGCGACCAGGACCAGACACAGAAAACCAGACCACAGCCCGATCCACAACCGGAACTCCAGATAGTCGAAATCATTATCCCTGAACCCATCAAAGAAACATACAGCACCGTTACACACCAACAGTCACAATGGAGGAGGAAAACAACCAACCAAAATAGCATACTACACACAGTGTGCAAGTTTTCAAGTTTTCTTATATTAGGGCTGTGAAATCGATTAATCGCATCTAACATAAAAGTTTGTGTTTACATAATATATGAGTGGGTATATATATATATATATATATTATTATATTTATATATATTATATATATGTGTATACACACACACAGAGACATATTTATAAATGTAATAATAGACATATACACACATATATTATGTAAATAAACTTTTATGTTAGATGCGATTAATCGATTTGATATCCATACATGGTCCTATATTGTTTATAGTTATTTGGATTACTTTCCAAAACACAGTTTTTCTTATGCTCCTTGTGTTACGGACTAAATCCAGACATCTTCATTGATTAAAAAGTACTAATCATATTAGCACGCTACATCTTACTCATCAAATATGTTACACTCCATAATTATAGACTCAGCGCTTTAGATGGAAACTGAACTGATACACGCTAGCAGACATGAAATCTGACTCAATTATTCATAATGGAACATAAACACAGAAACCTGAATCCTGAAAGAGAGAGAGAGAGAGAAATGTATTCACGCACACACACAGAGACACAAGCAGAGACAGAGAGACGAGACCTTGCCGGAAACGGGAAAACAATAAGATATATCTTGATTCCTGATAACTCAGAACGTTTTGTGCCTCAGATGACACACAACTAAAACAGTTCCAGGGAATGTTGCTTGTTTTTGGTCAAACTAAATATAACATATCAATACAGAAAGAAAGTATAAACCGTCTAGATTTGGATCCAAATTCATACCGATGTTTTCAGCTGATTCTGTAACTAAATGTGAAATGGACAAGACTGGCTCTTAAATCTGATTGGAATAGCTCATATAAACACTGTTGACTGTACATCGATTGAATTAATGAACGAAGCTGCAACAAGCTGTTAAAATGATGAATAACCTACAGTTGGAGGACTGTGACTTATTTACTGTGACTATTATTAATGTGATTGTTATATCAATAATAACAATAATAATAATAATACATGTAAAAATTAAATTAATATAAAACATCTAAAAATTAAATAAAATTAAAAACTAAAATTAAAAATTAAATAAATTATTATTAGTAGTAGTAGTATTAATAATAATACATGTAAATATTAAATTAATATAAACACCTAAAAATAAAAATAAATTATTATTATTATTATTATTAATAAATGTAACAATTAAATTTATAAAATATAAAAATGAAATAAAAGTAAAAATTAAAATTAAAATAATAATAATTATTGTTATTATTATACATGTAAAAAATAAATTAATATAAAACATCTAAAAATTAAATACAATTAAAAAGTGTAAATAAAAATTAAATTATTATTATTATAAGTAGTAGTAGTATTAATAAAAATATATGTACATATTAAATTAATATAAACATCTAAAAAATAAAATTATTATTATTATTATTATTATTATTAATAATTGTACAAATTAAATTAATATAAATTCTAACAATTAAATAAAAATAAAAATTAAAAAAGGACCTACATTGCATGGTGAAAGAATTATTTATTGTGATTATTAGTAATGTGGTTATTATATTAATTTAATAACAGCAAAAATAATAATGATAATTATAATAATAATAATAATAGATTTAAATAGTAAATAATAATAATAATATACTTAAGTAAATAATAATTATAAAATAAATAAATGTTGTTATAATTATTCTATAATTATTTTTTGTTTTATCATTAATGCAATCTATTATATTAATATAATAATAATAATAACATATTTAAATAGTAAATAATAATAATAATAATATACGTAACTAAATAAATAAATTATTATTGTTGTTGTTGTTGTTATAATTATTATAGAATTATGTTTTGTTTTATTATTAATGCAATAATTTAATTAAACTGATGTATTTTTTTTATTTTTCTGTCCCCACTCTTTTATAAATGCAGTAGGCTTACTGAAAATTAAGTGGATTTTACCATACATGACATTTTGCCTAACAAATCTCATAAACCAAAATCATGCCACTCATGGTTTATTGTTTTAGTATGTACTTGAGTATGCATGCTTCAGTATGTAGGTGTGTGTGTGTATCTGCCACCCACTTGCTGAAGTTAAAGAGCAGTCGTTCGAAGACGAGCACGGGCCCGGTGCTGCTCAGGATGGTCAGAGGTTGACCCGCGAACAGACAGAACACGGCACCAGCTAACGCCGTCCCGACAAAACTCTCCAACACGCCCTGCACAAAAGCACAAAAATACAGATATCAAGCGGAAAAATAAAACCAAAGGCAGTGCATTTGAAGGCATGTATGCGTAAAAGCACTGAAACAGGAAGTCTTATCAGATTTGAGCCTGTATGTGATGTCAGCTGTTTCTTGACAAGCACATTTTTGCCTGACAGTCAAATCTGAAAACGCTTAATCAGACAAACACCTGTTTCCAACACAAACGCCTGGAGTTTTCTCATGTAAGCATCACTATTACATACATTTGCTCATACCATGGGTTGGTTATTTGAACAAGCCTCTAAATATTGAACTTAATTACACAATAAGAAGAAAAAAAAACAGAAAAGGTCAAGTTTAAGGACATTTCCGTCAACCCTAAAACAACACAATGCAATGCTTATTTCAAAAAACAGGTAAAACAACCGTAAAAAAATCAATAAAGAGATTTCCTTCATATTCACCTGGTGGACAATAAAACAGACCTAAAAAACTCATAGACTAATATTGTAAATTTAAACTCTTGATAAAGGCTTGACAGCTCAATTTTTGTGAGTTATCATAGCATAATCCATATTTAAACTCTTCTGCAATCAGATTTCTGCCACATAAGAAAAAAAATCTTGCTTTTGTAAATCATACGTATGACATAAAAAGTCGAAATTATGACATAAGTCATAATTATGAGACGAAAAGTCAATTATGAAATCAAAAAGTCAAAATTATGACTTAAAAATTCGTCAATTTCAACATCATTTTTTAATTCATAATTTTCACCTTTTAATCTCATTATGATGTATGTCATAATTTAGACTTTTTATCTCATAATTTTTACATTTTAAGTCATAATTTGGAAACATAAGTACTTTGCATGTTGACTCATAATTGATTTAGTATATCAATTTCAAATTCTTTCTCATAAATATGACTTGATATGTTATAATTTCAACTTTTTATGTCACAATTTTGACTTTTTAAGTCAATTTTAGCTTAGTGTGTTATAATTATCACATAAAAAGTCAAAATTATGACTTAAGTAATAATTTCGACATTTATCTCATAATATAACTTAGTATGTCATAATTTTGACTCAAGTCATAATTATGAATAGGTCATGATTTCGACTTTTCATCTCATAACTGACTTTGTGTGTCATAATTTAGAAATATATCTCATAAATATGACTTCGTATGTCATAATTTTAACTTTTTATGTCACAATTTTGACTTTTTAAGTCATAATTTCAGCTTAGTGTTTTAATTATTACATAAAAAGTCAAAATTATGACACATTTTGACATTTATGTCATAATATAACAGTACGTCATGATTTTGACTTTTTATGTCAATTATGAATAGGTCAGTTTTGACTTTTCATCTCATAATTGACTGTGTGTCATAATTTAGAAATATATCTCATAAATATGACTTGGTATGTCATAATTTCACCATTTATCTCATAAATATGACTTAGTATGTCATAATTTCGTATGTATGTCATAATTATGATTTTTTATGTGGCGGAAATGGCCTTCCACAGAATTGTGTCTGAGTGTATTTCCAACAAGCAAGTTGGCATATTTACCTCCAAACGCAAGTTATTTCAACATTTATAAAACGTGAGAGAAAAAAATCCTTGTGTGCAATTCAGCAACCTGAAATCTGCACCTAAAGCTTTTATTTGACATATCTGAAGCAGGCTTTGTAGGTAAGGGCAGAGGTCACGTAAGGATTCCCTAAGAGGGATTTTTCTGAAGTGTATTTGTGTGATTTTGTGTGTGTGTGTGTGTGTGTGCGCGCGCTTGTATGTAATCTGAGGATATTTATAGCTGATCCTCCTTAGCCTGCGCCATATAAATGCACTGCTAAATATATGCGCAAACTTTGCAGTGACTGCACATGTCTGAAAGTAGCACACACAATCCTGTGACTATTTATACAAACAGTTGTTCGAAGAAAAGTGCTATTCCTCTCTCTCTCTCAGTATAGCACGGATCAAATCCCAACATGCAACATGTACATCTGTTTCCAAACACTGACTTAGGAAACACATAACATATATTTGACGTGACATGTTTAATAATCAAACAGCTATCCGTGGCCTTTAAATCCCTGGAGCTGTGAACACAATGTCAGCCAAATTTTATTTCCAGGAGCTTCTGAATAAACCCACACTAGCTGATCCAAACCGTCTGACACTAGTTTAGTACAACACACAAACTTACAGTGAAAAAGACTTGAACCGTCTAACCTGCATGTTCTCAGTCGCGTCTCCCAGAAGCCCTCCGAAGGTGATGGCGTTAGTTACGGTACCCAGGTAAATAAACAAGATCGCAGACAGAGACTGGATGTGGATAGCGTCGTAAAAATCACTCGCGAAAAACGGGAGTTTCCTCTTGATGTCCAGAATGAGACCCCCGCAAAACCTGTGAGAGACAGAGATTGCGCTTTCTTACTGAAAAATGTTTTCTCAGGTAACCTAATATATATATGTTGACATTAAAATTAACTGCTTTTATTAATATTACAAAAAATATTATATGTTTTTCATATTCCATACACCAACAAAAGTAACGGAGTGCATTAGTGCCCGCCCACTTTTTCCAGCAGCGTTGGTTCTGGAAGTATTTTTTCCATTCATTTCTCCCATAGGGATTTTTAAAATGTCTGCGTTAAAGCGTTATAAGCCATTAACCAAACCGACCAACTACAAGGTGGATCATAACATTACAAATTTTGATGTGAAGTAAAAAATATTGGACAAAAATACAAAGGTACAAGACTGTCTTTGCTTAACGGGTTTAGTGATGGAAAGAACTACAATTCATTGAAGCATTACAAACACATATAACAATATATTTTAAGTTTACTGCAAAATATGCATATATATGTATTTTGAGAGCAAAAGGAGACAAGATTGCATCATTTGCAGTACTTCATGGGAGTGGACGGAGCTAAAAAACTCTTTTGCCGCATTTTGCTTGTGGAATTCTCAGTACAGCATCATGGGTAATGTAGTTTTCACCACGAATTCTGCTGTTAAGCATGATCATTTTAAAACTAAGCTGAAATAATGTGGACTGACGGATTCAACAAAAGCAAATACCATCAATAACAGCCTTGTAGCTCACAGTAGGGCTGTCTTAAAAAGACTTATCTCACAATTCTGACTTTATTTTGACTTTATAACTCGCAATTGTGAGTTTATATCTCTCAATTCTGACTTTATAACTCGCATTTCTGACTTTATTTTTCGCAATTATGTTTATTTCTCGCAATTCTGACTTTATAACTCGCAATTCTGACTTTATTTTTCGCAATTATGAGTTTATATCTCGCAATTCTGACTTTATAACTCGTAATTCTGACTTTATAACTCACAATTGTGTTTATATCTCGCAATTCTGACTTTATTTCTTGTAATTGTTTATAACTCGCAATTCTGACATTATTTTTTGTAATTGTGAGTTTATAACTTGCAATTCTGACTTTATTTCTTGTAATTGTGAGTTTATAACTCACAATTTTGACTATTTCTACCAATTATGAGTTTATATCTCGCAATTCTGACTTTATTTCTTGTAATTGTTTATAACTCGCAATTCTGACATTATTTTTTGTAATTGTGAGTTTATAACTTGCAATTCTGACTTTATTTCTTGTAATTGTGTTTATAACTCACAATTTTGACTATTTCTACCAATTGTGAGTATATATCTCGCAATTCTTACTTTATTTCTTGTAATTGTGAGTTTATAACACAATTTCGACTATTTCTAGCAATTGTGTTTATATCTTGCAATTCTGACATTATTTCTTGTAATTATGAGTTTATAACTCGCAATTCTGACTTTATTTCTTGTAATTGTGAGTTTATAATACAATTTTGACTATTTCTACCAATTGTGAGTTTATATCTCGCAATTCTGACTTTATTTCTTGTAATTGTGTTTATAACTCGCAATTCTGACATTATTTCTTGTAACTGTGAGTTTATAACTTGCAATTCTGACTTTATTTCTTGTAATTGTGAGTTTATAATACAATTTTGACTATTTCTTGTAATTGTGAGTTTATATCTCAATTTTGACATTATTTCTTGTAATTGTGAGTTTATAATACAATTTTGACTATTTCTGGCAATTGTGAGTTTATATCTCGCAATTCTGACATTATTTCTTGTAATTGTGAGTTTATAACTCGCAATTCTGACACTATTTCTTGTAATTGTGAGTTTATAATACAATTTTGACTATTTCTGGCAATTGTGAGTTTATAACTCGCAATTCTGACTTTATTTCTTGTAATTGTGAGTTTATAATACAATTTTGACTATTTCTAGCAATTGTGAGTTTATAACTCACAATTCTGACATTATTTCTTGTAATTGTGAGTTTATAATACAATTTTTACTATTTCTGGCAATTGTGAGTTTATATCTCGCAATTCTGACTTTATTTCTCGTAATTGCAAGTTTATAACTCGCAATTCTGAGAAAAGAAGTCAGAATTGTGAGATAAAAAGTCGCAATTACCTTTTTTATTTTTTATTTAGTGGTGGAAACAAGCTTCCATAGTCTTTAAAGGTTAAGAAGTTATCATTAAAACTTAATTTCACTATGGAGAAAATGAATGGAGTTTTTACTGTTGTAAATAAATGCAGCCTTGGTGAGCACAGGAAATTCTTTCAGAAACATTAAAAATCCCCAAACCTGTGAACGGTAATGTAATAATTGTGCAATTTTACTGCACTTTTCACAGTGTATAAAGAACAAAGGCCTATATAAACTGCACTGCACTAATAGCTACATTGTGCTCATGAACATGTATTTGTGCCCGTTTATACACTCACTTGCCGGTCATTTTGAGTTCGTCGCCGACCGCATGGCCACCGCCGCCACCTGGACTCCCATCATGAGGCATACCGCCATTCATCTGAAAACCTTCCCCTCCGGCAATAATGTTTTTACTAAAAACACACACACAAACTCAGTTTGTTTCATCAGTTATCAGCTGTCATATAGTTTTTTTTAAACTGACAATCAACAGATGAATTACACTGTAAGATAAATGGTTGCCAGTACCGTTTATCAGCAGACGGGATGGATTTAGGAGGTTCAATCCTGATATCAGGATCCCACTCTCCTGGAGGAAGAACAATGACTTCATCCAGGAACTCATCAATCCCTGCAAGCAGGTCGCCACGATCTTTCGCTTTATATGCTATGTCATGAAACACCTACAGGACCCAAAATAAAAACACTGAACTATAATAAATACTGTTAGCATGCACATAAACACACGAATAAGTAGACTTTCACACACACCTCATCAGACATGAGCGTGGCGATGGCACGTCCGATCTCACGGTATGATTTGGCCTTTCCTTTGGGCCCCAGCAGAATAAAAAGGAACCTATAAATACACATAGATATTGTTCTAACTATAGCAACAGATTTATGAATTGCACAGCTTGAAATAGTGAGTTGGATACCGTGTGGGAACAGGAACTTCGGTGAGACCACCTAACATGACGGACTGCTGAAGACGCACAAACGCCACAAAGGGGGAGTCCAGAAAATCCACCTCTCCGACCAGCACGTTTGACGCCTCCGCATCCCGAGGAATTTTCTTCATGAACTTATTATTCAACTACAGAGAGAAGCAATTAGAAAAACATATTTTTCAGTAAATTCAGTGTGTGCACTTTTTTAATTTGTTGGTTTGTAGATCTGGTTCTGAAAATCACTCTAGGGCTTTTCACACTTGAACTAGTTAACATTCTAAACCCTGGGTTAACGGAATTCTGAGATCTTGCTTCCCGATGGCCAGCTTTGACTCCGTACTGCCGTGAAAAATCCAATCTTCAAGCAGAAACAACTGGATGAAATATTTTGAATGATACCAATCCACAAACTGACTTGTGATGCTGCCTGGAATCATAATCGCACAGTGTTCGTTCGTTGGCCAGAGGAGAACTGGCCCCCCGACTGAGCCTGGTTTCTCCCAAGGTTTTTTTTTCTTCTCTCCATTCTGTCACCTGATGGAGTTTGGGTTCCTTGCCACTTTCGCCTCTGGCTTACTTAGTTGGGGACACTTAAAGCTGCAATCCGTAAGTTTTGCCTCTTTGTCGCCATCTCTGTTTGAAACCTGCAATTGCAGTTATTTGCGGAATTATCATCTTTACGTGGGTTGTGCGTCGGCACGGCTCCTCGGCGCAGGTGAATCTCATGTTTTTGAGGAGAATGTGTGGCTGTCAGTCACCGCACCGGAGGATAGTGTACTTCGAATCACAGATTGTAGTCCTGGAAGTATGACCAAAATACCGGAAAATGTCATCTGAACAAGTAAGTAACAAATCTGCCACTTTTGTTCTGACCAACTGAAAAAAAGCATGACAATAAATTGCGCTACCAATGGTGATTAAATCTAACGATCGCTTAGCTCATATCACATCAAACCATACAAATTATTATTCGGGCCCGAGCACCGATGGTGTGAGGACCCTATTGTAATTGATCGGTCAGTTATTCTTCTTCTCCGAAATTAATCACAGTTTTGAGGGCCTAAACATGCTCGAAAACTCATGAAAATTTTCAAATGCGTCAGGAGTGGTGAAAATTTACGTCTGATATGGGTTTCAGAATTAGGTGTGGCAAAATGGCTGGATAGCGCCACCTACAAATTTTCAAATAAGCGCCCTTCGCACTACGTTTCACGTACAAGTATGTAATTCGGTAGACGGATGTAACAGCCCAATACCTACAAAAAGTCCCTGGGAGCAAAGTCTGTAAACCCAACAGGAAGTGAGATATTTTGAATTTTCTCTGCAAAACTTTTGCAGTTTTTGCCAGACGTTGTACTTTAAGAAACTCCTCCAAAAGATTTAATCAGATCAACATCATATTTGGTCAGTCTAATCTAAAGGCCTTTGCGAAGTTAAATTGCGAAGATCTTGAGTTTTCGCTGAAGGGCGTGTCCGTGGGGGCCTGACAAAATTCAATGTTTTGCCATGAAACAGAAAGTTGTTGTAACTCAGGCATACAATGTCCGATCTGCCCCAAACTTCACATGTTTTATTAGAGTTCTGGCCTGAAAACATCTTCATGACAATATTCAGTTATAGTAATAGCGCCACCTATAGTAATAGCGTCACCCACTGGCAACAGGAAGTGGCATGTTTAACACTGTGATGCCTTACTAGCAACATACTAAAATATGCAATTGAGTGCTAAACATGCTAGAAACAATCTAAAATATGCTAGTAACACTTAGCTAAATGCTAAAGCATGCTATTATTGTTATGAAACAGGAAGTTGTTGTAACTCAAGCATACAATATCCAATCTGCCTCAAACTTCACATGTTTGATAAGTGCCCTGGCCTGAAGACATCTACATGCCAAAATGTTGTTATAGTCATAGCGCCTCCAGCTGGTAGCAGGAAGTGTGGCAAATACAAATGACTGACATTGTCCTCCTATATTTATATACTTAAATGCATATTGCCCACCATGCTCTGTTTTCCTAAAGCCACCGGGTGGCTGTGGCATGGGTGCGAGGGCCCTTTCATCACTGCTTGCAGCTTTAATTATTGTTATACTTTGTTCTCAAATTGTTAATGTTAACAACATCAGCATTGCGTGACTACGTGTATTTAGTGTGTATTAGTGTTACCTGTAAACAGTGTATGTAAACAGACGTGACATAATGACGCAAAGATGAATTTCCCGCGGAAACCTACCAGTACCACTTAAATTAGAAAACATTATTACAAGCTTACAGTTGTGAATCGGGCTAAGGTAAGCGGATAGTTTTGAACACTGGCTGGTTATGTACTTGCTCAAAAATGGATTTTGGATCATTTTTAACCAAAAAGTTACGGACTGCAGCTTTATTTCAATTAATGATAAATGATTTTTAATAGTTTTAGTTTAAGTTAACAATAACAACACTGTTTCAGGCTGTTCATTTTAATATGCATATAAAGCAATATGTTGCACGAAAGTGTAAATAAAAGCAATACATTTACAATGGAAGCTTTAAGTATATCTCTATATACCTTATGAACCATGTACAAATCTACATTGTTTATTTCTTTCACACATTTATCAAAAGAAGTGATACGTCTCTTTATGAGATCATATTTCAGTGGAATATAAAAGTCTGATATGATTTAAGCAAGTGAGAAAGAAACAAGCTCACAACTAGTATAAACAAAAGCATCATAAAGCACTTCATTAGTGATAAACGCTGGGATGACAGACAGCCAAGAACACACACAGACACTCTGACACAAAAGAGGCCTTGTGTTTGTGTAATGTTTGTGGTCTGAGTGATTTTAATCTGAGGTTATCAGCATAATTACTGCAGTAGTGAGAATAACACACAACAGGAGCTCTATGCATTTGACAAGGCACTCCTGCTAATCCACAAATATTGATGCAACTGACGACAGCAGCTATGTTTTGTCCTTGTGTGAAAGACGGCCACTGAGTTTCATTGTGTGCTACTGCGTTTGAAGAAAGAGTTTCTTTTGTATTATTGCACTCATTCCTGTCCTAGAGATGTCACGCCCAGGGCTGTATAGCCTGTCTAACCAAACTTCCCACAGCAGAAACAGTCATTTATCCTGCCTGTCATGAACTCTTGGTGGGAGAATCTCACAAAGCCTGTCGAGAATACACCTGGGTCATAATTCAAAATAAAATAGCACAAAATTTAAAGAAAATAAAGCCTGTTTTCAAACTGTTTTCTTGGCTATGAAGAACATTTCCCCATAATTCTCATTAGTGTAACGCCAAAAAAACAAAAAACAAACAAAAAAAACCCCTCAATACTAAAATTATTATTATTTAAATGTAAATATTATAATATATTATACACTGCCCAGCCCAAAAAAGTCGCTGTTTGGATTTAAATAGGCAAATGCTTAAGAGTTTATGATTGTATCATTATTACAGTGATTATTATGTTTCTAGCATGTTATATGTTTGGCAACAGTTCTTCTAACCCTAACTGATGGAGTGTGTAGCTTTACATTTCTTAAGCAACCATGTAGGAAGACACATCATGACCATATTCCAGGATGACAATGTCAAGATTCATCAGGGTCAAATTGTGAAAGAATGGTTGGGAGGGAGCATGAAGAATCATTTTCACACGTGAATTGACCTTGAGTCCAGACCTTAAATTCATTGAAAGTCTATATAATTTATCTAATATATATATAATTTATCTTATATATATATATATATATATATATATTGTATCTTTTTACAATCAATTTAAATATTACTATAAGTATTGTTGTTATTTAAAAAATATTATATATATTACATATATTATATTATATTTATTATATTATTACTAATTAGATTTAAATTATACTACTAATAATTGTTCATATTTTAAATATTATATAATAATATTATAAATAAATATACATTATTGTATTATTAAATTGCAAATCATTTATATTTTAATAATATATATAATTTATTATATATAAATTTTATATATTATTAAAATATTTACAATATTTACTATTTAAATATTACTATATTTACTGTTATCTTTTAAAATAATATATATTATATTTTAATATGTTAAATCATTAGAATTTACATTATTATATTATTATATTTTCCAGCATTTATATATCATGGTAGTATTTGCTGATTTAAATAAAAGAAAAATAATTAAAAAAAAGAGAATTTAATGAGAACAAGCATTAAAAACAACGAGAATTATATAAAAACTTAAAAGTAAAAAATGTCTATATGCATAACAGTAATGATAATTTTGGAGGAAATGTGCTTAATTGTCAGGAAAATATTTTCTTTTAATATTCATGATGAAAAATATAACTTTGTATTTTTTCTTTTGATTTTGGAGATAAAATGTGACCTGGACATTTTAATGAGATTCACGATGGTACTCTAACACACTTTACCCTCATGTCTATGATAAGACCCAAAAATATTTTCTTGCAGAATGAATCTACATGTGAAGAAACAGTTAACTAACACACACACACACACACACACACACACACACACAGAGAGAGAGAGAGAGAGAGAGAGAGAGAGAGAGAGAAAGAGAAAGAGAGAGAAACACAATTCAAAGTACCTGCTCTTTCTCAGGCTTGTCTGAAAGATCGTTGAGGCTGTTGGAGGTCAGGTTACGGTGCGCCGTGGCTGGACTACCTGCAGAAATCGTACAAGGTCAAAGGTCAAACACTGATCCACTGCTCAAACGCTAAAACAGGTTGTGGAAAATACAGAAAAATTCTTAGAAACAAAGAGGCCCAAGATTTTCAAAGATAAATTACTTTGTATATCTTTCTACATCTCAATAGATTCCTTAACTAACTTGTTGGGCAGGTTACAGAGAACTAAAACACCCCTGTAATATTTAAAAAAAAAAAAAAAAAAAAAAACTATTAAGAGATTAGACTGATCTTGTGATGATGATGATAATAAATAACAGTAATTGAAACACTCTCATGTGTTTCAGCATATACAGTATACTCCAACAATAACTTCATGGCAACTTTTCCAAAACATTCCTAAAGTGTTTATAATGTTATGCACACACAAAAGGATTTATTTTAGCCCTTATCTACAGATTAACAGTTGACTAGACCTGATTTTCAGCAGCAATCTTACAGAGAACCAGATAACAGGATAGAAACAGCAAATCTAGCATGAATCAGTCTAAATCTTCAGCTACAGACTTACAGAGAAGTCCCATGCTGTTGCTTCTCTGCATCTGAATTTGCTCGTCAGGGTCAAAGTTGGTAAAGCAAGGCACAGAGTGATCAAGAGGACGCGCTTCACACACCGAGAGAGAAAGAGAAGAGACAGGGTGCATGCATGTCAATCAAGACAAGAGGGAGAGACAAGAGACAGGGAAGAGAGAAAAGAAAGCATTAGAGCAGAGAAATCAATTAAAATAAGGTTCAAAGCGCTGATTCAGAATTGAATTTGAGTTTCAAATTAAAATGGAAATAGACAACATTCACGAAAACCCAATTTAGCACCACCTCTTTGAGTTTATAAGAGAAATGATCACAGTTCGAAAGGAAGACCAACATTTTCTGAGAGAACAGAGTTAGAGAAGCTGTGAAACTGCTGCTTTGGAATCTAAGCTATACATATTTATAAATAATATATTTATACATTATTTATCAGCTATCCAGCATTTAAAATAGTTACTAGAGTCAAGCTGCACTTTTGAAAAAGTAGTCAGCTATATATATATATACACATACATATACCTAACAATATTTATTATTTTTAATTAAACTCAGTTGTATAAATTTGAGTATTTTCTACTATTTTTTTAGTGGTTATGATTGATATACATATCACTATATATATATAAATAATCCGAAACAACTGATTCCCTAAAATCAATTAAATAAAAAATTGTGTGCGTGTGAGAGAGTGTTTGATTATTACTTCAGTTCAGTTGAATGTAAACTTGTGCAGTACATTACAAACAATCTTGAGGCATTGCACCACTACTTGGAACAAACACCTCGTCTCTGGAAAACATCTGATCTATTGTCACGCTACTGAAGAATGCAGTCAACATTTCTTGACATTTAGACAACACTTCTAGTTCTTTAAACATTAAAGTCAACTTAAGACCTTTCACTGTCATACTGAGAAAATGCATAAAGATTTGATCAGATGGTGAAAAGAAGTGTCTGTGGAAGCTGGATGGTAGGGGCTGAAAAATAAAGGGTCTGATAATGTCAGCCAAAAAAAGCAAAGTGGTTTCAGATGCAGAGTTATTACATTGATGAAAGATTATGATAACAAACATGTCAAATAATGTAGGTCAATGAATCATAATAAGGTCAGGTATGTGTGTACACTGCAAAGAAAAAGGTGTAGGATTTACACTCAGAAATTGCTAGTAAATTTCACAAACAGTTACAAGGAAACAGCATGTAAAAACATTGAATCAAACATGAAATTCTGAAGTAGAACAACTGAAATAGTATTTTCTTGGAAAATGTATTCTAATAATCTGTTTTATTTACAACTTCGAAAACTAACTAACAAAGAAAGAAGGCTCAACTTTGATTTCATGTTGACTTTAAAGGACTTTTATGTAACTTTTGGCCCTCTAGCGCCATTAACAAGAACATCGTTTTTGATGTTCTTCGGCTCTGTGTGATTGTGCGGATGAAAATGACCCTTCACAATAGATAATGCTGACAATGTTGATTCTTGTTTTATTACGAGCTCTGTCACGTTCTCTTTTTGCCAGAAGACTCTCCTTTTAAACGGGTGATTCCCCAGAAGTTTGAGATTTAGCTGCTTCATGTCAACCTCTCTCACTCATTTTGACAACTAACCTCTGCCACTCCCACACCAGACACGCGTCAAAGTAGCCACAACAACTTTTCTCTATTTATGAATATGATGATATATACACAGGCGAGTGACGTACACAATTTCCCATGAATATATACACTTATAATAGGCTTACATGAATCAGCGTAAGACAAAAACACGTTGAACAAAAAAAAGTTACATATTGTAAGCTAGTTAAGCAAGTTACTCCCCAAAACTGAGAGAAACATGATTAAATTAAAGTATTAAAGGTGCAATAGGACATTTTTGGAGAGGCTAGAAATAGCGATTTAGCTTTCAAATCATAAGATCCCACCCTCCCTTCAGAGCTTCTCCAAAGCCACACCTCCTCCAAAACACATGAACGCACACACACATACAGCTGCTCTTGGCAAAGCGTCACAAGAAACGGCGTTAAACTACCTCATGTCTCAAAGCACATAACATTACAATAATAAGGAATGTAAACAACTTAAGCCCTGTCCACACGAACACGGGTATTTTCAAAACTGCAGCTTTTTCTATGCAGTTTGGCCGTTCGTCCACAAGCAAACGCAGTATCCGGTCACTGAAACCAAACTTTTTTGAAAACTCCTGCCAGGGTGTAGATTTTTAGAAACTCCGGTTGCAGTGTTGTCGTGTAGATGGTGAAAACTGAGATTTTAGCTTGCGAAGAACTGGTAATAACCTTTTTTCGAGGCTTATGACTGGCCAACATGGCTTTACGGTTAGGGTTATATCGCCACCTGTTGGTTTGGCATGCTCTTGGCAGCGCTTCATAGCGTTTTTTTGTGTTTTCATGTGAATGTGATTTTTTTTTTTAAACGAAGGAGAAAAAATACCCGTGTACGTGTGGACTAGGCCTATAATAATGAACGTAAACAACTTAGAGAGCTTGTCCTTGACTGCTGCAGATTCATTTCGATGCTGATACTGTTGACATGGAAATGCATAATTCTGAGTCTGAGGATGTGAACAGCTCCGGTTTGAACATCACGGGTTTCCATCTCTTAATTATGGTAGTTATGGCGTGAACGTAGCATAAGCTCTTTGTTTTGATTCGGCAGGAACTGTAAAAGGTGGCTGCTGTTTGTTTGTGCTGCTCTGTGACTGACCTGTCTACATAAACTCTGCATAGCATGAAACACGCTGATTACGTATGATTTCTGCGCGAACAGGGTGCGCGAGGGTATGTAACATACGTTGACAGGCAGGTAGGACATCGTATTATTTAATTCGGAGCGAATATATATAGATTGGATTAACATTTTATGTTCCTATGCCTTCCACAGACAAAATATATATTTATAAAAATACATTTAGACCGTTTAACATAGTGAGTGTTATCAGGATATGAGGAGACTTTCAACCAGCATAACAAAAAATATTTCTGTAGAGAATCACCTATTGCACCTTTAACATTTTACTTTTACTATCGAGATCAACAGCTCAGTTTCAGCAGCAAATTTCAGAAACCAAAACATGTTCTAATACATTTCTACAGGTTTCTATTTTTTTCCTGGGAGGGTCTGAGGTTTAATTGCTGTGAAAATCTGAAAACACAACTGCATCTCTTCAGCACATTTGATTATATCAAAGCATTTTCAGTTTTGCACTGTGCAAATGTGCTTTTTATTTCACCCACAAGACTGTTTGAAAACATCTGTACCGCTGTGAATGCAACCTTTTGCAAAATGAGTGAGAGACGTGCGGATTGATTGAGCAGATAGATGCTGATGGTGAAAGTGAGAGGAGAGATGTGGAAACCGATAGAGTGTAAGTGAGAGGTTTAATGTGGCAGCTGTGTTACCGTTCTCCTGGCTGCTGAACAGGCGACTCGCGCTCGACACACTTTTTCCAATATCTGCCAGCGAACGCAGGTTGGACTTCTTGGTCTGGTGGCGATGTTTCCGGAGCAAAGTGTACATGACCATTTCCTTCAGTTCGGGCTTTAGCTGCCCGCTCTCGATCTGATTGTCAGTGATGATCTCTGAAAGACAGAGACAGATTTCATCAGGCATATACTTGTGCTTTAAAGAACCCAGAAACAAAAACGCTCGTTTTTAAGATCGCTTTTAACCTCTTAAGAACCATAAAGCAATTCAAGAACCTTATACACCCCAAAAATGGTTCTTGAAGAGGGTTCTTTGCTGAACACTGAAGAACCTCATATGCTGAAGTGCAGTTTTACCAACGATCTGCTGAAGTGAGTTTGCCTCCAAGTCCAGCATGATGGTTCCTTTCTCAATGCAGTTTTTAAGTTGGAAGAGCGAGTGAAGGGACAGAGTGGCCACATGGGGTTTACTCCACCGTTCTCCACCCTTCTCCACCTTCTCCTCAAACTTTATCCATCTGAGAAAAACACATAAAACACATATATGTTCAGACAGCAGCTGAATCAAATTTAGAGTGTGACCCTGTACAGTGACATTATTCCAGGTACTGCACTTATAAAAATACTATGATAATACAATTTTTTGGGACAATTTCCACAATAATACCAGTTTTTTTCAGCATGTATTATGATAATGTGCTTTGTGCAATGAGAATATTACATTTTTTGGACATTTACCATCATAATACTCCCATTTATTGTTGATCATGCACCTTAATCATACTATGGTTTTACCATGGTGCATACATGTATATATGTTTTGGGCATGTTCTATAGTAATAACCATGTTTCTATATTAATTTTGGTCATCTACCATGGTGTATCATTCTTTGAAGTTATACCGTTCAAAAGTTTGGGGTCAGATTTTTTTTGTTTTTTAAAATTAATACTTTTATTCATCAATGATGCATCAAACTAATCAAAAGTGAATCAAAAGTAAATAAATGCTGTTCTTTTGAACTTTCTATTCATTGAAGAATCTGTATTCATCAAGAAACGGTTTTCAACATTGATAATAATAATAATAAATGTTTCTTGAGCAGCAAATCAGCAAATTAGAATGATTTCTGAAGGATCATGTGACACAGAGTAATGCTGAAAATTCAGCTTTGAATCAGGAATAAATATACATAAATAAAAATTGTAATAATATTTCAGAAGAATACTGTTTTTACTGTACGTTTGATCAAATAAATGCAGTCTTGGTGAGCAGAAGAGACTTATACTCTTACAGACCCCAAACTTTTGAATGGTAGTTTATATGAATATGGCAGTCATTCAATATCATGGTTTTACCATCACTATACCATGGTACAATCACGGTACTGTGTTTGCAAGGACATGAAGACCTTATATTTTTGTTCATTTAAGCTTATACCATTTGGCAAAACAGAAAGACAGAGACAGATAGCTGCGTAACTTTGCCTTTCTGCTGACTAACTGAAAGCTATTTGATGTAAAATAAGAATCAAAATGATTCAAAGCTTCTTAAAGCTCTTCTGGCCCTGTTATTAGCTTACCCATGTCTGCTTGAGCGAGTATCTTAGAGAAACGATACCCAACCACACACAGATATCCTTCAGAGCCCTGTAATCTTGTGCAGAGGGGCTGTTGAGCTGAGTTTAGCCAAGCGTGGGTATGATATTTGAGACAAAAGTGATACATACTCACTCTCACACACACACACACACACTGCAGCCTGCTGTTACCTGAGACACAGGTGAACCCAGAGACCCATGAGAACTCTGGGAACCCTGTGCTGGGTTTGTGCATCCCAACACACACACGTGCACACACACAAAACACAATGGGCTCTTTGTTAGCAAATGGTTTCATTTCAACATGATCCAGGTATATTTTAACATGTAAATCTGGAACATGCAAATTCGAAGAAAGAAACTGTATGCAGGAGTCGATCCATGAAAGGATTTATGTCTGCAACATTTGATGAGAAAAACACATTTGTGTGAAACACAAAAAAACTGCTATGTGAGATTAAATATATCCATTCCAAATACATATTCTATTAAAATATGATTTCATGTTGCATTTTAATTTGTTGTATTTGCATGTCCATATAACCCAAATAAATAAATAAATTCTAAAACTTTGCCATGATAAAATATGCACTGGTTTTCCTTTCATAAATCACATAATAAATCACATAAATAAATGAAATAATACAAAAAATTAAAAATAAAAAAATTAAAATTAAATAAAAAATTAAATACAAAAAAACTAAAAATAAAAAAATATATAAGATATATATATAATAAAATAAAATAATAAAATAAAAATTATTTATTTATCTTTTATCCCTCCCACCCTATTATTTACCTCGAAATAATAGTGAAATGTCAGTTTGAATGTCATAATGAAAAGAAAGTGACATCAAAAGTTTTCAGAGAAGCAAATTTCAAAAGCTTGTTCTACTAACATTTAACATCCGCAAGTTATTTTTCATTTTTCCTGTTCAAGTATAAAATATCCAAACCATGTTCCTCCTTGTCATTAAAAAAAAATCACCTTTACAAAATATTAAAAGGCACCCGTTTCACTAAAAAACATGATTTAACTGTTAAATAACAGTTTCAGTAATTAATTACTAGTTTGCAAGGCCTGTGTGTGTGTGTGTGTGTGTGTGTGTGTGTGTGTGTGTGTGTGTGTGTGTGTGTGTTGGTCAGTTGATATGTTCGTGGCAGGAAAAGACCTGGAGATCATCTGTCACTCAATACACACAGGAAATCAAAACTACTCGGACCAGATAAAAGCTGCTTTGTCTTTTTCTGACTTGTCTTTCCTCAGTTTCTTTGTCTCTTGCTTTTCCCCCCAAGATCACTAGTATATCTAGCCAAAATAGTAAAAATGTTGTCATCATTTACTCACTCTCATGCTGTTTATGTGAAAAACAAAACAGTCTGGAACAATAGCGAGTAAATGAGGGCAAGTATATTGTTTGGGGGGAACGTACTATTCCCTTAAGTAACAAAAAAAGAAAAGAAAGAATGTACTTCTCCTTAAGTCCAGATCTGTTCCTCAGAAACATTTTGTTCTTGTGTTATTTGTTACTGTTTTCTGCTTTACCCTTATTCTGGAGTCAGAACGCTAATAGCATACGTGAGCGGCGCACAGTCAGGAATGTGTGAAATCCTAAGAACAGTCAAGTGGCACACTAAAATCGTGAGCACTTGGTGAATGACGTGAGTGTTGAACACTTCTGTTGCTTTAGCAGAGACAAACAAGAAGTCTCCCCCTTTCAAGCGCGCGTTTCTGACCTACATATCCATCTGAGAACAAAATAGCGAAATTTGAAAATGATAGTCCATAAAGAAAATGATGGCTTTCCTGTGGCTCAAACATTAGAGCATGGTGTCATGATCAAATGTATAACTTCAATGCTGCTTTGGAAAAAAGTGTCTGCCTTGAAAACTGCAGACACTGAATAGGCTAGAAAAATCTTCCTCTTCTATAACAATAGAAGAAGAAAGTTTATGTTAATAACCACTATAGCACCCCTCGTGGCCATACTGAGAATACAATGTGACCTGTGAAATCGAGATGCATTTTTGTTCAGTCTAATCTTCTATTTAATACATTTCTTGTGTGTTTGTAGACTTTACCTGGCTGTTTCCTTCCACTCCATCTCTTGACCGTCGACGGCAAGAAGCTCGTCGAGTTCGGTGAAGAGCTGCGGCGGAGGTGGGCCGCTGTCATCTTCCCCCAAAATAAAGCGAATGCGCTCTGCCGCCGGAGAAACTGACGAGAAAACAACAACAAACCAGGTGTGAGATAGGCCAGCTTATAACATAAAGACTGCTAGCCAATACAATCAAACTACAAATCCAATAACCAACAATAACACAACAGTACAATAGCGCTCTGTCTGCATAAGGTGTGACAGTAATAGAAATCACTGGTTGTTTCCTGCATAGGTGTTATGTAACATCAAGATGAATGAGCTTTCTTGTAAATTTGAGTGTGTTACACCCAAAAAGCGGTCAGTACGTGAGACTTTATTTCCTGGAGAAACAGAAATAGATAGTGTTGCGAAAGCAGACCAAGCCAGAACTGACCCGTCTGTGAGATTTCAATCTGAATTTTACGGGGAAGTAGCCTTGAGATGCAAAGCACAAAATAAAGGAAAATGCATGAAAAAGCCTATGTCAGCATTTCTCATAACCACAATGTTGTATATTTTGTAAAGTGAAAGTTGCGCCACACCTTTTCTAAACGTGTACACAATTAAATTACAAAGACTCAATTTTCTGCACAGGCAGGGCCTTTTTTAAAGGTAAAACTAGACAAAACAAGTGGTTTAAGATTAGACTTTTAGGATACTGATGAGATCTGTGTCTATGTCTGGGAAATTAGGTCTAAAAATACAATGATTTCTGGCCTTCCCTGCTAGTTAGCTAGTTGGGGAAATCTCCCGTTTGCATTGCAACAGAGTGACTCGACTGGATATTTTGATTCAAAGTCTGCATTGGGACATACCAAGCGTATTTGCGTGTGTATCAACGCAGGTCATGCGTGTTTGCAGATGTGCATGCTTCTTTTCAGTCTAGCCTCAGGTCAAGGTAAAGACAGGTAGGGACAGGGAGCATAAGAGACTTCTTTCAAAAACAATAAAAAAAACGTACCATCCCCAAACTTTTAAACATTAGTGTGTGTGTGTGTACACACACACACACACACACGATGTCCAAGTACAACTATATACATATCAAATCATGTCATGCATGACTAATATAGCTAAAGTTATGAATTTCTGAATGTCTCTGTCAAACTCATAATTTCAAATTGTCAACTCTGAATTTTAGGGAAGTTCTGACTTTTTCCACTTGTGACATCAAATTAAAGCAACTTCTTAGTATTTTCTTATCACATACCAACACTGCAGTAGATGGATCTATTTTGGCATCTTTCGAACTTCTTTTAACAAGAAATTAAAAAAAATGTTAAAATGTACAACAACTAAAAAACATTTAAAGGGGACATATCATGAAAATCTGACTTTTTCCGTGTTTAAGTGCTATAATCGGGTCCCTGGTGCATCTACCAGCCCAGAAAACGTGAAAAGGACAACCCAGTAACTTTGTTTTGGCAAGCCTTTCTCTGTGTGATGCAGGAAGGGGATCTTATTGTAATATTACCGCCCCTTAATCTACACGTTTCCACCCACGGCGCCGCCATTTTGTTTTCGCAAGCGACAACGGTGTACCAGTTCTAGTAACTGCGTGAGATTGTCCAGCTTTGTTGTTGTTGAGCAACCGAAGCGCGAGCTGTTAAAGCTCTGCCCTCTTTTGCAAAGTGGGCCAGGAGCAGCAGCTCATTTGCATTTAAAGGGACACCCACAAAAACAGCGTGTTTTTGCTCACACCCAAATAGACACCTTTATGACACATATAGAGACATATTTGCTTATTTGATGGTCAGATGTGATGTTCTTTGATGAAAAGACGCTCTTTGCATCATCTCAAATAACGCTGGAGAATATGATCATCAGATTTTGTTTATGTCAGAGCTGCCGTCATTGAAGCGAAAGAGCCATACCCAATACTAAGATTTTGAATTTGTTATGCTGATAATATAATAAGCAATTAAAACAACTGTATAAAATTAGTAAAAAAATGGCACCAGATTTTATACTTGAAACATATCAAAGGCTTTATAGCACTGCCTTTCTCTCTCTGTGCAGTTTAGCACATATGGAGCATGCTAAGCTAATCCAAGCTAAACTAGCCAAAGCTGGACGATTGTTTTCATCCCTCAGTGGCCTGAAACAGCCCCTCCGGAGTAAATAAGGCCATGGTGTACATAACAGAGAAGGGAAGAACATCCCTTCGCCCCATGCCTGGCTCCATGCCTCCCTAACCTGAGCTAAAAGTTAACACCTCTTACAACAAGTGGCTAAAATTACCCATTATACACTAGCATATACTCAACACTGAAACTAGCGGCATTGTCGCAATCAGCTGACCACTAATACTAAATCCAGCCACAAATCCAGGCCATGAAAAGCTGTACAAACTATTTATGTGAGAAATGTGTTTGTTAGTTTAACCCAGTGACTTACTATAAGTAATGACTGTGTGAAATGTGGGATTTCTGTGCTCTCACACGATCTACAGTCGGAGAGACCGATGGAGAGCGGGTTCACCAAGGATAAACGCAGATAAAGGTGACTATGCACTTGTTTAGCTTGATGCTTTGCCTTTTCAGCCATGTCACTGATTAGGAGAGATTAGCACACAAAGACCTTTAACTGAGGCTGTAAGGACCGCTTTATCTTGTTCTCTCTCTCCATGGCTCTCTGGGTCAGTCATATTTATTTAATTCACTCCCTGATTCTCCAGAACATCAAGGATTGCTTGGTGATAATCTGTAAAATATCTGTGAAGGTTTTCTTCTAAAACATCAAGAATGACTTGTAGAAATTTGTGGTAAGATTAAAAAAATGAGAGAAATTATTCAACAAGGATGCATTAAAGGCACAATATGTAAGATTTTTTTTAAATTAAAATATCCAAAAACCACTAGAACAGTGTTAGGCTATATATTTTGTTGACTTGTGTAATTACATTATCCCAAATGTTTCCAAGAATGTTTAAATCCAGAGAAATAAGCTATTTTAACCAGGACACGGACCGTATCAATGCCATTATACCCACGTTGCACTTGCAACAAGTGTCTCAGCAATTGCAGAGTGAACGCACAGAGTAGCATTATAACAACTTTCAACACACTCAAATGAATCTAATATGATAAACAGCGCTGTTACTCCACATACGCTTGAGCGGAAGAAGCAGAATCGATGACTGCGGCATAATAAATTTCAGCTGCTCTCAAGACGTGTGTTGCGTTCGTCTCTCATTAGCAATCACTCCAGCGGCCTCGTTTCTGCTCACACAGCACTCACCCTGCTCTGCTTCATACTACAGTAACATTCATAATCTCATCCAAGAACATGATTTCTGCCTGTGAAGATGTGAAGACAACACCTCCCATGGTTCAGTGAAATCAAGGCGTCATCAAGCTACGCCTTTGTTTTGAATAAGCGACCTCTAGTGGCGAAAATTTACATATTGTGCCTTTAAATTGATCAGAAGTGACAGTGAAGACATTTCTAATGTTACAAAACATTTCTATTTAATACAAGCTTTAATAAATTTAATGAATAAATGTAATAAATGGAAACAAATGCTGTTTAAATGCTGAAAAAGTATCACCATTTCCTCAAAAATTAACTGTTTTCAGCATTGATAATAATAAGAAATGTTTCTTGAGCAGCAAATAAGCATATTAGAATGATTTCTGAAGGATCATGTGACACTGAAGACTGGAGTAATGATGCTGAAAATTCAGCTTTGATCACAGGATTAAATTATATTTTAAAATATATTCAAATAGAAAACAGTTATTTTAAATTTTAATAATATTTCACAATTTTGCTGGTTTTATTAAATAAATGCAGCCTTGATGAGCATTAGAGACATTAAAAAATTGTAATGTTTCTAAACTTTTGACAAGCATATTAATTATTAATTACTATTTATTATTATTTATTAATTACTAATTACTGGGGGGATGTGTGCTTAAACAACATGAAAATAATATCCCTATAAAATAGGCTTTTTTTCTTTACAATTTTGTAACATTTTGTAGTAAAATATGACCCAGCCATGTTACACAGGCAGGGAAGATGAATGTTTCTCCTGTGGGAAGTTGCAGGTAAGAAGATCATCAGTCAATAATAATGACTTCAGTTTTGGGTCAGTTCCTCACAAAGAGCTATTGTTTGATTTCAGACTTGAAATGTAGGCTACAGACTACTTTTTTGATACATTTTTATACAATTTTGATGCAACATCCACTTAGATTTCATGGGAAAACAGCAGTTTAGACATTTCTGCCTAACATCCACTGGTAAAACAAATGAAATCCACATGTAAAAGAAAAAACCAAATACCTACAACAAAGTCCCTTTAAGGCAAGTAATTTCACTCGGCGGCCATCTTTGAAACGCCTCTTGGGCAGCTATTTCAGTCATGCAATCATCTCTTTAAATGGGGAAACATCAAATTCTCCAAAGCTGTCCACCAAGCTTACGATTAAATTTCATATTTGAAATCACAAATGAAATCTGACAACAATTTTGTTTCTAAATGCTTAAATCATGAAAAAAAACTGTATTTTTCAGGCTGGACCAGCCAATGCGCATGAAGCAGCTGGAGCTTCTAATGGCAGCTGCAGTGACAACTTTAGCAATTGCCGATTGGCTCTTTTATTTAGAAGGCGGGACTTATTCCGCCATATTTTGCATTGCACTTTCTCCCATTCGTAGTAACATCAGTGCACCGTTTTTGTATATCTAAACAAATACTGTTTTGATCACATCAATAGCGCAGGCATACAGGAGCAGTTGGGCATTGTTTCTTTATTTGTCACTTACTGAGTGGTTTGAGGATGCTGGAGGAGGGATCATCTGCATTCTCTGTGTCCGATTTGTCGCTCACATTTTCCGTCAAACGTTCCCTCTTCTCTTTGTGATTGGATCGTCGCCTGTGTCGTCGGCGCCGGCGGTAACTCTTAGGCACGTGAACGCCAATGTAGACTGTGTGATGACCTACACACAGGGACAAGGCATGGTAAGATTACAAACAAACACACACATACACACAAATGCAGATACATGCATATCAGAGTGACAGGTTACAAATTAAAGCCTAAAAATAGATACACAGATAACCAGACAGTGTCATTGCTTTAGTAAATACAGCATGTGTACATTTGTGTGCAACTGTTGAACTGTCAATGTATAATCGATTTGATGGAAGACAAAATCTGCTGACTTTTATTGCAGACTTCTGTGGAATTTTACAATAAGGATTTCAACATGGAAGACTGTGTTAATCAGAGTTGAGATTTTTACACTATTAAAGGGCACAGACAGTGACTTGCAGCAAAAACGCAACCGTAAGACATTAATTTTTAATAAGAGTTGGTAATTTCCGAGTTCAATTTTATACAAATAATTAGTGACACAATAGCCGCGTTTCCACCACAGGAACTTTCCCCAAGATCTAGGGACTTTGTGGTGGTACTCAATGAGTTTTGACTGCAGGCACCAGGGTCTAAATGAAGTTCCGGGTAAAGATTTCCCCCTCAGAAAGTCCCTGCTCGTGAGGTAGTACTTTTTCAAAGTTCAGGAACTTTCAGGGGTGGGACTTGGGCGCTGTACATGCTGATTGGTTGAGTTCAAGCAGCATTTTATTTCAACCACCATATTTAAAAGTCTGTTGCGGTGTGTGCTGTAAGAGTTGATTGCTATTCGAATCAACAATGGAGTTTAAAAAATACGACAGACGGACCGACGATGAAGTTGAGGCTTTATTAAACGGGTCATTGATTTTGATTTCACTTTTTTAACTTTAGTTAGTGTGTAATGTTGCTGTTTGAGCATAAACAAAGTTTGCAAAGTTACGACGCTCAAAGTTCAGTGCAAAGGGAGAGATTTTCTTTTACAGAAATCGCTTTTTAAGGACTACAACAAACGGCTGGTAGGGACTACAACAAGCTTCTTCCCAGGTTTGTGACATCACAAACCCTAAAATTTACATAAACCCCGCCCCCGAGAACACGCAACAAAGGGGGTGAGGCCATGTTGGGCTGCTTTAGAGAAGAGGAAGAGTTGTTGTAGTAGAGTGTTGTTACCATGTTGTCATTTTACCCCGGACTGCTTCACAAACGAGGGTCAATTCAACGCTGGATTACCATTCAGGATCCATTCAGAAACGCCCAGTTTCATTCTTTCCATCAGTGTCCGACTCCGGTTTGAACAATGTAAGGCTGAACACCGTTACTGACAATCGTCATTTTAGCTGCGTGAGATTCTCCAGCTTTGTTGTTGTTGAGCAACAAAGCGTGAGCTGTTAAAGCTCCACCCTCTTTTGGAAAGGGGGCCAGGAGCAGCAGCTCATTTGCATTTAAAGGGACACACACAAAAACGGCATGTTTTTACTCACACACAAAAAGGGGCAAATTTGACTATAATAAATGATCTGTGGGGTATTTTGAGCTGAAACTTCACAGACACATTCTGGAGACACCAGAGACTTGTATTACATCTTGTAAAAGGGGCATTATAGGTCCCCTTTAAGCTTATATGTGGAGCATGTAATCCAGCGGGAACTGGAAAGTCGTGCACAGTCCTATGTCACCGTACTAATTTGCCTAATCTTCACGGTACTTTAGACTGCAATGTAAATGCAGACAGCAACAGGTCCGGGGGAAAATTGTTCCGGGTAATTTCGATGGAAACATGGCTAATGTGATGTTCTCATTGATATCATTAACTAAAACTAAAACTATTACAAATTGTTTTCATTCATTGAAATGAAGCTGAAATAAAATATTAAATGAAAGAAAATGTAAATAAAAAGCTTTAACTTAAAAACTTAACTTAAAAGTTTTTAACTTGGAAACTAACTGAAAACAATTAATTGAAGTATTAAAATTCTTAAAAGTAAAATAAACTGAAATAAAAATAAATTAAGGTAAATACAAATATTATTAATATAATTAATATTAAAAATTAATATAAATAATATAAAAAATATTAATATAATTCTTATTAAAGATAAATTAATATTAATTAATATAAAAAAAATATTTAAAATATTAAAAACTAATATAAAACTAATAAAAATGACAAATAACAAAATTACTAAGACTTAAACTAAAAAATAAAAATAAAATAAAAAAATAAAAAGCTAATATTCAGAAAAATTAATAATACTGTAATAATTTATAAATAATACCAAAACAACACTGATGTGATGACAGCCAATAGGATCACACTGTGGTTCACTTTCTAATGTGTTTGCATGAGTAAAACAGGAAAAATGGCTTGATGACATCAGCTGTGAAAAAAAGTCATTTCAGAGTTAAATTTTTACAGCATTTATTTCCTTTGGAAGAACATGTACTGATGAATCATTCACAATAAGACCAGGAACAAGTGTAAGAAGGTAAATCAATCTCACTGCGTTTCTGTGTTGGCATGCTTTTGTTTTTTGTTTTTTCTGAAGAAAAAAACTGACCCGTATCTCACACTTGTTAGATTATAGATAAATGGCAACAACTTCCTGCACAGCTGATCTTACAGGAAACGGCAAAACATCTCCAGGAAGTGGATATAAAAACAGAAAGCACACTAACTTAGATGAACACACTCAAAGAACAATATAAGAACTAATTACTCATCAGTCCAGTCATCCATCAATCATGCTTCAGTCATCCTTCACTTCATTCATTTCAGGTTTGACTTTAAACAAATAAGTCCACCAGCCGTTATCTGATAGAGCACTGTGTGTGTGTGTGTGTGTGTGTGTGTGACCATCATGTGAAAGTCCAAAGTTCGGGGACGAAGAAAGAGAGAGAAACAAATATAGAAAGGGCATAAGTGTGAAATTCTCATGTTTGCAAATGTGTGTTTGATCTGCTTTTGACGTGGAGATATTTTTAGATGTCTAAACCTCTAATACTTTATACATCCCACAACTGAGAGAGGAATTCACTCCGAGTGAACTGTGCCGAGTCAATTATTCGTAAGCTGCAAACATAGACAAAAATTGGAGCTGCAAATTTGAATATGGCCCACACTGTCATGAGCTACATTTACATGGAAAGAGTCAAGACAATAATTAATTTTAATCCTGGAATAAATGAAAAATGGGTAAACTGACCATACAGGGTGTAATTTTTTAAACATTCTATCAATAAAATATAATATAATATAATATAATATAATATAATATATATAATAATATAATATGGGTCAATGACGTGACGGGTCATTTTTTTGTCCTAAGGCCTTAATAATACAAAAAAACAAAAACAAAGATATGACATCCGAAGTATGTAAGGTAGTACAACTAGATCTCTTTTATTGAATCCAAAAGGTTTTAATTATATTTTGCTACATATAGATGTAATTTAAATATTTTGAAGTGTCAAAAAGTCATTCAGTTTAACCGCCCAAAGGCCAATACGGCCATTTCATTTGTGATTAAAATATCTTAAAATGTAATAAATGAATATATTTTTTATTCTGACATGATTTTATAACATCATATATCAACATAGTGCAAAATGGTATTAAAATTATGTGTAGAAGTCGTTGCTTTGTTATGAGACCGGAAAAATTAATTTCATTTATGTCATTCGGAGTAACCAATATAAAGGGACCATTTTGGATTGAGTCATGCGGTCAATATCATGTGACAGGATGTGACATCATTCAGACACCTCCACAGTCGTGAAGCAAAGTAACTAACTCTCTTTGAACTATTTGAAAAATTCATGTTTTCACTTGCTCATACGCATGTCCCGAAACATCAGGTCATTCGGTACAACCGCTATAAAACATGGAAAATGTTGTAATATTTTAAAAACTTGTACTAAATATAAAATGTTTGATTGTCCTTTTGCTAGCTAGCTAGATATCAGCCTGTTAGCATTGTTTGAAAATATCGTCATTCGGTATAACCAAAAGTGTCATTCGGTAAAACCGAAATTTTGGTTAAACCAAATGACTTTTTTGGTGACAAATTTTGTCCATCTTGTAAAAAATGACAAAAGCAGTGTTAATTGATTATAAAATACACATAATCTCATTGTTAACACTCAATAAAACTTCAAAATTAATTATATCTCCATTGTGTTTTTTTACACTCCTTAAAAACCTTATTCGTCAATGACCCAGATATGGTATGTGAATAAGATGAAGGGTTTTGCACTGAAATATAGTGTGCTAAAATTTAGTCAATTCCAGTGTGGAAACAGATTCTGTGTGTGTGTTTGGGGGGGATTAAGATAGTAGTAAACATCTTCACGTGTAGAGCTTTGGTTTGTTACATATGCAGCACTCATAATCCTCTCCTGCCCTTGAACACAAATTATAACCAAGAATAAAAACAAAACAAAACAGCTGGTCCTCGAAAGAGAGTAAGACAGGAATGAGTGAAAGTGAGCGAGAAACTCAATCCACAGAGTCTTAGGGATCTGCAGTCGTCACTGAGACACAGGAGATCGTGTATCCCACAATATATTTAAGTGCATGAACGTGTGTGTGTGTGTGTGTGTTTGTGTGTGTGTGTGTGCATGTTTCGTACCCTCGACCTCCTCGTCACACACGTTTTTGATGTAAGACGCTCCTCTGTCCACTATGGCTTCATCCTCCATTCTAAAAAAGAAAAAAAAAACAGAGAGAGAGAGGGAAAGTCAAATACAAAAACTATAACCCAGACTTTATCAAGAAAAAGTAAACATGTTTAATCTCGCCTTGCACGCGCACATTTCTCAGAACAGCGTTTCTTCTGAAGGAGATCAGTCACTTGTGTTTTAACCTTTCCTTTTTACCTTTACTTGTTTATCAGGCGTGTAAACCTGAACCAGTCTGGTTTCGATTCATGTCATCACACGTCTTGCACTGAGGATTGGATGAACTGGATAACTTGAGGGCAAACTCTTGACTTGAAACAATAAGAAACCACATAAAACTCAAAATAACTTAGCAACGCCCTAACAACCATCCACAATATCCCAGTATGGTGATGAAAATTTTGCAACAACTGCTCACGTTTTATTAAAAAAATCTGTATAAAAAGAGTTACTTTTCAACGGCGACTCCATCATTCGTATCACTGTGTATCACGTGATGAGGAAGCCTTCGTAGCTGAAATTCAGATATGGTAATGGCCGATTCGTGTCCGACACATGCTGTAAGCGGCAGACCAATCGCAACAGACTGGTCCATCTGACCACCATCTGAACTTTTAAAATACCATGATAGGGGACACTTTAAAAAAAAAAAAATTGCTGACTCCAAAACATTTGAATGGTAGTGTATATCATTCACGCTGGACAAGATTTTTACTTCACAAAAGAACTGGCGAGAACAACTGTGTTTTATTACATATTCTCCCTTCCTTTTCTGTTATTTTAGTTTCTCTCTGACTCTTTTATCCATGTGGTCAGTGGTTCTGGTCACTGCTCTATCTCTGTCTCTATGCATATATATCTCTTCATTTCTTACACTCTGTTATACAATCATTTCAGTGAAGCATGCATTATCCATCCTCAGTTACGGAGAATTTCACAGTATAGATCTCATTTATCCCTCCTGTCACTCTTTGGTTCATTTCCTGTGGTCTTCAGAATGACGAGCAAAGGCCAGGTGGTCATGTAACCTAGTTAGATGAGCTACGTTATCTTGTGATTAATATACGTTAAACATGAGCCGAATGTACTGTAATCTCTCTGTTTATAATAACTCCTCACACACCCCGAGGAGCCAGACTGCCACATGAACATAAACCGCTGGATCAGCATTTGACAATCGGATTTCTGGCAGCGCATCAACTCTCTGCATCTGATTTCAAACTAAATAAAGTTTATTCATCCCTAGTGGAACACAAACGGGAAATAGTATTTGAGATGTATTTAACAGATGTTCACCAAGTGATGGTGTTATAAGTTAAGGCAATCTCACAAAACAAGCAAAAAACGTTCCTGGTCATATTTCACCCCAAAAGTAAAAGAAACAATTAAGATACTGCACATATATACACATAAATACTGCACTGTGATATAATAATTAAGAATATTTTTTCTTCAACTGTGATGGAAAAAAATAAGAAATGCTTAATATAAGTTAGACACAAATATAAATATAAATATATATATGAATGATTAATAAATGATAAAATATATATAATAGCGATACATGTACATATATACATATATACACATATATATTACATATATATATATAAACACACATATATATATATACACACATACACATATATATACATAAATGATTAATAAATGATAAATTATAAATAATAGCGATAAATTTACATAATGTTTATTGTATTGCCTTTAATTTATGCTGATACAAATTTTAAAAACTAATTTTTGAAAAAAAAAAATACAAAACTCAAAGGTAAAATATATCTTGATGCATTATGATGATGTGAAATTTGGGTTAAAAAAGAAAAAAAAATTATTCTCTCTCTCTCTCTCTCTCTCTATATATAGAATAATTAATAATAATATAATATTTATAGTACTGTTTTATGCTGATAAAAATCTTAAAATCAAAGTCATTTTTTAAATAATATACTGTATTTTTATATAATGTACTGTATGAGAATCACATTTAGCATAATGAAAAATGACAAAACACAAAAGCATCTAAAACATCCGGATACATTTTGATGATGTAAAATATATAAATGTGCTTAACTGTCACATTAAAAAAAAGTTAATTGTCCTAAAATAGGTCTCATGGTCTTTATAAAAAAAATTTGTGAAGAAATATGACAGTACAACTACAAACTACAACAACAAAATCTGTTATCTAATGAGAGACTGATCTTATATGTGTGCGCACACACTCAAACACACTGAAACACTTATTACGGTTTATGATAAGGAAAATCATGAGACCCAGGTAGAGGAATGCTATGAAGCTAAAGTAAACACAAGCAATAAAGGTGTGTGACTGACTGACGCACGAGCTCCCAGCAGCCCTTGCACCATGTTTACCAATTCAGAGGTGGGACAAATGACACAATCATACACCAACAACGCTGGCATTTACACTGATAGCGACGAGGAACATTTTCTCCTGCCAATTTCACACATGATCTCAGAAGCTGTTATGGTTTCACAGAAGTGATCAATTTAACAGGCAACAAGGTGTTGTCCTGACAGCTGCGGTGTCTATAAGACACAAACCCTTCCTGGGGTCAAAGCCAAAAGTCACGTTGATTCTGATGCCTGAAGCGAGGAAGTGGTTGATTAGGTGCTTGAGATAGTGACTGAACATAGTTCTTGAGTCAAAACTTGAGTTGTGACATGTCTATTAAGTTTAGTATTAGTTTAGATACTACACTAAATAAACAACAACAACAAGCACAGTTTGGCTCTCGTAGCAAACTCTCATAGCCAAGAAAGCAAAGTAAGAGTGAAAAATCTAAAGAATAGCAACATCATTGTGTAAGTGGGATTTCAACAGAGCTTTTAATAAGACCTTCTGATCTTTAAATCCTTCTCATATGCTCTAATTCCTCAAATGTAACGGCTTCTGTGGGAACAGTAATTTGTTTCAGTTTAATCCGGTTTAAACTACTTGTCACTTTTGTTTTTGTTGTTGACAATTAACTTTATGATCCAAGCAAACAAGTCATTTCAAAACTAACAGGATTGTTTGTCAGATATGCAGCTACGCTTAAGTCCAGCATTCATATTTAGCTTTTAGCATTTAGCATGAGTCCAGTTGGTTGGTACTACAACGAGCTTCTTCCCAGGTTGGTGACATCACAAACCCCAAAATTTACATAAACCCTGCCTCCGAGAACACGTAACAAAGGGGGTGAGGCCATGTTGGGCTGCTTTACAAAAGAGGAAGAGTTGTTCTAGTAGAGATGCCGCCATTTTACGCCGGACTGCTTCACAAACAAGGGTCAATTCAATGCTGGATTTACAGAAAAGATTAACATGACGGCACATGCTAGCCGATGAGTTGAATCAACTCCACAGAAACTACATAAATTTATCCACTAACCGTTCAGAAACGTCCAGTTTCATTCTAAAAGTTGTAACTTCTTCCTGAGTCTCTCCATCAGTGTTGACTCCGGTTTGAACAATGTAAGGATGAACACCATTACTGACAATCCTCATTTTGGCTGCGTGAGATTCTCCAGCTTTGTTGTTGTTGAGCAACCGAAGCGCGAGCTGTTAAAGCTCCGCCCTCTTCTGGAAAGCGGGCAGGGAGCAGCAGCTCATTTGCATTTAAAGGGACACACACAAAAACGGTGTGTTTTTGCTCACACTTTAAAGAATACTTCACTTTTAAAGGACACATTACATTTATCAAAAGTGACAGTAAAGACAGTTATTTTACAAAAGACTTTCTTCTTTCAGATGAACACAATCAGAGTTATATTAATAATCACCCTGATGCTCCCAAGCTTTATAATGGCAGTGCACGCAAACCACCTGTTTGAAATTCAAAAAAGTGCATCCATCCATCCATCATAAACATAGTGGAAGTGTTTTGAACTGCGAGTGGCGTTCCACTTTCTTCGTAAGTTGAATATGGAAGGCGGTAGCGGAAGCTAGTTATTTTACTTTATAACGTGTTAAATATGGATATTTTTGGTACACAAACGCATCGCTTTGCTTCAGAAGGCCTTTATTAACCCCCCGGAGCTGTGTGGAGTACACGTTTATGATGGATGGATGCACTTTTTGAATTTCAAACAGGTGGTTTCTGTTCACAGCTTAGGAGCATTTCAAGAAGAAAGTCATATACATCTAAGATGGCTTGAGGGTGAGTAAATCATGGGATAATTTTCATTTTAAAGTGAACTAATCCTTTAAACGTTTGAATGGTATTGTATATACACTAATACATGATTTTTGGTTCCACAGAAGAAAAAAGTCATACAGGTTTGGACTGACATGAGCGTGCATAAATGATTTTCATTTTGGGTGAATGATCCCTTTAAGGTGCCAATGAAACATGAACTCAAACGGTTGAGGAATAATCCTCTGCCATTCCCAGCCAGCAGCCATTGATTGGTCATATAACTTCTTAGCAGTTAGTTTAGCTTAGCCAGTGTGTAAAGCTAGAGTTTAGTGCAGCGTCTGTTTGAGGCATTTGGAGTAGCAGATGGTGTGACAGTCATGCCGAATGGTGTAGATTTCTTTAAATCCCGAGCAGCTAGAGCCAGTTAATCATTCCGAATGACAGGACTAACAGCGGAGCAGGAACAGAGAGGAGAAGACAAGAAGAGGAGAAAGACCAAAACAGCGCCTGAGACTCTTGGTGGCCAGAACTGATCTATACAATCAATAATATCATCCTAAATTAATCAAACAAGTGTAAAACATTAAAAAAAGTTCTGAAAGTAAAAACTTTATTTCTCCATAGATTTTTAACGATAAGTTGTAAACCTTTAAAGACAGCCCTACTGTGAGATACAAGGTTGTTAATCGATAGTATATGCTTCTGTTGAAGCTGTCAGCCCACATTATTTCAGCTTAATTTCTGGTGAAAAACTACATTACCCATGATTCTGTACAAAAATTCCACCAATCAGAGAGACGAAACAGCAAATCGCTACAACATATCTTGTTAGCTCCGCCCCCTCTCATGAATCACTGCAAATGACGCAATATATAAAATAAACATTTTTAAATGGCTAGTTATATATTTCTCCATTGTTTTTAATTCAATTACGCTGTTTGGGAATGTAGTTTTTTCCCCTCACTAAAGCTGTTAAGTACACAGTCTTGTACCTTTGTCTTTTTGTCCGATTTTCAAATACTTTTTTGTAGTGTTATTATTCACCTCGTAGCTGGTTGGTTTGGTTCATGGCTTATAATGCTTTAACGAAGACTTTTTTGAAATCCCTATGGGAGAAATGAATGGAAAAAACACTTCCGGAACCAACGCCTCTGAAAAAGTGGAAGGGCACTAATGCACTATTGTAAAGTGTTTCCAGAAAAACAAACTGTGGTTGGTCACTTTACATATAAATAAAATGGTCTCTTCCTGTCTAAATGGGCAGTTTTTGACCAAAACCTCGATGTGACTAGATGACTAGCACTAATAACCATAAACCAGCCTGGACTGACATGGAAATTCACCTTCATTGAACACTAATACAACAGACCAGGGTGTGTTGAGAGTCTGTGTCTGTCCTCTCCACATTTTCTCCTGTCATCTACACCTATTTTCCTCATTCCATGTGTAATCTCTCTTCCTGTCAGTCCTATACAGCCATTCTTTCCTTTTTGTACAAGGCTTCCTTTGTTTTCTACAGAACTTTTTCTGTCTTCTGTCTCTACCTCAAATTAAGTTCTCTTCCTAGTATTTTTCTGTCTCTTTCTGTTCCTCTTTTTAGTCTACATCTCCTGCACACTGACAGGCGAGATCAGGGTGCAAGGATCCGGAATTAAAACCCTTTCTTTAACAACTAACACAACACAGTAGTCCATACATTACACATAAAGGCTTTAAGTAAAGTGTTAACGAAATTTCTATGTTTCATATGCATATTAAACATACCAACATTTCTTTAAAATTATATTTATAAATAAAATTTAGATTTTTTTTTAAATCATTTTAAATAAATTTCTGTTTTATATGTTTATGAAACACTGACATTTCTTTAAAATGTTTTTGTATACTTTTAAAGAATTCCTTTACATTTCATATACATATAAAAACACTGACATTTCTTAATAAAATAAAATTCTGTTTTTTTAATCATTTTAACATAATAAATCATTAAAAAACTACATTTTAATTCTAAATGTGGCTAAAATGTATGGCTGAAAGAAATAATCTCTTATATTGCCTGATACATAATTTGGTTGATTCTACAGTGTAAAACATCACAGACGTGAATCTCTTTCTGTCACAATACAGTGGCATGATGGCAAATTTAATTTAGAAACTAGGTCAAGACTTGTTTAGCATAATGAAATAATGTATGTTAATGTTATGAATGATTATACAGTGTTACTGAAGATTATACAGCAATTATTATGCAGAGAATTTGAATCATTTGTATATTAAAGGGTTAGTTCACCCAAACATGAAAATTCTGTCATTAATTACTCATCCTCATGCCGTTCCACACCCGTGAGACCTTCGTTCATCTTCGGAACACAAATTAAGATATTTTTGATGAAATCTGATGGCTCAGTGAGGCCTGCATAGCCAGCAAGATAATTAACACTTTCAGATGCCCAAAAAGATAGTAAAGACACATTTAAAGGGTTAGTTCACCCAAAAATGAAAATAATGTCATTAATTACTCACCCTCATGTCGTTCCACACCCGTAAGACCTTCGTTCATCTTCACAACACAAATTAAGAATTTTTTGTTGAAATCCGATGGCTCAGTGAGGCCTGCATAGCCAGCAATGACATTTCCTCTCTCAAGATATATTAATGTACTAAAAACATATTTAAATCAGTTCATGTGAGTACAGTGGTTCAATATTAATATTATAAAGCGACGAGAATATTTTTGGTGCGCCAAAAAAAACAAAATAACGACTTATATAGTGATGGCCGATTTCAAAACACTGCTTCATGAAGCTTCGGAGCGTTATGAATCTTTTGTGTCGAATCATGATTCGGATCGCGTGTCAAACCGCCAAACTGCTGAAATCACGTGACTTTGGCGCTCCGAACCGCTGATTCGACACAAAAGATTCATAACGCTCCGAAGCTTCATGAAGCAGTGTTTTGAAATCGGCCATCACTATATAAGTCGTTATTTTGGTTTTTTTGGCGCACCAAAAATATTCTCGTCGCTTTATAATATTAATATTGATCCACTGTACTCACATGAACCGATTTAAATATGTTTTTAGTACATTAATGGATCTTGAGAGAGGAAATGTCATTGCTCCCTATGCAGGCCTCACTGAGCCATCGGATTTCAACAAAAATATCTTAATTTGTGTTCTGAAGATGAACGAAGGTTTTACAGGTGTGGAATGGCATGAGGGTGCGTAATAAATGACATTATTTTCATTTTTGGGTGAACTAACCCTTTAAAACAGTTACAGTGGTTCAACCTTAATGTTATGAAGCGACGAGAATACTTTTTGTGCGCCAAAAAAAACAAAATAACAACTTTATTCAACAATATCTAGTGATGGACGATTTCAAAACTGCTTCATGAAGCTTTACGAATTTTTTGTTTCGAATCAGTGGTTCGGAGCGTGTATCAAACTGCCAAAGTCACGTGATTTCAGTAAACGAGGCTTCGTTACGTCATAAGTGTTTCGAAATTTCAATGGTTCACCACTGGGGGGCGTGACTTTGGCAGTTTGATACGCGCTCCGAACCACTGATTTCGAAACAAAAGATTTGTGAAGCTTCATGAAACAGCGTTTTGAAATCGCCCATCACTAGATATTGTTGAATAAAGTCGTTATTTTGTTTTTTTGCCGCACAAAAAGTATTCTCGTTGCTTCATAACATTAATGTTGAACCACTGTAGTCACATGAACTGTTTTAAATATGTTTTAGTAGCTTTCTGGGCATCTGAAAGTGTTAATTAACTTGCTGTCAACAGAGGCCTCACTGAGCCATCGGATTTTATGAAAAATATCTTAATTTGTGTTCTGAAGATGAACGAAGGTCTTACAGGTGTGGAACGACATGAGGGTGAGTAATTAATGACAGAATTTTCATTTTTTGGTGAACTAACCCTTTAAGGGGTCATAAAAGCATGACAATCCCTTATCTAAGAGATAAAAGAAACAATAAAATGCTTTTACAATAATTTAGTCATCTTGCACAGAAACTCTGGAATGACTGAAGAATTCCACACACTTCAGCACATCACTGACATCAATCAGTGAATATTTGTGAGACAAGCCTAAACACACAGTGACCACAGCAGTCAAACAAGTCAGTGATATGAACTTCCAAACGCCAAAACACATGTCTGGTAGAGACAGCTGGAGCCCAACAAGCTCCCTAATTTTATGACAACTTTAACTCGCAAAGAGGAGAAACACAAGGCTGATTTTAGGACAGGAACTAATCCAACACATCAAGACGAGACAATCGGGGTTAAACAAAATGACAAGCCATCGATTTAAAGTCAACATGAAACAGCAATCGCAACCTTTTGTACTTCCATAATGCAATGTATTTTCCGAGTGAAACAGGATATTAAATGAGAAACAAATGAGATTTGATTTTATTAGGAACTGATTGGCTGGTGTAAACTGAGCTCTGCGTCTACCTCCAGAACTTCAAGTTCACATATGAAATCAGTATTGAGCTCCTGATACATAAATCTTTCTATTTCAGAACACACGGTGTATCAACCCAGCAGGCTCAGGGCCACTTCTGTCCGTCACTCACAGGCGAGAGATGACCTCACTCTCAAGGAGAAAAAAAGAGATATAAGGAGTCAAGGCGCGCATATCTGGGCAGAGACTAAAGGACATTCCATTGTGACTGTGCATTTTCCACTTATCATCCTATGAAACTTCCTCTCACAATACCTGCGCAGGTGACACAAAGCACCAGGAAGATGGTCAGAGTGATGTCTGTGTGCTTTCAGACAGTCAATGGAAGGGAAAGAGCAGTCACATAGATCAACAGGTGACAACTAGCACTTATGCAATGCTCTTGTACGCACAGACAGATAAGCCCGTGTGAGTCCAGGTGAGGAATGAGGAAAAATTATACATTTTTCCTATGAAATCCCTGCTATCTTACTTCTTAGGTGTGGTGGGATTTAGATTCTGAAAAACAGATTCAAAATAGCACTAATTTCAAGTACCATGTGTCATCAAGGATTTTCAGCAGTGTTGTTATCGTTAACTAAAACTACAACTAGTAAAAATTGTTTTCGGTAATTAAAAAAGAAGCTGAAATAACAAATATAACTATTGCCTTGGCAACTAACGGAAATAAATAAGTTTAAGTACTAAAGTTGGAAATAAAGTTTAATTACAAAAGCTGAATTACTAAAATTACTGAAACTAAACCTGAAATAAAAATAAAGATAAATAAAAAAAAATAAAAAAAATGACAAAAGTGCATAACAAAATTACTAAGATATAATTAGTAAATACTATGGAAGCTTGATTCCGCCACTAAATAAAAAAATAAAAAAGGTAATTGCAACTTTTTATCTCACAATTCTGACTTTTTTTCTCAGAATTGCAAGATTTAAACACACAATTGCGAGTTACAAAGTCAGAATTGTGAGATATAAGGTCACAATTGTCTTTTTCTCGCAATTGCGAGTTTATATCTCACAATTCTGACTTTATATCTCACAATTCTGACTTTATATCACACAATTCTGACTTTATATCTCACAATTCTGACTTTATATCACACAATTCTGACTTTATATCACGCAATTCTGACTTTATATCTCACAATTCTGACTTTATATCTCACAATTCTGACTTTATATCACGCAATTCTGACTTTATATCTCACAATTCTGACTTTATATCACGCAATTCTGACTTTATATCTCAATTCTGACTTTATATCACGCAATTCTGACTTTATATCTCACAATTCTGACTTTATATCACGCAATTCTGACTTTATATCACACAATTCTGACTTTATATCACGCAATTCTGACTTTATATTACGCAATTCTGACTTTATATCTCACAATTCTGACTTTATATCTCACAATTCTGACTTTATATCACGCAATTCTGACTTTATATCTCACAATTCTGACTTTATATCTCACAATTCTGACTTTATATCACGCAATTCTGACTTTATATCTCACAATTCTGACTTTATATCACGCAATTCTGACTTTATATCTCACAATTCTGACTTTATATCACGCAATTCTGACTTTATATCTCACAATTCTGACTTTATATCTCACAATTCTGACTTTATATCTCACAATTCTGACTTTATATCACGCAATTCTGACTTTATATCACACAATTCTGACTTTATATCTCACAATTCTGACTTTATATCTCACAATTCTGACTTTATATCACACAATTCTGACTTTATATCTCACAATTCTGACTTTATATCACGCAATTCTGACTTTATATCTCAATTCTGACTTTATATCACGCAATTCTGACTTTATATCACACAATTTTGACTTTATATCTAACAATTCTGACTTTATAACTCACAATTCTGACTTATAAACTCACAATTGCGAGTCAAAGTCAGAATTGAGTGATATAAAGTCAGAATTGCGAGATATAAACTCACAATTGCGAGTTATAAAGTCAGAATTGCGTGACAAAGTCAGAATTGTGAGATATAAAGTAAGAATTGCGTGACAAAGCCAGAATTGCGAGATATAAACACAATTGTGAGTTTATATCTCTCAATTCTGAGAAAAAAAAGTCATAATTGTGAGATGAAAAGACGCAATTACCTTTATTTTTTATTCAGTGGCGGAAACAAGCTTCCATACTATAATAGTATACAAATAATACTAAAATGTTTAGACATGGTTATACCATGGTATTCTTCAAAGTAACAGTTTTTTAAACCTGTACCATGATAATACCATGATTTTATACATATACCATAGTATTCCTTGAGTACCACATCAATACCATAGTATATGGTATCACATGGTATTACTATGGTACTTTAAAACACACCATGGTACTCAATGGTACTTAAAAAAAACTTGGTACTACTATGATGCGAATGGTACTACTAAATGTCCAAAAACATGGTATTTTTAAGTACTTGTTTGTAAGTTATGGTATACATCAAAGTACCATGGTATTGCCATTTTTGTGAGCATGATACCATGGTTATACTGCATTTAAATACCACACTATATGAATATGGTATTCATGCAGTACCATAGTAAATACTAAACTACCATCACAGTACTTTTTGCAAGTGTCAATTTCCCAGCAAGTGAGTGCTTCTTAAAGTGTAAAAATCAAAATGTCTTTAGCACTGAAACCAGACACCACATGATCTATCCACTCACTAAAGAGCCCTATTGGTCAAAAGATGTGATCCCTACAGGCAGCTGGCTCTTTTTTTATGACAGCACAAGTTGCACAGAACTAAAAAGAGATCGAATCCCGTTTGCAGCTTGCATTATATCTAGCCACCAGATTCTGGAACGCTAAGCGACGCACACATTGCTCCTGGACGCTAAGGACCTAATTGGTTTTGACAGGAGCTTCTTGGAAAAAGATTACTCTGACCGCTCAAGCCGCGGCTTCAGGGAACCTGTAAAGAGGGCGACTTAAAGCAGCGCGACTTGGCAGTAGAATGAACAGAATGAACTACATCATACATCATGTGTTGCCGGTGGAACCCCCTGTTAATGGCCTCTGGAAACCCCATGAGATATTTCATTCATGAAGGCTCTTCAGTGGTTTTTGGGTTCAGCAAAGTTAAACACTTAAAAATAAAGGTTCTTTTTGGCATCTGTGGTTCCTTTAAGAACATTTAACATCCATGGAATCTTTCAGTTGCAAAAAAAAGGTTCTTTAGATGATTAAAATCTTCTTCAAACTATGAAAAAATTGTTCAAGAACTGTTCATTAAATGGTTCAAGGAACCCAAAATGGTTCTTCTATGGCATCACTGTGAAAACCCACTTTTTGAACCTTTATACTTAAGAGTTGATTCTTCAGAGAGCCAAAACGTTCTTGATGTTCCATTAGGTTCTTAATCAAGAATTATTTGTTCCTATCTAGGGTTCTTGAACAAGTACATAGATGTTAGAAAGTTATTGTGGAACCTAAAAAGCTTCTCTGATGGAACACACTTTTGGTTGTTGTTGATCAAGAACAGTTTTTGGCTCTCTGATTCTGAAGCACCAGATGTTTTCTAAAGAACTGAGGGATAAAAAGTTCACTCTGGAACCTCAAATGATTCTCTTACACTCTAAAAGAATAAATGATTCCTTTATGGCATTTTCGCACAATGAACAGTTCTAAAAAAGAACCATTTTTTTTCTTAGAGTGAAGAACATTCTAAAAATCTAAAAAGCTTTTTTCCACTATAAAGAACCTTTTGTGCATTGAAAAGGTTCTATGGATGTTAAAGGTTCTTCACGGAACCACTGATGCCAATTTAACAAAACATTTGTGGTTCTTCTTAGAACCTATAGTGAAAGAAACCATGATGCTCTTTTAACATTTAGGATGTCCATGAGCTGTCAAACGTATGCAAATGGCCAGTTTAATGTGTTTAATAGATAATAACCTCCGTCCCTGAAATTTGAAGCCCTAACCGCACAGACTCAGAGCAGATCTGTTGCTCTGTCCTGAAGGATACTGTTACACCTTTACTTTTTGGTGAAGAAGCAGGACAGACCCAGGGTGGGAGGGCTGTTACTCAACCCACTCCTGGAAACAGAACTGATCTCGACTGAACTCTGAGGAAGATTACATGCAAATAAAAGTACTCACTTGTTTTTGTCGCTCATGTTGCCTGTGCCAGAGACCCTCTTTCTTCCCCTTACGCTGAGTTAAAGTGCGTCCGGGCTTCAGAAAGACTTTCAAAATACGCGCAAGTGCGAATTCGCTCCAAGTTCAGCGTGTCTGGATGCGTAAAAGCAGGAACACATTCAGAGACTCACTTCTGTTTATCTGGAGCCAGAGATATTTCACTGCTGCTTCTACTAACTACAATACATTCAGCCACCCCAGCAGTCATAACGCAACAGGCTCGCGAACTCACTCTGTCCCGTCGGATAACGCTCCACGTTGCGCGTAAACCTGCTCGAGTCGCGTCGCGCTCGTCTCGAGTCTTGTTCCATATTTAAAGATCTCGCCCTCCTCCAGCGTGACGCAGCAGTGGGAGGATGAGACACGAGAGGTCATGCATGTGAGATGCAACAGTGAATACCTGCATCCTCTCAGAAACACTGAACACACGAGTGGACAGTCTGAATTCAGCTGAAAAAACTTTAGAGTTGGGAAACATTAGGGGTTTCTGCGATATATACATTAAATACGCTTCTAGAGTTCGAAAAAAAATTAAAAAACAAATTTGCTGTGTAACATGACTATAATATTATATATATATATATATATATACACACACACATATATATATGATAATGATGAACACCTATATATACTTTATTGTATATATAAATTTATATGTATATATGATAATGTGTTCATCATATATATATATGATGATGAACACATATATACACTTTATCGTATGTGTGTGTATATATATATATATATATATACATACATACATATATAGGATGTTCATCATTACCATATATATGATGATGAAAGCATATACACTTTATCATATATATATATATATGTGTGTGTGTGTGTGTGTGTGTGTGTATGATAATGTATATATACATTTTACATCATCATATATAAATGATAAAGTATATATATGTATGTGTTCATCATTAACACACACACACACACACACATAATGAAATCACGATTTCATTATTTATGTATAATGTGCAAAAAGAATACATTAAAATGATATAGTCAAAATAATCCATAATATAATAAAACAGTTAATACTAGTTAACACAAACTGAGGTTTAATGTTGGAAATATTCAGTAAATCTTTACTCTGTATTATGACTCAAGTATGCTAATTAAATTAATACATTTTATTACAATACTATATGATTATTATTACATCATATAACCATATATTAGATACACTGTCTCCAAAGATGGCTTGAGGAGTCATGTGAAGCGTTATATATATTTTTATATATAGCGTTATAACTACTTTTCCTTGAATGATTACATTTGTATAACCATGAAACCCCTTAAAGGTAAGTGTGATTCCTAAACACCTGATACTTGCAGAAATACAAATATTTGGTATTGTAGACTTATTCAACATTTAGTAGAATGTCCTAAAACATTTAGAAAAACTCCAGGAATGTCAACTAGTTCAGGTTTCACATATTTCATGATCATGTTGTTACTAAGAAAAAGTTGTTTTGTACTTAAATATCCTGAGAAATGATTGTGAACGCCTCAGTTCTTTAAAATTTACAAGAATTGATGACTTAAAATTCAAGGAATAGTGCATGTTTCTTACTGTTCCTAAAGCCCTGTAGAACTACGCCACCAACTGGGCGTTCAGGAATATCACCACACACCTGTGCACATCAGTTTATCACGTGCTCATTTACAGCAACAGCTTGAAAATTTTTTTAAAAAATAAACTACACTCATTATTTACTCACCATCATGCCGGTCCATAATACAGGAAAATGACAGGAGAGAGAGAGTAAATGATAATTAATTTCATTTTGGGTAAACTATTCCTTTAAAGCCAGACAAAGAATGCTTTAAGGCAGAATGATTGAATATAATATACAATACCATTCAAAAGTTTGGGGTCAGTAAGTTAAAAAAAGAAGAAAGAAAGAAATTAATACTTTTATTCAGCAAGGATGTTGAAAACCAATAAAAAGTGACAGTAAATACATTTATAATGTTAAATAAATGCTGCTCTTTTGACTTCCTATTAATCAAAGGAGCATGAAAAAATGTATCATCGTTTCAACAAAATATTGCGCAGCACAACTGTTTTCAATATTGATAATAATGAGAAATGTTTCTTGAGCATCAAATCAGCATATTACAATGATTCCTGAAGGATCATGTGACACTGAAGACTGGAGTAATGATGCTGAAAATTCAGCTTTGATCACAGGAATAAATTACATTTTAACATATACTTAAACAGAAAACAGTTCTTTTAAATTGTAATAATATTTCACAATATTACTGTTTTTAATGCATTTTTGATCAAAGAAATGGAGCCTTGACAATCACAAGAGAGCATTCTTTATATATGTTCTTTAAAAATAATTATTTATTATTTAATTCATAAAGGCATAAAACTAAAAACAAATTTAAATAACAAAAACATGGATAAGTACTAAATGGACTACTTTTTCACACAGAAGTTTTAAAATGGAAAAAATAGACCATGTTAAATGATTCTGTCCATCAAGGACCATTTCTCATCATAATCACAGGGTGCTCAGAAATTCCTTTACCTGGGAAGACAAAAAATATGAATCAACTTTTAAACAGAAACTGTCCTCATATTTTACGTTTGCATTTTTATTACTGCACTGTCTGTGTGATGCGTGCATGTGCATGCAAAGAAAGTGTGTATAAATGCTACAAAGTGCATGTCTAGAAACATGTATAGCATGCATTTTCTACAGTATATAATGGTCCCTGTATTGCACCCTCATCACAAGATGCAACTTTAGTTCTGCCAGAGTTGAAAAACATCAAACAGACTTGCACTCTGGGTGATATGCTAGATTAAAATCATGAAAGAATGTCATGAGGGTGAGTAAATGATGACACAACATTCACCTTTCAGTGAAATCCCATATGAATTTTTACAGGTAAAAATATATTCAGTGACGAATCAACGCTTCTTCTATGATAACAGACTGCAGTGTGTGTGTGTGTGTGTGTGTGTCGTACCTTCTCAATCATATCAGCACACTTGACCTTGTTGTCTTTAAAATCGTCATCGACATCCAGGGTAAGAACCGGCACTTCATTCAGATAATCAAAGTCCATACTGCATACATACACACAATGAGGGCACATGTATTATATTATATTATACACACACACACACACACACACACACACACGGTACCGTGTGTCAAAAGTCTGGAACATTTAATGTTTTTGAAAGAAGTCTCTTCTGCTCATCAAGGCTGCATTTATTTGATCAAAAATACAGAAAAAAACAGTAATATTGTGAAATATTATTACAACTATTTGAATATATGTTAAAATATAATTTATTCCTGTGATCAAAGCTGAATTTTCAGCATCATTACTCCAGTCTTCAGTGTCACATGATCCTTCAGAAATCATTCTAATATGATGATTTATTATCAATGTTGGAAAAAGTTTTTCTGCTTGATATTTTTTTGGAACCTGTGATACTTTTTTCAGGATTCCTGAATAAAGTTCTTTCAGGACTTCATTCAGGATGAATAAAAAGTTAAAAAGAACAGCATTTATTCAAATAATATAAATATAAGTCTTTACTATCACTTTTTATCAATTTAACACATCACTGCTGAATAAAAGTATTAATTTCTTTCAAAAAAAAAGAAAGAAAAAATTACTGACCCCAAACTTTTGAACAGTAATGTATATTGTGGCAAAAGATTTTTTTTTTTAATTTTAAATAAATGCAGTTCTATTTTAACTTTTTATTCATTAGAGAATCATGAAAAAGGTTATAAAAAAATATTAAGCAGCACAACTCTTTACAACATTGATAATAAATCATCATATTAGAATGATTTCTGAAGGATCATGTGACACTGAAGACTGGAGTAATGATGCTGAAAATTCAGCTTTGATCACAGGAATAAATTATATTTTAAAATTTATTCAGATAGAAAACAGTTATTTTAATTTCTAATAATATTTCACAATATTACTGTATTTTTAAATAAATGCAGCCTTGGTGAGCATGATTTAAAAAAAAAAAAAAAAAAAAAAAAATCATAATTATTCCAAACTTTTGACCGGTGGTGAATGTATGCAGGGCTCCAGACTAACATTTGAGAGCAGTGGCACCGGTGCTACTAAGATTGACAGAAGGTGGCGCCAGAACCTGATTTGGTGGCGCTGGGAGGGAGGTGACGTTTATTTATCGGAAATGTGACAGTAAAGCACTGAGCTTGAATTGAGATGTAGATAAAATTAACTTTTATTGACAACAGCATCATGCAAAAATGTAATATTCGAAAAAATGTAAATATTCTAGTCTTATTAAATGTACCATACTGAACTGACTGACAGCTTCAGTGATTATAAAATGAGCGCTCTTTACTTGCTTTCTGTGTAATTCAGTCACAATTTGAAGAAAAGTTTTTGTTTTTCATGAGACTGTGACTTTTCCTAAAATATTAGGGAGTGGAAATAGCTAATAAGCCAATAAGTGGTCCTCTGCCGCCATCTACAGGTTATACTAGTAATTTCATGTCTTTTCAAATAAAAGTTTGTTTGCCACAAAGTGTTCCTTCATCTTTAAACGTTTAGTTTTACAAATCATCACATTAAAAACAACAAAATTGGATCATATTTAGAGATTTGAAGTGCTGGAAAAAGTGTGAAGCACTTTAAAAAGTCCTTAAAAAGTGCTTGAATTTCACTCACAGAAGTTTGCATGAAATGAAATGAATAATGTGAAAACATTAGATTCAAGCGAGTAGCGTGGTTTCGTTCTGCTTTCGCTTCGTTTGCCATTTGATGTTTCTCATATGCATTATGTGCAGCTCTCATCAGTTGGGCAACGTGGTGGTCGCACCAGTATGACCTCTAAGAATTTAGTCACACCAGCAGGAAAAAAGGTCATAAAATGCGACCATTTGGTCGCAGTCTGGAGCCCTGGTGTGTGTGTGTGAGACAGAGACACTATAACAGCTCGTGTTTGATACCTCATAGTCCTGTGCTGTAACCAGCACTCATGTTTATAGTGGAGTTTCTCCAGATATTCCAGTGGAATTCCCTGTTCCTCGTCTCTTCCTCTCAAATGCAATCGCTCCAAACACCTCTGAAACACAAAATCACATTGTTAATTCTTTTTCACAGTAAAGCAGAATCACTTTACACTTTCATTACCCCATCTGGGTGTGCGTTCATACCTCTGGTTTTGCCCGTAGGTAGATGATGCCGTCCAGCTCAATGTGCTTCCCAAACTGCTTATGCAGCCAGCTGTGCCAGTCCTGATAGATCGCCCACTCGGTTTCATTCACACACTCACTCTCATAGAGGTTAGAGGCAAAGATGTACCTGCAACACACCAATCAAAGTGATTAAAATAAAAAGCCGATTAGTTGATACTTGTATTTATTTGACTTTGTGACATAATAATGGTTGTATAACAATCACAGACCCTGCTTCCAAGAAAGGAGGAGATGCATGTGTGTCGTTTGACCCACGGATGTTAATACCAGGTGTCATTTACCTGTCGCTGTACACCGATCGCTCGAAGAACTGCACGGGATTCTCCGCCTCTCTGACTTTGCCATCGGTGGATTTGATCTGCGAGCGGATGCGGCTCATGCAGGCGTAGCTCTGGAAGGTGTACGCCCAGCGCTCGGGCTTCTCGTACATCATCTGCAGCACGTTTCCTCCACTCTTCTGAGAGGTGGTCAATTCCTGAAACAAACAGAAACATGTTTTATTGGTGCACATTTGTTATGCATCTTATATTTGTGCTTCAAATTCTAAACTGATCGATAAAATTATAATTAAATAATCATAAAATTACTAATAAATGTTATGGCTGAATGCAAATTATTCCTGTGATGCAAAGCTGAATTTTCAGCATCATTACTCAAGAAACATTTTTTGTTTTTTAAATCTCAATTTAAAAAGGACTCTCCTCCAAAAAACATGAATTCCAATTAAGGTGTAATTGACTTAACACTATATTTATCAGTAGTAGTACAGTAAGTGTGTGAAGAAGGCAGCTCTGTTCTGGTTGAGTGCTCAGCTGTTGAGGACTAAACCATCTGCCAGTGTTTGACAGAGCCGTTTCCATCGCAGCGCTGGATTACAGGCCTGTTTGTCATACTTAGACAATGTATTAAACAGTGACCACAAAAACATTTGGACACTTAAAAGGCACACTTTATGTCTGAATGTCGTTGCAGTCGATAACAAAACATCAAAACAAGTGCCATCTGCACTCAGAACTGACGTCACTTTTATGGGCCGTTCTTGCAATTACTTTTAACAAACTTCTGCAAAATGTTTTGCTTGAAAAGTGTGTTTGTGCTATATTTCTTTAAAATAAATACCAATTGTTTTGACATTTTGTTCTCTAATGCCAAGACATTCATACATATTTTCAGGGTAAATTAACTGTCTAAATGCCTTTTGGGCAGTTATTTCTAAATAGCAATTTTAAAAATATATATATATTTAATTAAATTACCATATAAAATAATGTATACACAGGTTATTTATGTTACTTATTTTTGACTGTACCTCATACTCGTTTTGATGAGTTTGTACATTGCACCATCTAGCGATGGGTTCCGGTACTACCTCCCATTCTCTATCATGTTCCTCCAGCAGGCGAACAAAAGTGGATTTACCCGCCGCTAGAACAGGAAAATAACAGATAAATATCATATTTAAAGACCACTACAGGAATAAACAACATAAACGCCTTATACAACAATCAAATAACCACTCAGAAACTGCAGGAAAAAGACTTTTAGGCGGATATGAGATGTTTTACGAATATTCACATCCCAACTTCCGCTACACGATTCTTAGATCTTAAAAGCAAAAATACATTTTTTTTTTTTTTTTTTTTTTAAAAGAGAGCCAAAGTCGAAATATACACGCAAACAAATATTTAACGTTACTACAAAACTCAGGCATTCGTAACAGGAAGTCTTCTCCAACGTCAAGGTCGCTTCGAAAGTGTATATATATATATATATATATATTTTTTTTTTTTTTTCTTCATAAGTCAGACCACTAATCTCATAAGCCACCATCTATTAAAGCTCATGTAAACCTTATAAAAACTGGATTTGTAGCGTTCAGTCCAGCAATGAAATATGCTTACAGTACTGACAAAGTACAATGAATGACTTACCAATGTTGCCTTCAACTGAGATGCGTTTCAATCTTTTCTCCAGACTGTCATTCAGAGGACTGGGACAGGCTCTCTTGGCTGTTGGAGACATTTTATCTTGATGCAGTAATGCAGAAATGTGCAATAACACTAACAGTTACAGTAAGTCACCCGATGAAAAACAGGCGGGACATCAAATTCTGGCGCTTAAACGGCATGTGCCTCCCACCGGAAACAGCTGCTTTCAAATCCCGTGTGCTTTAAACATAACAAAACTTTATTATTATTATTATCTTCACATTACTACTGGAACAACACTGTTGTTTCCTGTACATATATACATATGAAATAAAGTAAATAAATACAACATGTCAAGAGAAGGGTTTTATTTGCTCTATGTACAGCAAAAATAGCATAACATCAGTTAGTGGTACTGTTTTATTAATGTAAAGTACAACAATATCAGGAAATCTACACATATTTACATATCTAATCTACCCTAATTATTTTACAATTCAGGGAAAATATATTCTCATTTCAGTGACAAAAATCTCTCTATAAATACTTCATATATGTCCTATATTAATCAGCGGTTGGCACTTTTACACAATGGCATAGTTCAAACCATCTATTACATTCGAGTTCTTCAGCTTCAAAATGTCAAAAGGAACAAATCTAAAACTAACAAAAAGATTTCAAACACAACTATAGAAGTGGTAGTAGAAGAACAGAGATGTAAAAAGGGATAAAATGGAGGTAGAGAAGAAAATTCCAGTCATTCACCTCAGAAGTGAATGCTGAACATTTCTCAATATCAAACCCTAACAACTCATACGACCAAACCATAAAGCTAAATACATCAACGCACTGAATATTTCAAAACTGTACTGACTGCGTATATTTCAAATGGGTGTCATGCAACTGAAACGCATCAAAGTTTGGCAACCGAGTTGTATGAGTTCAGAACTTAAACTGCAATAGTTGTGGCTTGTGCAAAACAAACGTCTTATCAGTCACTCAGAGCTGTTATCATACATTTCATGTTTCTCTGACGCACAGCATAAGATACAAATAAGGGCGAGCGACTTCCCATCAGTCATCTGGGTCTGACAAAGTAGCAATTCCAGCATGCATATTTCGGTATTCAATAACCTTCATAATGACCGATATTAAATCCACAGATGAACAAACAAGCTTGATAAAACTCTGATATAAAGTTTAAACAACAATTTTGTCCAATAACATTAATAAAGACAAATAAGATCATTATTGCATAGGAAAATAGCCATTTAACTCCATCTTTTTGCTGTAAGCATTACAGCATTGAAGAATCAAACAACTTTTAAACATTCACACTAGCCAAAGAGAGCGAATCACTCATTCGCTGCTTTAACACGGCACAGGCACCAAGCTAACACGCTGTAGTCTGTACTAAGTTCAATTCTCATGGGTTAAAATCCCTCCCTTTCACTGACCAAACTAAACAATGTGAAGGACTCGAGAAACTAAAACTCATATGTAACCATTTCATCCAGGCATCATGTTTTCATCAAATCAGGTGAACAGGTTTGATTAGTGTTGTAATTTCACTACGCTTGGCCTAGCAGTGCTGTGGGGTTAAAATCATCTGTACAAAGCAAAAGATAGAAGGGAGAGTCAGAAGAGAGAGCAGGATCATTTTTTTCTTCATTCTTAACTTCTTTTCTCAGTTTATCTGTCTTTTGTTGTGAGTTTCTCGATGAGCTCTTGAAGAGGTGCCAGCTCCTTACGGTCGATCAGGTTAAACTCCTGAAAATGGACAAAAAATAAGCACTATTTATTTTAATTTAAATTCAGGAACATCAAAACTACACTGAAGTTCAGAAGTAGTGGATGCACCGATATGAAAATTTTGGCCGATACCGATAACCGATAATTCTTTATATTTGAAAGCCAATAACCGATATATCTAAATTTTTGAGAGCCTGATTACAAAAAGAAACGTTTCACCATTAAAAGCCATGCCCCAAGCACACAATTATAATGTTTTCATTATAATTTTATGTAGCTTATATGACAGACTTGCGCTGTACGTTGTACTTAACTGTGTTTTCCTTTTTGAAATGATTTTCAATCATATTTCAAGCAATTCAAAACCATCATGGCGGACAGTGTGCATCTGAAGGAAATAATCCATTATTTATCAGCTTTAATATATCGGTCAAATTTTCTTATCTGGTCGATAATGATAACATTAAAATGAACATATATCGGCCGATACCGATATGGAGGCCGATATATCGTGCATCCCTGAAGTGTGAAAGATTTTTTTGAAAGAAGTCTCTTCTGCTCATCAAGGCTGCATTTATTTGATCAAAAAATACAGGAAAAACAGTATTGTGAAATTTTATTTCAATTTATATGAACTATTTTCTATGTGAATATATTTTAAAATGTAATTTATTTCTGTGATCAAAGCTGAATTTTCAGCGCCATTACTCCAGTCTTCAGTGTCACATGAGCCTTCAGAAATCATTCTAATATGATGATTTGCTGCTCAAGAAACATTTCTTAAAGTTCAAAAGAGCAGCATTTGTTTGAAATAGGAATCTTTTGTAACATTTTAAATGTCTTTCCTGTCACTTTTGAACAATTTGATGCAACCTTGCTGAATAAAAGTATTAATTTCTTTCAAAAAATAAAAAATGAATAAATACAAACCCAAAAACTAAGCAACTCTTTTCCATTAATCACCTGAGTAAACTACAATTTTACTGGCAACTGCAACATGTCATATAAATTTAGTAAAGACCAAATCTGAGCTGCTCTCACTATAGTTAGATGAGCAATGCAACAACTAAAACATACACATTTCTGACCATCATAAGATTTTATTTCCAAAAAATAGTTGTAATTAGAGGTGCTTAGTGTTCAAAACTGTTCTATATAATTTGAAAAACTATATTAGCAAGTTGCTTATAGTGTACAAAGCCTACAATCAGACTATGATTGGCAGTGAAATGGTTTATTTTCACTTTAGGCTGTGGTTTTGACTCTGAACAGGCTCTTTTGTAATTTTAGGATGTTCATAATAAGTATAAAGCGGTGACAGCACCTGTACAAAGAAGATGAAGTGTTTGAAAGACGTGTTGAGGTGAGCTTCCTCCTGAAGCTGCATGACTGCGTCAAAGTGTTGATGATATATATGGGCATAAACTCTGAACAGACGCTTCAGAATAGTCTTGGCCACCGACATGAAGTTCTTGGGGAAGGGAACACCTGGATATGGATATAGTTCACTTATAACTTTGTGCAAAACAATTTGTTAAAATACATAAATAAAAAAAATGATAAATAAGTTTAATAACGAGTGCAGTCTGAATGTCTACAGGTACCTATTTTAGAAGGAAACAGGGTCTCATCATCCAGCTGGTCTTGAACCCACGTCATCAGATAGTCAATGTACTTGGGAGCAGAGCACTTGATAGGCTTCTTAATGTTGGTCCCATCGGCCCAATGATACTCGTATCTGAAGGAAAAGAGATGAGTGAAGCAGAGACGGAGGGACCCAGTCATTCCTCACTGTCCAAACACACTCACTTTGGTCCTGCAGACATGACCGGGCAGCTGTCCTCCGAGCAGAAGTCTGTGATGGTGCCGTACAGCATGTTAATCTGGTTAAAGAAATCCACCGCTGCAGAAACAACCAAACAAAAACATGGAACATTTCATTGACATGTGCCATTCATTGACAACCACATAAACATTCACCGTGCTATCTAGATCGTCATTTTGCTGACAATCCTGGAGTTTTGCTCAAAAACAGGCTATTTTCACTGTGTATAAAACATATAATATGCTTCAAATAATTATTCATTTATGCAAATATGCACTACTTTAATGACAAGACAAGACAATCGTTCTCTCCTCCGCCATGTTTAAAGTTTGTGGCCCGCTAATCTCAGGAACTTCGTTATCAAAATGATCCCCGATCTGTCCAGAGGTAAATATGACTTGAGAAGGTGTTTATGTTCAATTTTTAACTAGGAAACTTGTATTTACGATAATTCTGATAGCACATGAAGGCAGCATAAGTCACATTGATCATGTGACTCTTTGTACAGACAGTCAGAAGCTCTTTGGATCACATTAAATCATGCATAAAAATAAAAATAAAATAGTATAATACATTAATATATTATAATAATATAATTATTTTATAATAAATATTATATATTATTAATATGATTATTTAAAAATACAATGTTCTCTTTTTTATATATATAAAAATATACATACATATAATTTTTAAATAATAAATTATATATTACTTATATCATTTATTTAATTATATTAGATATAATATAAAAATAAACGCTAAATTATATATATATTTTATTTTTTAAATATTAATAATAATTATACAAATTATAATATATACAGTATAATAATATATATAAAATTTATAATATATTATATATTTATATATTAATTAATTTAAAAATAAAATATTTAGTTGTCAAATTATGAATGTCGTATTAATTTTGAAACTCAACTTTTCACTGAAATTGTTACAGTGATCATACTAATTTTCTATACCAATGTTATAAATTGCAAAATGACACAAAACAGCAGCATTTCCAGTAGTAGTCTGAGACCTAGTCCACATGGGTATTTTTATAAACCGAGTTGAACATGAAAACGCAAAAACATATGCTATGTAGCGCTGGTAACCAACAGGTGGCGATATAACCCTAACCGTAAAGCCATGTTGGCCAATCAGAAGCCTGAAAAAAAGGTTATTACCGGTACCGGTTCCGACGTCACAAGCCAAAATCTCCGGTTTCACCATCTACACGACAACACTGCAACCAGAGTTTCTAAAAATCCTCACCCTGGCAGGAGTTTTCAAAAAAGTTTGGTTTCAGTGACCAGATACTGTTTTTGTATGTGGATGAATGGTCAAACCGCATAGAAAAAGCTGCGGTTTTGAAAATACCCGTGTTCGTGTGGATAGGGCCTGAGACTGTTGGCTCGTACTGTATGTGTGTGTGCATGATGGGGGAGGTGTGTTAGTCATTCGGCAATGTACACAGCGTCTCTTGGGGACTGACTGGGTGAACAGTAAAGACAGGACATCTCAGGCTTGGTGTCATCAATAGGTCAAGGGTCAAAGTTTTTAAGAAGGAAATGAGAAAGGCACACAAACACAGAGAGAGAAACATCTGCAGTAACAAAACCTGGAAATAAAGACACAATGATTCAATTTGTGGGTGTGTATGAGGGCATAATTAATAAATATGGTTCTTACTGTTGACAGCCACCCATTCATTCAGATCTTCTCCGTCAGGAAGCATGACGGCCATACGCAGGTTCCCACTGCCCAGCGTGGCTTCAGCGTGTTTGAGCAGCTCATACTGATGAGAACCTTCCGGAATATTCTTCTTCGGCTTAAACGTCTTAGACGAACGATTCCCGCTGGAGGAGATGGAACAAAAAAGGCAATTAATGAAATAGGCTATGCGAAATAAGAAGCATGTACGTGTTATTAATGTCACGTTTTTTTACATATTTCTCATCTTAAGACACAGACATGCAGTTTATCTGGTTCCAATCAAAGGAATACACACGCCAATCCGCATTTATTATCATTCAAATCTAAAAACAACACAAAGGCAATGACATCACATGTCTGTGTTTGTTCTTAACTTCTCCTAAATCACATGAACCATCACAAGAGCTTCAGAAGATTTTCTATATGAAATCATCCTCAGCTGTTTTGAGGAAGCTGGTTTTCTTATGATGAACTTCTCTAATGTCTCCTCCAGACAACCTTATCAGTAAATTCAATTTCAGATGCATCATAACAAACAAGATCCTGCCATGACTTCTGATTAGATATTCTGCATTTGAGATCTCCTCACTCTCTTACTAAAGATGTAAACAAAAAGTAATTACAGAGAAAGCAAATACAACCTCTTCCCTCCCAAATTGATATGATTAGAATGATGTGAGTTTGTGGAATTGAATTAAACAGCATTTTTCGTGAATAAATACACATTAACTTCTTGTTTATACTATTAAAGAGATTCATGCAACATCATGCACTGCCTGAAAAAATTAAAACTGCTTTGCATTTCAAGCAAATTCATCAAAAGAGATCTCAGCATACAACATCTTTTCAAAGGATGTTTTCCAACTTTGAATGCATCACAGGCTCTGGACACAATGCAACTCTCTGACCTCTGAAACTAAGTGACAAGACACACAACGTGCTTTTTGTTTGAACAGCACAGTGTGAAGCAAACATGCATTACATAAGATCTGCCCCCCTTCCAGTTCAGCACATTAGAGAGGTAAAAAACCGGTACAAAATGTGCTAGAATTGGGTTAATCTCGATGCTGAAGCATTCGCGTGAAAAACAAAACAAAACACATTTTAGCACAACTGTCAGGATGAAATACTGACACATTTAACGATCTGCACGCGCAGAACTGAAGTCAGTTCGGTCCAAAAACTCAAACAGCTCTTTAGCAAGACGAGCTAAAGGAGTAAATTGGTATCAATCTATAAATAATCATCTCAATCATAAACTCACAATAAGAAGCTCATCTTCTCCTGTCTGCCCGGTTCAGAGCTCTGCTGCTGGTCCCGGTTCGAGGTTCTGGTTCGTGTAGTGCAGAGACACCTGGCAACAAACTTACCACAGCCGCTGTGGATTCTCTAGTCTGATTTGTCGATCTGTAAATCACGTCAAATTGGAGTTTAAACAGAGTGAATGCCGACATATGTGTTGGAGATCTGTGTTAACGCCAATCACAACATATCGCGATGGTTCGTATCGCTGACGTCAGCTTTTTTCCAGATTGTGACTTTATTTTTTTATTTTAATATTTTTTTTTATTGAATGTTCTTGTTTATATAGGTTATATGATGTAGATAGATAGATAGATAGATAGATAGATAGATAGATAGATAGATAGATAGATAGATAGATAGATAGATAGATAGAGCAAATAATAACACATTTCTGAGGTATACATTAGGTATATCAGAGATATATTTTGGTTATATCTATGTACAGTATATCTCTATATATCTCTACAGTGGGTGTAATGCATTACTAAGTAATAATTACTGTAATTTAATTACTTTTCCTTTGAAAAAGTAAAGTAAGGGATTACTCTTAATTTTTCTGTAATTTAATTACGGTTACTTCTGGTGTAATTTAATTACTGTATAAACTATATAACAATTCTATATAAAACAATATAACGTCAAAATTTAACGTCTAATGTTAAAATGTATGTTTTTAATGTAGCCTCCCTTTAAATACTTTGGTCAGTTCAAGAATAATTTATGAAATTTTATAGGCCTATTATTTATTTGAAAGAATTAAAAGATCAGTTTCATATCTATCCTTGTATTGTTTAACTGGTCAAGGTTGATATTGGATTTAGAAAGTAAGCAAGCAATAAGGTTCTGTATCGTGAATAAGTCACGGCTGAAGGGGTTGCAGGCACTCCGCTTCGCGTTGTGCCTAACAACGCCCTTCAGCCGTGACTTATTCACGATACAGCACTAGCCTCGAGTACCTTATTGCTTTTATAAAACGGTTACCACACAATATAAATATTAAAGCCAAAAATATGTATCAATGCAACTTTCATTAAGTAAACTTTTACTAAAAGCCTTCCTTCTGCCGGAAAAAATAGTCCCTGACCATGAACAGCAACAGAAGTTACATTATTACGCTATTAGATGGCGGCAAAGACTGTCTTTATGAGTGTGTCAGTCAGTAGCGAAGACTTTTACATTGAAAAGACTGAATTGTTGTGAACACGGAACAAGACGCAACTGATAAATGCTTTGACTAGCGCTGTCAGTCACGGGAAAACCCCTTGACTGTTAAAAGGAAAAGATATCGCACCGAACATTTAAACAGATTTTTTATTATGAACATAGGACTGACCTGAAGGAAAATGCTAAATCTGAATGCAGGTAATAAACTCGCTCATTTGATCTCTTTCTCACAATACTCTTCTACATAATACAGTAAGCTTCAATGAACAATATCAATTGAGAACAAACAGTTTACGTTGCTAAGAGTGGTTGCTAAGGGTGTTGTGTAGTGATACACAGAACCGTTGGGTGAAGCGGTCATAGCCATGTTTTATCATGAATAAAACACAGCTATTGACCAATCAGAATCAAGGACAGGAACTGTTTTATAATTAGTAATAAGTAATGCATTACTTTTTAGAGAGAGTAATTAGTACAGTAATCTAATTACGCTGTTGAAGATGTGATTAGTAGCTAGTAATTGATTACTTTTTTAGAGTAACTTACCCAACACTGTCTGTATAGTGTTTTAAAATATAATATAGTGTTTCGAAAATATAATTAATCGAAAATATATATATATATATATTTTATAATTATTGATATTCAGACTCCAGAGAGTCTTTCTGCGTTGGTTTGGTTCTGAAAAACCTAGGACTAGTTTGCAAAAGTAGGTTTTTCAAAAAAAAAAACAAATTAAAACGTATTATGATAAATCGTCAAAACATTTCATTGCAAAACTTTTTGTCAAACTCGATAGGTCATTTATTTAAAAATATCAATGTTTCCAATGAAGTCAAAACAACAACATAAAATATGACACCGGCTCAGATTATCTTTTTCAGATTTCAGATGCTGTGAACCACATTCATCCTCGCAGAGGAGCAGAGCCGAAGCACAACCAAAACAATGTTCTTCCACAAGATGCATACAGATTATTTAGATGGCCTAAAGTTACAGTGTAGCTTTAAAGAGCAGCATATAAAAAGGCTACTCGTTTACTGCAAACAAACATCAATATATAATTTTGAACTAATAATGAACTGCTTAATCTACTATTTTTCCATTTATTTAGAAGATTGTTCCTATAAAATGTGAGTAAAATCAGTTTTATATTTCATTCATATATGAAAACATAGAATCATAATCGCAGTACAGAGTCACAGTGTGTTCAAAACAAAAACAAAAAAAAAAAACATGAAAACATGGTTGTGTGTAAAGCATCACTAACTAAAACTACAGTATTAGAGGCTACATATTAATATGAATCATTCTAGCAATCTAGGTAAAACAATAATAATAAAAGAAACCTAGAAGGTGATTTTAAAATCATTTTGTCAAGATTTTTTAGAGTGGTCTGGCAACTGAGGATATAATTGATATTCCTGATATGGAGGTGGAGCTGATGAGTCAGACTGATGGGAAACTGAAGGACCAAACTGACCAGGAGGTCCAACATAACTAGGGGGAGCAAACTGAGCCGGCAGTCCAGGGCAACCAGGAGCAGAAAACGGATTCAGAGGAGGTTCGTAGTAGCTAGGGGCACCAAACTGACAAGGTGGCGGCATAGAAGGTAGGCTGGGGTTCACATTGCCTCCTGGTGGTTGATTCCAGATTCCAAAATCACTGTTTGGATCACTTTTTGCACCCGATACAGACTGAAGAGGAAGAATCACTACTGGGAGTTTGATCTCCGGGTCTGAGGCATATGGCACATCCAGGTAGACCTAAACACAAAGCATACATATTAAAACAAAACAATTATTCATATCTGTGTAGAACACAGAGATGCCAATCTAATGTATTCATTCACTTCATTGTAACGAGTGACTGTGTGTCTTTGCTTTCGATGCTGAAACTCACCCTGAGTCTGTACTCAACCTTGATGACCTTACAGTTTAGGATAGAGATGGTAAGGTCGGGAGGAATGGACAGCACTTTGGTGACAGTGTTCTTTGATTTCGGCTCAATGGAATCACCTTCCTCTTTAAAAAGTTCATGTTTGTGAAGTTTTCTCTTTCCTTTTGCGATAAAACTGTGCTTTTCATACAGGCAGTATTTTGGCTTGATTGCACGGGATGAATTGTTCTGAACTTCAGCCAAAACTTTCAAGCCCTCTCCTGTAGTGAGACACAACTTCTTTTTCAATTATTACAATAGCTGAATCACATGATCTGAAAATACCACATTTGTCGTCTTAATCTACTTGATTATACAAGAGTGCACACAGAGAGTAAACAAGAAACTCATGGAAATTGTCCAATTTTATATACATTTCATCTACTTACAGACACAGAAATGGTTGTGTCTACAACAATCAAACTTTAAGTTCATTGACAAACAGAAAACATGAACACTGCTGAGGTGTTATAATAAGAACTATAATTTTACCTAGGCAGTATCCCATTTTCTCAGTGTTTATGTCCATGGAGATACTCCCAGAGGTGAGGAGTTTCATTTTTTTCTCTATGCTTCCATACTGAGGCGCCTAAACAAGACAAAACATTTAAAATGGAGATGACTGATCCCCAAAACATAGTAGAGGAATGTATGGTATAGATTAGAATGACAGTACATGGGATTTTAACATAATCCCACCATTAGTTCAGGATTGGACACAACATGACTGGAGGCATAGTGAAACTCTGCTTTGGCTTTGCTAGAAACACGCATTGATCGGGTTAATTTTGTCTCCAAAGTGTAGGCAATTTTTCCAATTGCACTTTTGAAGGTTGGTGGGAAGTGCCTATAAGAAAATGATGCCATGTGTAAACACAGAGTAACAATACAGCAGAAATTAAAGTCTCATTAAAAGGTTGAAATTCTTGAAAAAAGAAATACTGGCAAAAGTAAAATGTTCTATTTTATTAAAGGTACACTACGTAACTTTTGGCCCCGTAGTGGTTAAAAAACAAAACTGCACACAGTTTGCGGAAGAACATTGTTTTGGTTGTGCTTCGGCTCAATATGGATATGGTTATCCTACTGTTTATAAAACATTCACTACTAGGCTTAAGAGATATAACCAGTTTAGATGTAAATGATCACAAGCTGACTAGCTGGAGACGTTACTGTAGCTATTCCCATTAATAGACACAGCACTTCCTTGAAGTTAAATTCCAGCACAGCACTACAACAACCCATAATGAAATGACCCTTCACAATAGATAATGCTTTACAATGAACTCTGTTAGAGAGCTACATATGGCAATTTATCTGTTCAACAAAATACATTACTAAGTTGAGTTATAAAAACGCCTTCTCCTTTTACAACATTTCATATCCCTCAGTTCTGGCCATCCCCGAAAAGCCAAGTCAATGTTGGTTCTTGTTTTATTACGAGCTCTGTCGCATTCTCTTTTTGCAAGCAGACTATCCTCTGTTTTACGTTTTTTTTTAAACAGGTGATTCCCCGGAGGTTTGAGATTTAGCTGCTCCATGTCAACCTTTCTCACTCATTCAGTACGTTTACATGGACAACAATATTCCAATATTAACCCGATTAAGACAATACTCTGATTAAGAAACTACCACGTAAACAGCGATTTCTGATTACCTTAATCAGGCTAAAGTCATACTCGAAGTGAACACAAATCGAATTAAGACGTGGAGTATTCCTATTTTAGTCGCATTATCGAAGTGCATTATAGACATGTACACACCTTTATCACACTATTAACCTTGTATAGGAGTTTTCGCCACATTGTGCGACAAGACACATACACACTTGTTGACGGCAAACAAGTGAGCATAGCTTCAAGCAAGAAGGCACAAATCAAATTCCTTTCATCTCATCTCTCATCCAGTACCTCAGAGTTTGTTGCGGTGGCATGAAAGAAATGTTGCCGAATGAAAGTACAGAGGATGCCTGTTGCTGGAGAATTTTCTATAACCGCCGTTATCTATTTGCATGTATAGCAGGGCCGTAACTACCATAGACAAGTCCCCCCCTAAAAATTAGAAATTTTAAAGACCCCCAATGTTAAAGACATGGTTACGGCCTTGACGTATAGCATGACAAATAATTAACTGCACTTGAAGCTAAAAATTAAAAATTAAACACCCAAAACTGTAAATGGTACCATAACGAAGACGAACTGTGTGTTGATAAGTGAAATTCTGGAGAGAACGTCGGACAGCGTAGCATGGGGACGTAATGACGTGTGCCATTAATCGATCTATGTTCTATAACGTAAAACGGGAACATGAAAGGAATATTCTAAAAGCAACTCATGTAAACACCTTAATCAGAATATTGTCTTATTCAGAATAAGGTCAATAATTAGATTACTGCTGTCTATGTCACCGTAGTCAGTGTGACAACTAACCTATGCCACTCCCACGTGCATCAAAGTAGCCGGAGCAACTTTTCTCTATTGACGGATATGATGAGACACGCATAGACGAGAGATGTACGCAATTTCCCACGAATAGAAACACTTATAATAGGTGAATCAGCGTAAGACAAAAACACGTTTTGGAAGGATTGATGATGACTCATTTAAATTTTGTTAATTTCGAACAAAAAAAAAAGTTAGGCTACATAGTGAACCTTTACTTATATTTTAATATTTTAGTAATATATCTATATTTAATATGTGCAGTCAAGCCATTTTGTTTTAAAATAGTACTTTTTTTACTAATTTGAGTCATTTTGTTTGTTTGTTTAAATGGTATAAACGTTAAAAAAAATGAATACAACATGAACACAAATTACAATATTTGAAAACAATATGAATTTAAAAATGAAATTAAAAACTTTTTTTACTTTGTTATTCACATTCTTTTCTTTATATTATCTCTACGAGATGCAACAAACAAACTTACTCTAGTGGCAACTGAAAGGTGAATGGGTAAACATGATGACCCGGTGCCACAACCGAAGAATCTATCAAGTCAAAAATCAAATCAAAGATCAGCATGTATTTCAGTACTCAAAGCTCAATTTGCAATATTCTTCTAAATGGCAAACAGACTTACATGGCTGTCCTGATGGATCTTTCAGCATATCAAGGTCATTACCTACAAGATCAAGTTACAACAACATGGTTAAATCCACCTGAGTTCTACACACTGTAACACAAAAACTTCAGCTGTAGTTCCTCCTACCATGCGTTTTGTCCTCCCGAACGAAAAACCTCTCCACGGAATAATACTTCTCCTTATCCGAGTAAACAACAGTGGTTTTACCGTAATGCTCGCTCCAGCACACCTGTGCTTTACCTTTAATTTTCACACTCAACGACTGCATTTGCGTGTCCTTTACTACATCCAGAAGGACCTGTCCCGATATAACGTCCCCGCTGGTGAAAATATTGTTCTGATTGATAGGATTATAAATAACAGAAATGTTTTTCACAGTGAGGGACATCTTCACTTTTTTGTGTGTCAATGTCAATATCCGCTTATGACGTATGATCTCAATGGAATATCGCTATAGTCTGGCAAGCAGGTGGAGGAGTTGTTGAAAACGGAGCCGTCAGGTCGGACACTAGGCTCGTTTGAGATGCCAAACGCTTCAAAGACGAGGGAATGCTGCTGTGGTCAGGGGAAGAGTGAGATGTGTAGTCCAGCTTTACTTCTCGTAGTCAGGAAGGACAGGTGTTCTTCTGAAATGTTCAGTTGCTGTGAGAAACTATTTCCTCATGTTGTGGGCGTGTCCTTGAGACAACGTCCAAACGGATGGAATTGAAAATATTACGCTCCTCAAATCGCAACTTATTTAATGAATTATTTCGAAAAGGTAATAATAAAGTCTCAATGTTGAGCATAAACTGCAGCAGTTCACATTTTCAAATTAGTTCCTCCTGGGACCAAGGAATAGACGTTTGTCCACGGTAGTGGACATTATATTTTAGTGAATTTCTCTGACACCATCCATGTCAAAGTCCTGTAAAGAGCGCATTAAGGGCTTTTCAGAGATACCCAATGTTTGGAGGTTTCATCATGAAAAACGACTGACATTAATTTACTGATCAAATCACTCTTATGGAAATATGATAAAATTTTGTAATTATCATTTAAATCTGACTAATTTTCAAATTGTTTGTCATAAATCAACATCTCAGGAAAATGTTATGGGGTTTCCTTCTTTTTTCATTACATGTTGCCCCAAGAACACATTAATATGCAAATTAGATACAGTGTATACAGTAGATACATTGTATTGAATGGTAGTACCTATTTATGGCCATTTTGCATAAAATACATATTGTACGCACACATAGGCGTAAATCGCGGTTATATTGTTATATCACAATGCTATTATATTTTGTGCAGGGAATTAGCTTATTTTGTTGTAAATAAAAAAGTCACGGCTAAATATTGTGTTATTCCGCGATGTTTCTCACTGACATGCCCCCAACTCGTAAAAATCGGGGCTTTAAGAAAATCCCTAGCTTCCCACTGGTATTTACGACTTTGTGGCGTTCATGTGCGTTCAACTCGTAAATACAATCTTTCCGACTTGACTTGAACGCACCATGTGCTTCACACTAGCTGTTCATAACGTCCTCCTGACTGCGCAAATTGCTGTTGCGGTTGATGACCCTGAAGCGCCATATCATGTGCAGTGACGCATTATTGGCTCCACCCACAATGCAACGAAGACAAGGGAACCTCCAAGACAAGAGGACCAAAAGCTCTACTATAAAACTGGCTTTACACCGATGATTATTTCATTCTGAGGACACCGATTCAGCGAAACTTTTTAACTCGAGATTTTTTTAAAGTAGACGGAATTCGACTGCGATTCTTAGAGGTTTGGATTACATCTTGATGTGTTTGTGCCTTCAGCCTCTATAACACCATAGCAAGACCAGCAGCGTCAGATAAATAACGCCGCATCAGCGTCCTTTCAGCAGTATTTTTTTATCCAGGACAAATTTTAAACCGAAACTTTTCAGTGATATTTTTGGCTGCCGATTGTTTGATAACTTTATTACGCAATTTGTTTGTTTGGCTGACATTACAGTCAGCTATATTTCCAGCCATTCTCCTCGTCGGGGAAAAAGCGACGCCCTCAGGCCGCCGGCGGTACTGCAGGTGCCGGTGAGTTGTAAGTGAGACACTGGGAGTCTGAATAATTGAACGGTGGAAAATGAGCTCAGAGGAGGCGGCAGCTCCAACTAAAATCAGCACAGATGAGGATGGCATGTCCTGGTGGTACCGCTGGATCTGCAAACTGGCTGGTGTCCTGGGTGGCATATGTAAGTATCACACGTGATTGTGTCCATATGGATGTTTAATGGAGAATAACTTGAGTCTTTCTGCACACACTGGCTCCTGATAGACAGGTGTATTCATTTGTGATGGTATTTGAAACCTTTTCAACAAGGATACTGTCTTACACCCAACACAATCACGTCCTGTACTGGACTTATGGTGGTTTCACATCCTTGATTATGGCATATCAGAGTAAAAAAAATTAGTGCTGTCAAGTCATCATATAAACATCATATTTTTTTAGTGCTGTCAAATCGATTAATCGCAAGATACACAATTAATTGCATCTAACACAAAAGTTTGCAAATATATACACGCATATATATATATATATATATATATATATATATATATATATATATATATATATATATATATATATACACGCACACACACAATATGTGTATTTCATAATAAAAAGTTATATATATATATATATATATACATATATGCACAAATTTTTATGTTAGATGCGATTAATCACAATCCATTTGAAAGCACTATTTTTTTTATTTTGATACACACACACACACACACACACACACATATATATATATATATATATATATATATATATATATATATATATATATATATATATATATATATATGCATACATACATATTTTAACAAACTTTTATGTTAGATGCGATTATTGTGCATAAGCCGTGGTGGTTTGTACAAGGCCTTTTTGTGGACACTGTCATGGTAACAACACAGGTGTCATAGCAACTGCAACTTTCTCTTCTCTTGCTCTTTTCTTTCTTATCCTTTTGTTCTGTCAGGTTTTGTTAGGGATCACTAGGTGTTATGAACCAATATCTCTCTATGTAGTGCGGGGCTTTTCAGTCTTTTAGAGGCCACGGACCCCCAAATATGATTATCCTCGTGCAAGAGACCCCCATCCTAACATTTAACAACCATTTATATTGGTAAACCCTATATTATGGGGACAAAATGGACATTTTTTTTGGTCCCCATGAGGAAAACGCTTAAATGAGTTTTCTGTGAGGGTTGTGTTTAGGGTTAGGGGATAAAATATACAGTTTGTACAGAATAAACATCGTGTCTATGCCTCATAAAACATGGAAACTCAGCGTGTGTGTGTGATCAGTTGGCTTCAATAGTTCTCTCTTTTTTTCTACATATGCTGAGGCACAGATGACAGAAACAGCTGTTCATCATTCAAACCCAACAAAAGCTTGTTTCATCCAGCCAAGCAGCTGCTCTGCACCAAACGTCTGTCCTTCCTCTGTGTTTTTGAACACGTTCTGTTTCTGAACAAAGTATAACAGGTTCCTGAAGCAGCCATTAAACAAATGTGCATGTTCCTTTCTTTATTTACTTACTACAAGCCCTTTTTGAGGAAAATATTTCTATAATATTTATTTATTATGTATTTGTTATGTACGTATGTATTATATGGGTGTGCGATATTGACAAATTGATATCTCAATATGTTTGGGATTTTTTTCAATAACGATAATTAAACAATATTTTGCTGATTGTGATTTTGTGCTGCTGCCTTGGCTGGTTTATATGGAAGCTTGTTTCCACCATGAAATGAAAAATAAAAAGGTAATTGCAACTCTGTGTCTCACAATTCTGACTTTTTTTCTCAAAATTGCGAGTTATAAAGTCAGAATTGCGTGATATAAAGTCAGAAAGTCAGAATTGTGAGATATAAAGTCAGAATTGAGTTATAAAGTCAGAATTGTGTGATTCTCGCAATTCTGAGAAAAAAAAAACAGAATTATGAGATAAAAAGTCGCAATTACCTTTTTTATTTTTTATTTAGTGGCGGAAACAAGCTTCCATAGGTTTAGGCCTGGATAAACAAACAAACAAACAAAAAAAAAAACACCATTAGGTGGCAGCAAGTCCCTGTTTTAATGAGTGATTCATTGATTCATGCAAACAATTTGTTCAAAAAGGCTGATTCATTTAGAAGCAAAGCAAATTACTGTCTTTATGAATGGGTCATTGAATCATAGACTCAGATGATTCATTAAACATAGATTCATTCAGGAAAGAGACACTACAGTGTTGCTCTGATACGTACAACAGTTCAGCTCCGGCTTTGATTGGAACTATTTGGCAAAACAGAAAAAAACACAATAATGTGTCTAAAATGTAACTCGCTCAATATTAACTTCTTGCTTGTTGAACCACTGTATATAAATCAATGTCACATTTGCGATCGAGCTCATGCGTTGATAATTTGTGAAAACGGTGCTCTTGCTTCTGTAATAATGCTTAACTAAATCATATTTTAAACTCATACAATACAAGGACTTTTTTTGCTTTCTTTTTTTGCTTTCATAACTTAAATTATAAGGGCATTCTAACTGCATTCAAATAGGCTTTATCACACAGTGAATGCTTTTGGACTCTCAAGATGTGTTTTTGTTTGCAAAGTGAGTGATATACTTAATAATGTCAGCTTTCATATCGTTAATACAACAATTACGGTATTATTGAGATGATAAATATTGCACACCCCTAATGTATTAGATTTAATATTTTAAGTTAATATTTCATTAATTTTACAACATATTTGCATATTCATAGTTCTCTGTTAATGGTTAATTGTCACATGACATGCAGGTAAACAAATATTTCATTTTTTAGTAAACGTTTTGATTTCTTTTTTTATTTTTAAATTATTTATTTTAATCTTTATGATTTAATTATCAGCATGGGAAACCCTGGGCTAAGGCAATTAATTAACCTCAAATTGACCAATTAGCAACCATCATAACGGTTATTAGAAAACCTCATTTTGATTTATCAATGATAACAAATGTTTCATGAAAAAATTTGACTTATTCTTCTCTCTTTTTTTTCTAGCATGCGCAACGATGGGCGTTTGGAATTGTGTGACTGTGAATCCGTTAAACATCGCGGCTGGAGTTTGGATGGTGTAAGAACTTGCATTTTAGTTCCCAGTGTTCATTGAGTCATGTAGAGAAGCTGATCAGAAGATGAAATACCTCCGTTTTCCTTCAGGTTGACGGCGTTTGTGTTGTTTCTGTGCGAGGTGCCGTTCTGTTGTCAGTTCGTTGAGTTTGCAAATGTAGTTGCGGCGCGTGCCGACCGCCTGAAGCCCTGGCAGAAAGCCCTGTTTTACTGCGGGTGAGTGCAACTCTACAGCTGTTAACTTCATTGGCCAGTAAATGTTACTGTGAAACTAATAAATATTTACTACGAAACAAATGGTCTTCCTCCAGGGGGAACGTGACAACTCCAAAAGCTGAATCGTCCACTGAGCTGTTTTTTTTTTTTTTTTTTTTGTCTTATAGGAGATATTTTGTACTCTAACAAATGTAACTGTCTAAATCAATTAATTGAAATGATTGGTTTCTGGTATGCAAATGTAAAAGCACCCCAATGATGTGTGTAAAATGGTGAAATAAATTCATTTTTAATTAATGATTAGTAAATATTTAAGATTAAAATGAACACAACTTTTACAGCATTTATTAATCTACGTTAATATTAATTTCTGCTTATAGCCTACTGCTACATTAGAAGTTGCATAAACTAATGTTAGTTAATGTATTATAAACAAACATGAATTTAATATGAACTATAGTGTACACTACCGATTTTTTTTTTTTTTTTTTTTTTTTTTAAATGTTTTTGAAAGAAGTCTCTTCTGCTCATCAAGGCTGCATTTATTTGATCAGAAATACAGTAAAAACAGTAATATTGTGAAAAAATATTAAAATTTAAAATAACTATTTTCTATTTAAATATATGTTAAAATGTAATTATTTCTGTGATTCAAAGCTAAATTTTCAGCATCATTACTCTAGTCTTCAGTCACATGATCCTTCAGAAATCATTCTAATATGATTTGCTTCTCAAGAAATATTTATTATTATTATTATTACTATTATCAATGTTTAAAACAGTTGTGCTGCTTCATGATGTTTTTTTCAGGATTCTTTGATGAATAGAAAGTTCAAAAGAGCAGCATTTATTTGAAATATAAATCTTTTATAACATTATAAATGTCTTTACTGTCAATTTTGATCAATTTAATGCATCCTTGCTGAATAAAAGTATCAGTTTCTTTTAAAAAAAAATCGCACTAACCTTAAACTTTTAAATGGCATTGTATTTATAATCATTTTTGTTGTTGTTGTTTTATGATCAGAATTAACGTTGATGTCACTTCCTTCCCTCAGGATGGCGCTGTTTCCCGTCTTTCTGAAGTTTTCCATGACAACTCTGTTTGGTAATGCCATCGCTTTTGCTACCGGAGTGCTGTACGGACTCGCCTCCCTTGGAAAGAAGTGAGTGCATTGTTGCATTTGCTTGCTTGCAGTAACTTTTCATAATAAATTTTGAATTTATTGCCTTTATTGAAGAAATGATCGAAGATTGCACGCTTTCTCTTTTTCAGAGGCGACGCAGTGAGCTACGCTCGATTGCAGCACCAAAAACAGGGCGACGAAGAGAAACTGACAGGAACGACAGATGGTTCTGTGCCGTGAATCTCTTCTCTCCACCTCCTTCACCACCTCATTGCGTCCTTTCCCTCTTGTTTTCCCTTAACAATAAGATGCATTACCTGACTGAGGTGTTTCACGGTTTGTTGGGATGTATTTAAGCTAACCTTTGACGACTGACAGACGAGTCAGTCAGTGGAAATCAGTTCTATGGTTTGTTTGTGTAGGATTTATTTAATAAAATGGGTTTTAATTAAATATTTTCATTTGTGCTCTCGTGCACAGTTATTATTTAAATGCATTTAATTTATTTTTTTTCTCGTTTCATAGAAACCGACGTTTTCATTTACATTTAATTTTACCAAACCCAGAGCTGGATGAATGCATTATCTTCAGCTACTTTCTCTTTCTTCGTCTTTTGGATCAAACCACCTCAAAACCAGCGCAGGGAATTGGAACTTTAGCCATTCCCCCCTCCTAGAATTCTTTGTTCTGTAGATGAGGAAAAAAGGACACATAAGGGCAGGTGTGGTGCCGAATTCCTACCCCTGCCAAATTATTACCCCCCTAGTATTGGTAGGTTTAGGATTAGGTGTGGGGGAGGGGTTAGGATTAGGGGTGGGGTTAGGATTAGGCAATCAGATAACGACTTCAACGAGGGGGGTAATAATTTGGCAGGAAGTCGAAATTCAGCACAACACCAGTTCACACAGAATGCGTTTTTACATTTTACTGCGCTACTTTTCCATCGTTTTTCTACGTAAACGTGCTAGATGGACGTTTTTGACCATTGCGTTCGCATCTTTTGCAGCGTCTTGCGCATGATGCGGCGTCATTTTGTTTTCATAGGGGGGCACAGATTTTTATAATTCGAGAAATAGACTTTCACCAAAACAATAACATCCCGTATTATTACTAAAATAGACCAAGTTTTTTTATTAACACCAAAAAATTAACACAAAAGGTTTCAATTCCTCCGACAACACAATGATAAAAACAATACATACCGAATAGTAGTGATGGGAGTTGAACCAGTTGCTTTGCAAAATGATTCACTGTTTCGAAGTGTTCGAAACACCACACGCTAGTGACACCTGCTGGTCAAAACAATGTAAATGCAACAAAAACTCATGCCAAACATGCATAAAAACAGCTTTTACAAACCCATTGCATATGTTCTGTTGAAAGTATAATCTATCAGATGCAATTAACTAATCATCTAATACCATTAAATATTAAGTGTCTGTATAAAATATATTCTTTTATCAATTTTCAGGGCTTGTTTTGTTTATTCTATGGATGGGTCAGCTAAACAGAGACTATTAACTACTATTAATCCTTTTAAATTATACAAATACCTCATTAAGATGTCTACAAATGTGTAAAAAACATCTTAGATTAGGTAATAGACACTTTTAGATACTTAATCCTCAGGTAATAGACAGACACTTGTTAAATGATTCGCAGCTGGGGGGGCGATTTCAGTGAAACTGCATGATTCATGGGTTCACAGAGATCGCCCCCAGTGGTAAACTATTGAAATTACAAAACGATTCGAATCCGTTATGATGTAACGAAGCCTCATTTACTGAAATCACGTGACTTTTGCAGTTTGAAACACGCTCCGAACCACTGATTCGAAACATACGATTCGTAAAGGTTTCAAAGCTTCATTAAGCAGTGTTTCGAAAGCGCCCATCACTACCAAATAGCATTAAAATATGTCCATCTGTAGCATATTGATGTGTAACAAAGACTTTGAGTGTACACTCACCATTAAAACAGTTGAAGGCGGTGGGTCTCCAGTGATAGTCATTTATAAATATAGCCTAATTATGTTTCAAGTTCCGTTTTGTAATAATGCGTTAAATATGAATTTTCTGATCATTGGCGGAGGGTGAACCAACTCCAGGGAAAGTCTAAGGAGATGTGCTTCCCATTTAAAAACACATTTTAATAAGTAACTTGAAACCATTTCAAGGAAATCTGTCACTGCACAACCTACATATCCAAACACTGCTGATAAATTATTTGTTAATAAAGCATCTACGTTCACAAACCACTCTTAATCTTAACAGATTACATACTGTACACGGGATTTGGCATCGCAAAGAGCGTTCCCTTTATAATCACTCATCTGCATCGCGATCTCAAGCAGCATAAATGAAGCTGACTGCGCAATGAATCTCTTATTTACATAATTGTTATAATTAGAGGATATTTGCACTCACAGCTCAAAACGCCAATGCTAACTTAAACACCTCTGATTGGTCATTGCGTTCAAGAAATCAACAGATATGTTTGTGATTGGCTACAATGCTCAACGCTGCAAAAACACGTTGTAAACAAGATGCTTCACTATGGAATACGAATTGCCAAATCCACAGAAATAAGGTTTTTGCTTTCAATTGTAAATTTGCTGAATGACCATACGATTAGGGGGGGCACTGTCCTGGCAACAGTCCTGATAGACAATGTCACCGTCCTCAAGTTATGTTCAACCTTTATCTGTAAAAAACGCGTTCTGTGTGAATGGCCCCTAATCCTTTAAAAGAGCGAACAAACTTGTATTTTAATGTGCAAGCATGGTAAAAAATGTGTTTCAGCGATTGCAGGTGTGTTTACGGCCACTGCAGGGATAAAAACTAGTATGTTTGTGTGTTTTGTATGCCTCTGCTAACTGGCCTTTACCCAGAATCCTTTGCTGCAGCATGTTTGGTGTTCATAAGAAATGGTGGAATGTAATTTTGCTACGCGCACTGCTCACTTTCTTTATTTCGTATTTGGTGAAAGAGTGTCTTGATCAAGTGGTTTCTGATTGTTTCCTTTAGAAGCTTGTATGAGTCTAATTCTGAATGATGAGACGCATTTAAAGTGGTTTACGTTCTGTCTTCAGTCTTAACTTTCCTCTAAAGCCATCTGTCTGTTGCTGCACTGAAGAAGGGCTTCTTTTCCAGAATATAAAACGATTCAGTTTGTTAATGCTGTGATGACGTGTTGTTTGCTCGTTTCTGCATCTATCTGAGCCAGTCTCAACACTGACCACTGGTATGAAGGCCAAAGTTACAAACGACAAGACAAAAGAACTATAATGCAGAGGTCAGAGGTCATTCTGTCCCGTTCTTACCTTAGTGTTCACGCTGTTACTTATGGAACCTTGTTTCCACCAGGGAATTTTTTATATATATATATATATATATATATATATATATATATATATATATATATATATATATATATATAAATAAAAAAGGTAATAGTGACAATTCTTACTTTTTCTCACAATTGCAAGTTTATATCTCACAATTCTGACTGTTTCCTCAGATATCTGTCAAGCATGTCTTGAATATGTCACCCACAATTTTTTTTTTTTTTTTAAATATTTTATTTTTATGACAATTAAAGGTACACTGTCTACATTACAAAAACAAAAAAACCGCATGTATTTTGCAGAAGAACATTGTTTTGGTTGTGCTTCGGCTCTACATGACTGTGCGGATGAATATGATCCATCACAATAGATAATGCTTTACAATTAACTCTGCTAAAGAGGTTCACATTTCCCGGGAGGACTTGAACACACTATTATTTATCACTAACGTTGGTGTAAATTCCCTCCAGCAGCCTTAGTCCATCTGTAGAGGAGTTTATAACAAGTCACTATGATATTGAAAGCAAAATTGTCCTCAAGATGCAAGTCTAGTCTTGACATCTCCATAACTAAAGGCTTCTGTGTGACCTGACAAACACAACACTACTGACTGAAAGAAGGGAAGATATTTTGAAACACCAAACTTGTTCCACACGACCTAAACTTGAATTTGTAATTAGATGTTAAGCTGTGATTTTGTCCCTTATGTGTATTTGTGTTGGATCAGTGACATGTAACTGATTGACTTTGCAATGATGTGTACAAAAAGGTCTGGGATTAAGAGACTTTTTTCTCTGTTTTTCTTCATGAGCTAAATAAAGAAATCTGTCTTTGACCTCATCGCTTGCTTATTTCTATGTTAGAGTTTCTAACTTTTAAGATCTAAAGTGTGATTTAAGTATTATGATTTAAAAAAAGTGGAATAATTAAGATTTTGTAATGTTTTTGAAAGAAGTATCTTATGCTCAACAAGGCTGCATTTATTTGATGAAAAAGGGTGTGCTGATTTACTGCTCATCTTATCAATGTTGAAATGTTGAGCTGCTTAATATCAAAGACTATAGATATAGAAAGACTGTTCACTGCTATTAGTTATGAATTGGATACTGCACCGTGCAATATGGCGGAATATGTCCCACCATCCAAGTAAAAGAGCCAATCGCTGATTGATAAAGTCATTGCGCCACTGCAGCGACCGTTAGAAGCTCCGGTTCCCATAATAACCTGAGACTCGCGCATAGGACTGCACATGCGCATCAGCTCATCTATCCTGAAACGAACTTTTTTTTAACGCTATTTGAGCATAATAAACAACATTTATGGGACAGTTTATGTCTGATTTTGTTGCTGATTTGAAATGTGTTTGAAATGACGGTCAGTCCTGTCACACAGGAAATTATGATATAAAAATGTAGTATTTGAGGAAATATTGATGAATTAATCTGTGTAGATGATGGTGGGGGTATATATCCACTACTATGTTTTTGTAAAAATCTCCTATGTAAAGGTAGTTCTTTTACAAATATATGAGTGCTTGGCAGGTATTCTGTGATTTTGTGTACTACAGTTGACCGAAACGTTGCTTTTATTTCTTATAGGAATTACAAAACCATGTTAGATACAATCAAGGACATGTGACCAATAAGAAAATGCTATTTGTATCAAATAAATTCATTAGGAAACCATTCTAACATATACAAATTTGTCTGTGACAGGGCCTGACATTTTAGGAGTGAAATGCATATAAAAATGTATTTTATTCAATCATAAAAACATGCTGAGATGGCATGATATGTGTTTCTCATAGTTTAACATGTCCTCTATATGACTCAATGTTCAGATTTAAGAATAAGATATTTTTTTCCCAAGATTTTTTATAAGTGAAAATGTACGTTTCTGGTAGAATGTCCCATTTATGAGTTCGCCAAGCAGTTTTTGAGATTTTAGGATTCCCCCATTCAAATAGATAGGACTTGGTCTTGGTCACAAATATGGCCGCTGAGTGAACAGACTTTCCTTGAAAGGGACTTTGTTAATATCCAGTGTTAGGGTAACGCATTACAAGTAACGCAAGTTACGTATTCAGATTACTTTTCAAGTAATGCATTACTTTTAAATTTACAACAAAACATCTGCATTACTTTTTCAAATAAGTAACGCTTGTTACTTTATTTTCCCATTTATTGACACGTCCCCGTGTTGAGAGAATCGGGAGTAAGTGCAGGTGTTGTGTGCGCTGTGTGAACGTGATGGTTATTGTAGTTCTAGACTAAATGTGGACATGCATTTACTCATCTCACTTCCACAAAAACATTCAGTATTCCTCAAAATGAATAAAAACAGTGAAATTAAAACAATGCAAACCTGCAATAATTAAATGTTAAATAACACATACTTTATTTAATATCACTTTATAAACCAATGACCATTGATGACCCAATTCGACCATACTAATAAGCAAAAATGACTTTAGATAAACATCACATTTGTTACATTTTTTTTCTTCTCCTGCATCCTATTCTTCTTCAATCCAGAATGGCAGCACAGCTGAACAATACTACACGTTTGTTTGACCTGCGCCCTCTACTGTACAGGCATGAATTTGCATTTGATTCAGCCTGAGGCTTATTCATTTTTTGGTGTGAAAAGGCATTTACATTTGCCAAAAATAGTACTTTTTTTTGTTATTTAAAAAAAAAAAAAAAAAAGATCAGCACAGGTGAGAAAGAGTAAGGCAACATTATTTTCCATAAAAAGTAATGCAATACTTTTAAAAGTAACTTTCCCCAACACTGTTAATATCTTTACAGAATCCATGATACACTATCATAAACATTAAGCAACAAAACTGATAATAATAATAACCATTATTAATAATTGAGCAGCAAATCAGCATATTAGAATGATTTCTGAAGGATCATATGACAGTGAAGACTGGAGTAATGATGCTGAAAATTCAGCTTTGATCACAGGAATAAATTACATTTCATAATATATTCAAATAGAAAACACTTATTTTAAATTGTAATAATATTTCACAATATTACTGTATTATTCAATTCTTTAAAAAAAAAAAAAATTGTTCTAAACTTTAGACCCCCAGTGTACCTATTGTAAGACTAGCAATCTATCAGCAGTCATTATTAGAGATATATTCAATAATGTTTTAAAATATAGTTTCAGAGAATACATCAACACAACACGTCCAGTGGCGGGTCTTTATTAGGAGAAAACTGACATTTTATATAGGATACTAAATTACTTGGTATAAAAAGGGCTTGATAGTACAGTCAACACTTATAACCTGACAATCTGAACAGTTTGACTGTCTCATTCCTCAAATAAGAAGTTCAGACTTGAAATCAAGAGACAGTCAATTAATTAGTTGAGAGACAGTTAATTAAACAGTTAATCACTACATAACTGAAGAGATTGTGTTACTCCAAAACAATCCATGTCACTATAGTAGTTCACTGCACAGATCGATGTACAGTTTCAGTCTGTTGTGTTTTGCGACGACGGTAAAGAGTTTTTATTGGCTGATCTGAGTTCATTTGCTCTGATTTTTAGGAGCTTTGGGTTTTCGTGGACTCTTCTGATATTTAGCCTCCCGCGCTGCTTTAAGCTCCGCCTCCCACTGCTTCTTCACCATAGTGTACAACCTCATGGTGGCCTGAGCGTCCTGAACCTGTGACACACAACAGAGTTCAGCCAACAGGACACATACTGCAGCGTTCAAACCCACATTGAGTCCAGCTGTACCTTAAGATTAGAGAATACTTGGTAATAATTATAAGGGTTTTTTGCAACCAACAGCAAATAAACTTGGGGATTTTTGGCTGACATTAACTGATAAAAAGTTTGAGGCAAGTAAGATTTTTTTTTTTTTAAAGCAATTAATACGTTTATTCATCAAGGATGCATAAAAATCAAGTCATGTAATTTGAAATAATGGAGAACAACATTTTCATTGGAGACTTACGGATGAGTGTTCACCCTTCTGGACTTCAACACTGAGAATCTTTTTGGATAACACCCGCAATGCAGGACGTGAGGACTGAGGAAGAGGACAAGAGGGGAAATATTAAAAATGAACATAACTTGAAGTCAATAATTGCACTTAACATAGTATATATATTTAAGATTCATACCTTTACTCTCTCCTTAAATGGTTTGTATTTCTGTGTGTCTCTGATCATTTTCTTGGGATGACCCAACAACAAAATCTACAAACAAGACAAAGGAGTTTCAAATAAATCTTACATTGGTTAAAGGAATAACTCATCCGAAAATGTCATTATTTACTCACGCTTGTGCCGTTTCAAACCAATATGCCGTTATATATGACTGACATTGTCTGCACGTCAAAAATTTCAGCAAAAGCATACAGGAATGCTATGAGCATGACAGCAGCCTTTCTGTTGCGAGTACTGTACCTTTAAGTCATTGTGAATGGCGTGTCCCACTAAAATTCTTCCTTCCAGAATCTGAGCCACTTCCTTCTGGACTGTCTTGAAGTCCTCACCTGTCAATCACATAAAGAACGATCAAAACACAGTAAATTATAAACATATTGAAGCCTTATTTTGTGGATGAAGGTATCTATCTTTTTACACAAAATTGAGATATAGGCTAAACTCAGAATTGCAAGACATACCACCAGAACTGTAATAAACTTGCAATTCTGAGGAAAAAACTCTGAATTGTGAGATTTAAATTCAAAATGGCAAGAAATAGCACCAGAACTGTTTTATAAACTCACAATTCTGAGAAAAAAGTCAGAATTATGCGATTTTAACACAAAATTGCGATATATAAATTCAGAATTGTGAGATAGTCAAAACTGTTATAAACTCAATTCTGAGAAAGTCAAAATTGCGAAATGTTAACTCAAAATTCTGAATTTATATATCGAAATTTGAAGATAGTCAAAACTGTTATAAACTTGCAATTCTGAGAAAAGTCAGAATTGTGCCATTTTAACACAAAATTCCAAGATATAAATTCAGAATTGCAAGATTTAAATTCAAAATGGCAAGAAATAGCACCAGAAATGTTAAACACTCACATTTCTGAGAAAAAAGGTCAGAATTGTGCGATTTTAAAACAAAATTGTGAAATATGAATTCAGAATTGAGAGATTTAATTCAAAATGGCAAGAAATAGCACCAGAACTGCATTATAAACTCGCAATTCTGAGAAAAATAAGTCAGAATTGTGCGATTTTAACACAAAATTACATTACATCAATACAGAATTGCAAGATTTAAATTCAAAATGGCAAGAAATAGTGCCCAGAACTGCGTTATAAACTCACAATTCTGAAAAAAAAGTCAGAATTGTGCATTTTTAACACAAAATTGCGATATAAATTCAGTATTGCGAGATACAGTCAGAACTGTTATAAACTTGCAATTCTGAGAAAATTGCAGAATATTAACTCAATTGCGATATATAAATTCAGAATTTTGAGATATAGTCAAAACTCTTATAAACTTGCAATTTCAAGTCAAAAATGTGCGATTTTAACACAAAATTCCAAGATATAAATTCAGAATCGCAAAATTTAAATTCAAAATGTCACGAAATAGTACCAGAACTGTTAACTCGAAATTATATAAACTCGAAATTCTTAGTTTTCGAAGTTTTTTAGTTTCTTAATCCATTCTTATTCCATACAAACAGTTATTTAACCAAATACACAGTATTTTTCAAATCCAATTGAGAAAATCCATGCAGTTATTACTATGAGGAGGGGTCCTGACCATTTTCAATGTCCGCTGGCCTGATGCCGCTCACGGCCGTCCGGTAGTCCGTAACCTTCTCCGTGGGTTTGACGTATTTATCATAGATGCATTTCCCAAAGTGGTTGACGATCGAGACTCGTGCTAGAATGCTCTCCTGCCCATCCAATCCGACCCCCACCATCTCACAGTCCATGGCAACGGCACGGGTCAATCTGAAATCACCATGACAACAACAGCTATTAGTTTATATCACTTCCTGCCAACAATAATTACACAGACAGCTTCAGGCGTTCGCTCACCCTTCAAACCCATGCTCTTTCACGAGCGCTTTGTCCGTAACTTCTGTATTGCACTTCAAAGTTCCGTTCCGCTTTCGTACGATGTCTGCAGCCTCAGTCCCCACGGCAGACTCGATGTCATCAGGGTCCACGTCATCAAACCAGATATCAGGCCTAAGAGGAAACAAAGAGTTAAAAGAGGACAGTCATATGAAATGAAGCAGCATTAACCCCTTTTTGAGCATAGACATGAAAATGAACTGAACTTAAAGGTGCAATGTGTACATTTTGGGGGATCGATTGACAGAAATGCAATATAATATACATAACTATGTTTTCAGTGGTGTATAAAGACCTTACATATTGAACCATTATGTTTTGTTACCTTACAATGAGCCATTTCTATCTTATACACCGCGGGTCCCCTCACATGTTAAGTCACCATTTTGCGCCGCCATGTTTCTACAGTAGCCCTAAATGTACAAACTGCTCTACAGAGCACGTTTGCTTGACTGGCTACTCTCTACTGTCTCAGACGACGACATATGTGTCCTGTGTTGGCCACCGTAGCTTCTCTATATTGCAATTCGCAACCTCATCGCTAGATGCCGCTAAAATTTACACACTGCACCTTTAAATGGTTGTAAATAGCTGTTTCCATCCAAAGTAGCAAATTTAACTGAAGTGCAAACTGGAATATCGCATAAAATATTTATGAATAAAGCAGTGTTTCCATCCAGTGAGTCAACGAGAACAAAATCGTCACTTCCTGATAAAATGGCGCTAAATATCGCTAAAAAAAATGGATGTAGGAGAAGCCATTGTATATCATAATTTTTGTATATAGTTATACAAGTTATCAAAGTTTAAGTTTACTGTCAAGCAAATGTACTGTACTAAACATCTATATTTTATACAAAAAACAATTTGGACTAAATTTTTTTTAAAAACAAAGCTGTCTCACCAAATTATGTTCCAACTCTAAAGTTGATATTGCAAAAAATTGAGGTTCCTATGAGATTTTCTTTATGCGCTTTACCAAAAATAGCCACATTCCACTGAATTTTTTCAATGCTTTCCTCTGTCACAAAATTAATAAATTTCTGTCACAATATTACTTTCTTATTACTATCATAAAACAGTGGCTGAATACAGAATCCTCGAGTCTCAGACCTTTCCAACGGTGTGTGTTTTGTCAAGATTAGAAAAAGATTTGATTAAAACTGTGCAGTATATTATGTAAAATTTGAAACATGACACCATCCACTAGGGGGAGGAGCCTGCTAAAAAGATTTAAAGTACCATGATAACGCAATGTCCAATTTCAAAACAGTTTTCACTGAATGAATTTTGAGAGTTTAAGCTTTCGAATGATACCTAATTCATGATGATTGCTAAAATATGTGACAGGAAATAAAGCCAATACAAAAAAAAGTCCCGCTACCAGTTTTAAAATGCACACATACTCTGCAGGTTTCTTATCCACCTCCTTGACGTCCTTCTTTTTATTCACTGGTTTCTCTTTTTCATCCACTGGTTTCTCTTTTTCATCCTTTCTTTTCCTCTTCTCTGCTTTGAATTGTTTGTGTCCAGTGGGGTCTTTTCCATTCTGTTGGTCTCCATCTTTCTCTGCTCTCTTAGAAGCTGGTTTGACAGTCTCTGAGGGTTTTTTGAAGAGTTTATCCGGTTTACGGGAGTCTTTGGAAACTGACGGTGTCTTCTGAAGCTGCTTTCCTTTATCCTTTGAATCTTTCGTCTGTTTTGTCCCTTCATCCTTCTTTTGAGGATTTGCAGTGAGCGTCTACACAAATCAGTGGTAAAAACAGCTGACATAAGATGTATTTCTCACTCAGAATTGCTTGTGCATATTCAATATAATTTTACCATGGTAAACAATTCCTCTTACCTGCAGTAAGTTCTTCCAGTTGCAGGAATACTCCTGAGCTTCTGTGGGGGGCATAATCTTTGGCTTTTCAGTTTTTGTTTTTGTTTTCTGCTTTACAGTTGGTTTCGTGTGGTAGAAGAACGTCTTTTTGTCAGGTTTCTTTTTCTTCTTAGTATGTTTTGATTGGCCATTAGTCTGAGCACTTTCAGCATGTTTATTCAGCTTAACTTTAGACATCTTTAGGTTTTATCTATGTAGCCTGAGTAATAAAACACTAAGGTGTTGTTCCGCTTTTCTGTTATTATTACATTGAACACGAAATTACTGGCATTAATTAATTTCACCAGCTGTTTACAAGTTATTTCGTAGCTTTCTATCCTTAATGCAGATCTACGACATGCATGTTAGCGCGGACAATAGTAAATATATATATATATATCGCTCTTTTAGAATATATTATCTTAAAAGCATTCAACGCAAATATAACTAAAAGAAATATCCACAACTGTACCATGAGACAACCATGCTGATGGAACTTTCTGTCATCTGTGTTACAACAATACGATCCGTGCAGAAACTGTATACGAATAAACGTTCCGCTACGTATTAAAATTGTAAAATTGTAATTAAAATTATTAAAAATAAATATCTAAATAAATAATGGGCTAACAAAACAGTAACGTAAAAAAAATTCCAAATAATATTTCATACATATTCATAATTTTAATTTTTAACAGTATAATTTGGGTGTTTGTAGATGAAAATATTAGTGGCATCTAAAAGACTGAAAACCCAACTTCTGGTCAGAAATGTTACATACAGTTTTCTGGATTTAATAAGTTATTTTTTTAAAAAAATGTAATAAAAGCTAATTCATTCAGAAAAGGAGACTTTAATACAACTCTTCAAAGATTAATATGTTTCAGGCTTTGAATTAAAAGTTAAAAGGGAATAAGCAAAAGGCCAGAGATGTAGTTTTGCAGAATTGATGCGTTGTTATTATTATAAATAAAATATTTAAATTCATCCTTTATTTATTAAAAGTGTTTATTATGCAATTTTTAATGTAGGATACATGATTTTCAATTTTGTAGACTGTTTTACATAGGTAATGCTGGGTAATCTTGAATGAACATATAGGATCATATATAACTGTCACTGTGCTTGTCTGTTACAAATATTTTCACTGGTAGAATCCTCAGACCAGAAGTGAGACAAACACTGGAGAAGAACGGAAAGATTCTCTCTGTAAAGGTTGTTGTGAATGAGCACAGATGAGTGTCAGTTAGTGGATCAGAAAATGACACTTTTCCTCGATCCCAGTCCAGCAGAACTCTCACCCTCCGAAGCCTCTCTTTAACACTAAAGGGAGTGTAGGTTTGCTCTTGGTGATGTGAGAAATATTCTTTATTTTTGTACCACACACACCAGACATCTTTGTCAAAGAAAGTAAACCCCTTCATTTGGTTTGATGCTGTTGTTATTCCAAGAGTCCAGTGTATATTGTCCCCAACCTCCACATCCCAGCAGTGTGTTCCTGAGTTAAAGCCTTCAGAACCCAGGACACATGGATAGATGTCAAATCTCTCTGGATTAGCAGGAAATGCTCGAGTGTCCATGGTCCATGTCAGACTGGTCAGATCATCAGACAGGTGGAGTTCGGGATGTGCAGTGTTGGGGTCCAGATTCACAGGAGCTGGTGAGACAAAACAATCAAGATAGATGTACACACATCCCATATTTATACTTTGTCATTAACACCAGAAGATATTTGAAAGACTCACCACTTTGGATAATATCTTGCATCTTCAGCCAGACTCCAAATGCCAGGTTTCCCAAGTGATTTGCCACATTAATCAGAGCTCCAGAACTCATCTGTGGATTCGGATGTGGGCTCTGGGCTCTGGAAGAACATTCTGCAATGGGTTTGGGTTCACAAGCAGAGAAAAGCAACAGGAGGGAGAACACTTACCTTTCCATTGTGGCTTTAAAGTTCTGGAAAAGAGCGAAAATTATTAATTATCACTCCACTCAAGGATAGTTAATATAATTGGAGAAAAATATGTGTTAGCCGTAATTTTTTTATGTGTTTTGGCCGTTCATTTATATAACAATGGCATTTTGGGGGCCTGAAAATGCAAACTTTTGAAAACAGGATTCAAAGTGCAACGCTGCATCTGAAATCGAATACTTCCCTACTATATAGTAGGGCTGGGTATTGACACAATTTTCACGATTCGATTCGATTTCTATTCACATGCTTGCGATTCGATTCGATTACGATTTCGATTCGATTCGATATCGATTATTTTGGATGTAGTATATCAGTTACAGTACATGGCAAATTTTCTAGAGGAAAAAAATCTCTCAACTAATGCTGTAAACTACACATGGGAGTCAGTTGGTACTACTTTACTATAATATTGAAGGTTAAAATTAACTTATTTATATACAAACACTTAAATTACACTCAATTATGTTTTTTATAATAAATAAAGTTTAGAATTACATAATCATATTTCTACTCCAATTCGTTTTTTTTTTACTTTTTCGTGGCTGTCATAACTGATTTATTCAAACATGCATTAAATATTGAAGAACATTATAATGAATATATAACGGTGCATAGCTATATTTATCAGAATGCTGCTCTCTAGAGTTCACTTTTCTAGCTGACTAATGAGTTTATGGTCACTGAATATGTTTTTCTGAGGTAAATGTGTGACATTGTTTACAAGCTGTTTTATTGACGTCTTTCCGAGGTTTAAACACTGAGTAAGCGATTACACGAGACATTTTTAGTCGCTTTCGTGGATCCGCGTGAGGATTGTTTTGACAACTTTGGCCCTTTCCCAAATGGCACGCTTCGGCTGAATCCCAAATGGCACACTTCTATGCACTTTCAGTGTTGTGGACTTACAATGGCTGCCGTGTACGCATGTCCATTAAGTCCACGAGACTGTAGGGTGTCACATTCATCATTTTAGGTTTCAGAAGGGTGCTCGCAAGCGCCCCCTTTGCGGCCGCTACTTCAGCCGAGATCGCAAGTCTGCGAGCTACGCAGAGGAGTTTTCCCGGCAGTCAAAGCGACATTACATCACGAAAGTGCGGACTCGGAGGAAGACCGTGAGGGTTTAGGGTGCCATTTGGGATTCAGCCTTCATAGCACTTTCGGTCTTGTGGACTTACAATGGCTGCCACGTGCACGTGTCTGTTAAGTCCACGAGAACATAGAGTGTCCCATTTGTGAATTTGAGGTCTCAGAAGGGTGCTCACGAGTGCCCTCTTTGCGGTCGATATGCGCCTTCGATGCGCACTTTTGCCGAGCCCGCACTGGCGGCAGATATCTTCCCAACAGTCAAAGCGGCGTTACGTCACGAAAGTGCGGACTCGTAGGAAGACCGCAAGTGTTTAGGGTGCCATTTGGGACAGGGCCGTTGGATCAGGTGTATTTAATTAAGATTGAAGCTAAACTCTAAAGGGCTGTGGCCCTCCAGGAACTGAATTCGACACCCCTGACGTAAAAGCAAAACAACAACAACAACAACAAAAAACGTAAAATACTAAAATATTGTGGTAAAATAAATATGAAAAAAAAAACTTTTTTCTTTTAAATATTGTATTAATATAACTATAAATTAAAATGTTAAAATAATATAAATAAAACAGTTACTATTTTTCCTTAAAATATTGTGTTTGTAAAAGCAGGGACCATTGAGTCAAGAAGGTTGAGAACCAAAGGTTGCGATTTAAAATCTGCCATCTTTGCTCACTGGTTTTTAAACCAATCACCTGTTATGCACCAAGCTGTAATTGTCATGTGGCTCACATTTAGAAACAAGACATCCTTGGCTTTCATTTCTTCCTCAATGTCTTTGATTGTATCTGAAAGAGCTGAGATCTGTTTGTTCATCTCCTCCAGGTTGTCCTTCATCATCTGAATCTTCTGCTCCTCTTCCTCCCTCAGTGTAGTGATTTTAGCCTCTTCTTCCTCAATGAGAAACTGATGGAGCTTCTTAAACTCCTCATTAATCTGATGCTTTGTGTGCTGAGCTTGAGTCTCAAATAAAGACAGACAGACAGAGGGATAAAATTCAGTTCAATTTTGTGTTGAATATGCTGAAGGTATAACTAACACTGCATCTTCACCTGGATGTGTTCAACCGCTTCCTCACACTCTCCTTTAACTTCCTCCATGTGTTTAAGCTTTTCTTGTAAGGACTTGAGTGCGATACGGAGTTCCTCCTAGAATTTAAAGGGGACCTATTATGCCCCTTTTACAAGATGTAATATAAGTCTCTGGTGTCCCCAGAATGTGTCTGTGAAGTTTCAGCTCAAAATACCCCACAGATCATTTATTATAGCCTGTCAAATTTGCCCCATTTGGGTGTGAGCAAAAACATGCCATTTTTGTGTGTGTCCCTTTAAATGTAAATGAGCTGCCACTTTCTAGAAGAGGGCAGAGCTTTAACAGCTCATGCTTTGGTTGGTCAACAACAACAAAGCTGGAGAATCTCACGCAGCCAAAATGAGGATTGTCAGTAACGGTGTTCATCCTTACATTGTTCAAACCGGAGTCGACACTGATGGAGAGACTCAGGAAGAAGTTAAAACTTTTAGAATGAAACTGGACGTTTCTGAACGGTTAGTGGATAAATTTATGTAGTTGCTGTGGAGTTGATTCAACTCATCGACTAGCATGTGCCGTCATGTTAATCTTTTGTGCAAATCCAGCGTTGAATTGACCCTCGTTTGTGAAGCAGTCCGGGGTAAAATGACAACATGGTAACAACACTCTACTACAACAACTCTTCCTCTTCTCTAAAGCAGCCCAACATGGCCTCGCCCCCTTTGTTGCGTGTTCTCGGAGGCAGGATTTATGTAAATTTTAGGGTTAGTGATGTCACCAACCTGGGAAGAAGCTTGTTGTAGTCCCTACCAGCTGTTTGTTGTAGTATTTAAAAGGTGAATTCTTTAAAAGGAAATATCTCCCTTTGCATTGAACTTTGAGCGTCGTAACTTTGCAGATGTTGTTTATGCTCAAACAGCAACATTACACACTAACTAAAGTTAAAAAAGTGAAATAATATTTAAATAACCCCTTTAACAACTGCATGTTATCCCTAGTCCAAAACATCCATAAGAATTGTGAACAAGATTCCTGTGAGGATTTTGCTAACACAAAAACACAATGACTGAAGCACTTCTTCCCTCCTTTTATAGCAACCTTACAATCCAATAAGATGACCTGACTAGTATTGGCCAATGAAGCTTTTTGAAATTATTTAAAATGCATCTGATTACTCTCTACAATAATCTAGAATCAATGTGAATCAACACAACAACAACTGAATCAACAAACTTTGCGAAACACAAAATGTATGTCCATTTTTGACCAAGGCTGTACAGATGTAAAGATTTTTAATTTAGAATTGCTTTATAATTACTGTTTGTAAAGCAAAGCATTGTTCTGCATTTGAAACAACATCTTTTTTTCTTACCTTGTAAGAAGGAAGAACATCTTTGATTGGCTTGAATTGGTGATGAGCATGTTTGTCTGAATCTCTGCACACTAAACACACTGACTGACTGTCCTCCAAACAGAAGAGTTTGAGTTTCTCTCCATGCAAATTACAAACCTCCTCAACGTTCAAGAAAGACTCACACAAGTTTTTTAACACAAGATTACTAGGAGGATCAGTTTTTGAGGATCTTCTCCTGCAGACCGGACACTGTCGAGTTTTCTTTGATCTCCAGAACTGTTGAAGACACTCTTTACAGAAACTATGACTGCATGACAGAACAACAGGAAATTTGAAGATCTCAATGCACACAGGACAAGAAAGCTCTTCCACAGATAAAGACTCCATTTTCATTTTTTAATAACTCAAAATGTCCATTCAGACATTAAAGCCTTAACTCCTCCTGTTTCCTTTTTTTTTTTTTTTTTGCTCAGGTACTCGATAGAGGAAGCAATGCGGGAGCAGAAAAATAAAGCCACTTCCTGATGTGTTTTACAAGAGGGTGTTTCTGATGATCCTTTTTGCATACTCAAACATGTTCTGTAATGAACTGAATGCATTGAAAGTATTGTGTGAGAATATAGTATGCAAACACATCACACTCTAAAATAAACTGGCATTTAGCATTTAAACTAACGTGTAAGAATCATTTGCTACAAGAATATTATTAAATGACTGCTAGAGTTCATGAGAAAAGTCTTGTTCACTCCAGGCATGTAATAAATTCTCCACAAGACCTGAGGCTACTATGAAGCCGGTTTAGCTGGCTAGCCAGGTAAGTTTCAGTTTAGTTTGAGCCAATCCTGGTTTTTAGGGGCAGGCTTTTAGTGGTGTTCATCGCCATAGTAATTTAGGCTACACGGCTAACCTGCTCCAGGGCAGGTTTTTTTCTGTGCAAGAGATCTCAAACCTGAAATGGACCAATCAGATGTGAGCAAAGTGACACATGTTGCAATAAAGTCACTCTCCTAGTTTCTCTTGCTCCAAATTAAAGGGTTAGTTCACCCAAAAATGAAATTTCTGTCATTTATTACTCACCCTCATGTCGTTCCAAACCCGTAAGACCTTTGTTCATCTTTGGAACACAAATTAAGATATTTTTGATTTTGTTTTTTATCTCTCATAAAAGCAATGAAATTACCACATTCAATGTCCAGAAAAGTAGTAAAAACATCGATTAAAATAGTCAACGTGACTACAGTGGTTCAACCTTAATGTTATGAAGCAACGAGAATACTTTTTGTGCACAAAAACAAAACAAAAATAACAACTTTATTCAACAAAATTGTCTGGCTTTAATGATAATTACTTAATATAATTATTTTATATGATTTATATTTGATTTATTATATTATTATACCTATAATTATACTTAATCCATTACACACAAGCAATTTTAGTGTAAAAATTAAGCATTTAGTTTAAATGAATATTAATATATACCGATAATACAACCCGAATTCCGGAAATGTTGGGACGTTTTTAAAATTTGAATAAAATGAAAACTAAAAGACTTTCAATTTCACATGAGCCAATATTTTATTCACAATAGAACATAACATTACAAATATTTAAACGGAGAAATTTTACACTTTTATCCACTAAATGAGCTCATTTCAAATTTGATGCCTGCTACAGGTCTCAAAAAAGTTGGCACGGGTGCAACAAATGGCTGAAAAAGCAAGAAATTTTGAAAAGATTCAGCTGGGAGAACATCTAGCAACTAATTAAGTTAATGAAATCAGGTCTGTAACATGATTAGCTATAAAAGGGATGTCTTAGAGAGGCAGAGTCTCTCAGAAGTATAGATGGGCAGAGCTGTGAAAAAAGATTGTGCGTAAAAAGATTGTGGAATACTTTAAAAACAATGTTCCTCAATGTCAAATTGCACTTTGGCTTTGCAAATCTCATCATCTACAGTGCATAACATCATCAAAAGATTCAGAGAAACTGGAGAAATCTCTGTGCGTAAGAAACAAGGCCGAAGACCTTTATTGGATGCCCGTGGTCTTCGGGCCCTCAGACGACACTGCATCACTCATCGGCATGATTGTGTCAATGACATTACTAAATGGGCCCAGGAGTACTTCGAGAAACCACTGTCGGTAAACACAATCCGCTGTGCCATCTGCAGATGCCAACTAAAGCTCTATCATGCAAAAAGGAAGCCATCTGTGAACCTGGTCCAGAAGCGCCGTCGTGTCCTGTGGGCCAAGGCTCATTTAAAATGGACTGTTTCAAAGTGGAGAAGTGTTCTATGGTCAGACGAGTCCAAATTTGACATTCTTGTTGGAGGACACGGACGCCGTGTCCTCCAGGCTAAAGAGGAGGGAGACCTTCCAGCGTGTCATCAGCGTTCAGTTCAAAAGCCAGCATCTCTGATGGTATGGGCAGTTTGCATGTTTTAGAAGGCACTATGAATGCTAAAAGGTATATAAAGGTTTTAGAGCAACATATGCTCCCCTCCAGATGACGTCTATTTCAGGGAAGGCCTTGTGTATTTCAGCAGAACAATGCAAAACCACATACTGCAGCTATTACAACAGCATGGCTTCGTCGTAGAAGAGTCCGGGTGCTGAATTGGCCTGCTGCAGTCCAGATCTTTCATATAGAGAAAGATCTATAGAGAAAAATATGTCAAAGAAGACCACGAACTCTTCAGCAGCTGGAAACCTATATCAGGCAAAAATGGGACCAAATTCCAACACCAAAACTCCAGAAACTCATAACCTCGATGCCCAGACGTCTTCAAACTGTTTTGAAAAGAAGAGTAGATGCTACACCATGGTAAACATGCCCCCGTCACAACTTTTTTTTGACCTGTAGCAGGCATCAAATTTGAAATGAGCTCATTTTGTGCATAAAATTGTAAAATTTCTCAGTTTAAACATTTTTTATGTTATCTATGTTCTATTGTGAATAAAATACTGGCTCATGTGATTTGAACGTCTTTTAGTTTTCATTTTATTCAAATTTAAAAAACGTCTTAACATTTCCGGAATTCGGGTTGTATGTAATAAGCTGTAGAATAAATAGATAACACTTTAAAAATGACTAAATTTGACCTTACATGCTTGAGTCTCTCTCCCTCTCTGTGTGTGTTTATATATATATATATATCTCAAAATAAGAAAACTCAATGAATGGTTCAACATTTGTAACAAAATGTCATTTTTATTTAAGACATGTTATGTTTATATACAGTCATCCATATTCATCTAGTTAAACAGTGCAAAAGTGTCTAAAATCACTCTGGGGAGAGAACTGTGCGCTGTCGCTATATTATATGAACACACTTCATTATTTACATAATAAAAGAGCAGTAAATATTTCAAACAACTGAAAGATTCACATGCACACTTCATCCAAACTCATTTCAATTCAAACCCAAACTTACATTTCAGCAGTTTTTAAAATGAGCAAAAGAAAAACAAGCCAAAAAAAAAAAAAAAAAAAAAAACCTAATTTACATTACAGTCATACACTAAACAGAATATACAGTGCTAAAATGCGTCGAACCTGTCTGTTAATAGACATTTAATCATAATTCGTCATTGTCAGTATGAAAACAGTCCATGTGCATCAGAAATAGTCAACAGGTCAAATGTTTTTCACTTGAAAAACTTGTACTAGTGTACTGCATATTGTGCACTATATACTGTGTGTGTGTGTGTGTGTATATATATATATATATATATTTTATTCTCACATGACCTTATTGTGTTATCTGTGAAATAATACAGATATTTTGCATTTGTAAAAAAGGTCTGTGATTAAAAATGGCAGCTGATATTGGTTCATTTGTCACATTAGCAGTGTTGTGTCTGATACAGTGATCATACTGCAAACACAGTATGAGTAGTATGGTCGAAGTTATTCCAAACATAACCAGTGATGTAAAGACAGTGGAATGATGAAGAGCTGATTTAAAGACAACATATAATTAAAACGGACTCTATTTACAGTCTTCGTAACTGTCCCAAACTTTCTCCATATCTGACATGACTTAGACGATCTGTTCTGCTCATGTAACTAAACATGTCTTAACTTCATAACTTAACATGTCCCACCCAATATCCTACATTAACTTTCTGATTCACTTTGTTTAATAAAATATACTTTTTAAATGCTTGCTTTATATCAGATAATGTGTTATGAGGAATACAATAAAATAAAAAATAAAATATATATATTTAAACATTTCATATATTATGAAATTTTTAAAAATAAATACATTTAAATATTTATAAATGTTTGCTTTTCATCAGATAATGGTTTATGTGAAATAAAGAAAATATTATTACTGATATTATCTCTCTCTGAATTTTCTATTTCACGTCACATCACAGAAGTTAAATGTATCGCAAATGCAATTTCATGTTGTCTTTAACTCTAGTTCATTTTACAGCCACTGATGTACACAAACTATAAAACATATAAATTGTATTAATGTCCATTTAGTGATGAGTTTCCCACACTCATATGGTTGTGCGCTCTGGTAGGGGGACGGGTCCAGATTTTAAATACAGTTGATGTTCAGTTGTGTGTGTGTGTGTGTGTGTGTGTGTGTGTGTATTTTAGTACACAGGTCTGTAGAGCAGTTGTCCATTGAAGAGTCTGCGCTGGATCTCTTTCCACAGCAGGCTGCGTTCTCTCTGCGAACCCTTCATGAAGCCGCGGTTCTCCTGTGCTCGGCGAGACAGGTACGGGATGACCTCGTTCACGGGACCGTACGGAACATACTTGTACACCGGGAATCCTGCCTGACCTGCTCACAAAAACACACACCGGTAAACTTCATCAGCCCGTTTCATTCTATTATATAAAACCTATTCAAACCTATTCAAACTTTGACCTGTGGAGGGCAGTAATACACTTAGCAGCGTCTACACTGCTGGAATTCTAATAGAGAAGAAGAAGAGAGCTAGTTCAAGACGAGTGTCTATGGTTAAAACGTATATAATGTTTTATTTTTTTTCGAAAATGACCGATCGTTTCGCTAGATAAGACCCTTATTCCTCGTCTGGTATCGTTTAAAGCCCTTTGAAGCTGCACTGAAACTATGATTTTGACCTTCAACCGTTTGGAGTCCATTGAAGTCCACTATAAGGAGAATAATCCTGGAATGTTTTCATCAAAAACCTTAATTTCTTTTCGACTGAAGAAAGAAGGACATGGACATCTTGGATGAAATGGGGGTGAGTAAATTATCAGGAAATTTTTATTTGTAAGTGGACTAATCCTTTAACATTAGATTTCAACATCTGTTCCTTCCCACACTGCTCTTTTTCCACTCACCCAACGGGAAGCTGATCTGGTCGCACATTCCCAGCAGCTGTCCAAAGTAAACCTTATTCTCAGTGGGAGAGAGACTCATCTCGTTCATTCTGTACAGAAAAACACACACGTTTGCTCCCCATTAGCCACAGATACTGAGCAAAACAATTTCTGTTTGAGCCGAATGTATTTAATGCATCTCTTCTTGGCTCTAGACTCACTTTTCAAGTGTGAATTTGACCGTATCCTCATTGTGAGACGCCACCATGACGTTGGCCATCCTGTTGAGATTAATCTCCTCCAGAATGTACTCCAGACACCTTACAGACAGAGATAATGGTTAATAAAAGCGTCTAGGACTCGATCAATGACAGCCATGGATGAATAAAAGAGATTTAATCCTCAAATATTTGCTTCTGTTTGTAGCAACAAGTCAAAATATTTCCCTCACAATGTGTGCGTAAATATTTACAGTGTTATGACGCACATTAGCAACGGGACATTGATGAGCAAAACAAGCTCAGCTCAGGTAAGCAGGTGTGTTTGGTGTTGAATAAAGCATTCATTTAAGACAATACGGCGAAACTAAATTGTGTTATCAAAATGTGTGGGATGATCATATAATTCATGGTGCAAAATGCCAATGTACAGGGCTCATTCTCAGGTGACGGTGCCATTTGTGTCCTTTTTGTGTAAAAATTAAATGAAAAATAAAAACAAATAATATATTCATAAATGTTTGCTTGGGTTATGTGGAATAAAATTAAAAAAAAATAAAATAATATATATTTAAATATATTTTTATATTTTTGCTTTTCATCCGATAATGGGTTATGTGGAATAAAATAAAATGTATATTTAAACAAAATATATATATTTTTAATGTTTGCTTTTCTTAAGATAATGGTATATGTGGAATAAATACTTACTTAAATATTCAAAATATATTAATTGCTTAAATATACATTTAATTTTATTCCACATAAACCATTATCCAATGAAAAGCAAATATTTACAAATATATTACTTTTTTAAATACATATTTTAGTGCTGTCAAACGATTAATCGCATCCAAAATAAAAGTTTGCGTTTACATTATGTGTGTACTGTGTATATTTATTATGTATATATAAATACACACACATACATGTATATATATATAACAAAAATATATTATATTTATATATAAAATATTTATATTTATATATAATATACATTATATATAAATATAAAAAAAAAAATATATATATATATATATATATAAACGATACATGTAAATATTTCTTAAATGTATACGTGTGTGTGTATTTATATATACATAATTTATATATACATAAACTTTTATTTTGGATGCGATTAATCGTTTGACAGCAGTAATATTGCTTTTCATCAGATAATGGGTTATGTGGAATAAAATAAAGTATTTAAAGAATTAATTTATATTTTCAAATGTTTGTTTTTTTAATTCCATAAAAAGTTGTTTTGTTGTGTAAAAAATATTTCCTGTTCATCTAGATTATTCTAACCCAATAGTTTCATCTTTTTCACATTATATTTAAGGTAGTGACATCATAAAAGTCCTTTTGACCACATGGTTCAAACAGATGCACATTTCTTTTACAGTGTTTTGTCATGTCAAATTGTCATGTTTTATCAATGCTTTTTCCATTTAGAATATGTTTAAAACCTTTAACTGCAAGGTTCATACTTGTGGTACATCCTGTTGGTGGCCTCATAGTCAGGGTTGATGGGGTCTTCGTAGCCAATCTCTGCCGCCCGAGATCTCTCCTGACACATGTACGCTCCTCTGACCAGCTTAGCGCCAAAGTACCAGCACTCCCGACGCGACAGCTCCACATCCACGGACACATTATCATACGCTTCCTACAAGCACGGGTGTTTATTTTATTGACTTTGTCATGGGATTCATCACACACATAAACTAACAAATACAACAGGACAGAATTATTGCAATAAAACCATTAGAAAGTCGTACGTAAGGTCTTATGACAGCCATATACCACTATAAACACTCTCATGCTGACTCATTGTGACAATTTAAAAATGATTCAAGGCAAAGTAACATAAAAGCCTAAAATCACAAATATAATGTTTATATGAATACCACTATTAGTTATGTTATGTACTTGTATTTTACATTATTTCTGAATGTAATAATAAAACATGACTTATCTATGTTTTTTTCTTCTCAGCAACACAATTTTGCCTTGGTACGACATACTCAGGTGTGACTAATTTTCAGGGAAATACGGTAATCCTTTAATCTTCCACATTATGTCATGATAAATGAGAAGTCTGGGTGTGGACGGAGTATGAAGATCGTCGGCAGGTTTTGAGGGTGTGTAAGTGTGTGTTTAGCTTGAACTGGAATGTGTGTGTGTTTCAGCGACTCACTTTAAGGTAGCACTGGTATGTGTTGAAGATGTTAGGTTTTTCTCTGTTGAAGATCCTTTGCATTTCCAGGGTCAGTCTGCTGATGGCCGGCTGGAAATACGTCTGTTCTGCGTCCACCATCAGCCTCACGCCGTTCTCCACAGCGTGCTGGAAACAAACACACACACATTCAGTTATAAAATGCCTTTCAGCTGTAACAGTGCACTTCAGTAAACACAGTTACATAACCATCCTGCCTGCAGGAGACGTTTATTTCCACCACAATACTGCTGTCATGGTCAACAACAGACTATTAAGAAGACTGGGAACAAACTACACACTTCACAGACTGAAAACAGCTGAATAAACCAGCAAGAAAAAGAACTAGCTACTAAAGTCAGAAAGAAAAATAAACCACAATAATAAAGTGCATACAACAACAAAGAATATAAATATGTTATAAAGCATACACCGATCAGGCATAACATTATGACCACCTTCCTAATATTGTGTTGGTCCCACTTTTGCTGCCAAAACAGCCATGACCTGTCGAGGCATGGACTCCACTAGAGCCCTGAAGGTGTGCTGTGGTATCTGGCACCAAGATGTTAGCAGCAGATCCTTTAAGTCCTGTAAGTTGCGAGGTGGAGCCTCCATGGATCGGACTTGTTTGTTCAGCACATCCCACAGATGCTCGATTGGATTGAGATCTGGGGAATTTGGAGGCCAAGTCAATACCTCAAACTCGTTGTTGTGCTCCTCAAACCATTCCTGAACCATTTTTGCTTTGTGGCAGGGCGCATTATCCTGCTGAAAGAGGCCACAGCCACCAGGGAATACCGTTTCCATGAAAGGATGTGTCAAAGTAACATCCACATGGATGGCAGGACCAAAGGTTTCCCAGCAGAACATTGCCCAAATCATCACACTGCCTCCGTCGGCTCGCCTTCTTCCCATAGTGCATCCTGGTGCCATGTGTTTCCCAGGCAAGCGACGCACACGCACCCGGCCATCCTCGTGATGTAAAAGAAAACGTGATTCATCAGACCAGGCCACCTTCTTCCATTGCTCCGTGGTCCAGTTCTGATGCTCACGTGCCCACTGTTGGTGCTTTCAGCGGTGGACAGGGGTCAGCATGGGCACCCTGACTGGTCTGCAGCTATGCAGCCCCATACACAACAAACTGCGATCCACTGTGTATTCTGACACCTTTCTATCAGAACCAGCATTAATTTCTTGAGCAATTTGAGCTACAGCAGCTCGTCTGTTGGATCGGACCACATGGGCCAGCCTTCGCTCCCCACGTGCATCAATGAGCCCTGGCCGCCCATGACCCTGTCTCCAGTTCACCACTGTTCCTTCCTTGGACCACTTTTGATAGATACTGACCACTGCAGACCGGGAACACCCCACAAGAGCTGCGGTTTTGGAGATGCTCTGACCCAGTCGTCTAACGGTCACAATTTATATATATATATATATATTTATTTATTATTATTTTTTAAATTAATTAATTAATTAATTTATTTATTTATTTATTTATATGTATGTATGTATGTATGTGTATATGTATATGTATATAACACATACTTTTATGTAATGACATTTTTGCCCATTCATCGTTGCCTATTCGAAACCATAATTGATGGTCTATTCCATGTACTGTTTCACAGTTTCAAGAATTCACAAGCTGACATGCTGTAGATAAAGTGTCTTTGTGAAGATAAAAACGCTTTCATTTAGACCTTAAATTGTACAAATCTTTTATCTAACAGCCTCAGTGTCTGTCATTATAGAGATTAAGACTGGAAAATTTTGTATTTGGTTTATTGTAACTCTTCCTTGAGTTTAACATTGTATTTTTTAGAACATTTCCCTTTATAATGCTTTTTTGTGTGCTTATCTCACAGAAGATAAAGAGTCAGTCTTGTGACGTTGAGGGCTGTTGAGAATCTTTAGAACATTGTTAAAATGTTCAGAACAGTCATTGCTAAAACCTCCTAAGCAAGTTTTTGTCTGCTTTATTGTCCACTTGACTTTAACATGTATGGTCAAGGTTAACAAACTAGGTTAACCGAGTGATACTTTTCTACCAGAAACATTTCTATCAAGAGCTTATCTATCAAAGTCTCCTTGGTCAAGAACAGATGTGCAAACACAAACGACAGGGAAAATAAGACACTTTTGCGTCAGAGTAAGAAACGTTTGGTTAATGGCTGATCAGGGTCAAGTCACTCTGAGAGAGTAATGTCAAACATCAAATGCACACAGACACACAGAGTGCAAAAATCCACCTGATTTCTGTCATAAACATTTATGCAAACTTTAGATGTGGCCAATCACTATCAAACAGTCCAAGAAATCTAAGATTATTTGCCTAACAGCATCTACAGAATAACTTTTAACTGAAGTTTTGGTGAGATTACCTTGGCTAGGACGTCCATTCTCTGTAACATCCTCTTCATCTGTTTCTCCTCTTCATCAGTGAATTTGCTCAACAGAGGCTCCAGGTGACCACTCTTTGGAAATACACAGAGTTCACATGAGTGAAGTAGTGTTTGTGCGCATTAGACACGTTTTATCTGTATGCCTGTGTGTGTTACCTCCATGTTCGGCACCACAAGCAGGTTGGAGATTTTGGTTGTGTCATTGATGAGACTGTTCCAGTCCAACAGATCAATGGTTCTACAGGAATAAAAGAGAAACATGATCAAACACACACACACAGTTTGGTTTATATTGAGTCAGCTGAAGTGTGAAAAATAGAGAATCAGTAATGGGTGAGACTGGGAAATCAGTTGAAGTGACAGTTGAGGAGTTTTACCCTGATGAACCCAGTTTCTCTCCAGTAAACCAGTTCTCAATGTCTGATTTAGCACCTACTCCCAGTTTGATCAAACTGTCCTGCAGGTAGAAAAAAAGAGAGAAAGATATATGTAAATGTGTACATTTTTAAATTAATATATATTTTGGGGTCATTAAGATTTTTTTAAATGTTTTTGAAAGAAGTCTCTTTGCTCACCAAGGCTGCATATACAGTATTTGATCAAAAATATTGTGAAATATTATTACAACTGTTTTCTATTTTAATATACTTTAAAATGTAATTTATTCCTGTGATCAAAGCTGAATTTTCAGCATCATTATTACAGTCTTCAGTGTCACATGATCCTTCAGAAATCATTCTAATATGCTGATTTGATCATATTTTGATCAATGTTGGAAACTGCAATTTTTTTGTGGTAAAGCATTTAATTTTCAGGATTATTTGAATAGAATGTTCAAAAGAACAGCACACATTTTTATTTTCTTAATTTTAATACATTAAATTACACTTTTTTTTAATAAATACATAAATAATTGTCGTAATGAACTGTAAATTGTTTTAAATACAACATCATAAATCAAAATAGACCCCATTTACTTCCTAAATATTATGTCCCTTGTCATTTTTCTAAAATAAAAATTTCATTTTATTTTAAAGGATTAGTTCACTTTCAAATGAAAATTACCCCAAGCTTTACTCACCCTCAAGCCATCCTAGGTGTATATGACTTTCTTCTTTCTGATGAACATAATCGGAGATATATTAATAAATATCCTGACGCATCCGAGCTTTATAATGGCAGTGAGCGATACCAACGAGTATGAGCTGAAGAAAGTGTTTCCATCCACATCCATCCATCATAAACGTACTCCAGACGGCTCCGGGGTTTAATAAAGTCCTTCTGAATTGAACTGATGCATTTATGTAGAAAAAAATATTAATATTTAACAAGTTAAATCTTACGCTACGTCCTACGCCTTCCCTATTCAACTTACGTGACGCCAGTTTACACTTTCTTTGTAAGTTGAATACGGAAGGCAGTCTGGTGGAAGCTAGATATCTTACTTTATGACTTGTTAAATATGGATATTTTTTTACACAAACGCATCGCCTCGCTTCAGAAGGACTTTATTAACCCCTCGGAGCCGTGTGGAGTACGTTTATGATGGATGGATGTGGATGGAAGCACTTTCTTCAGCTCATACTCGTTGATCCCGTTCACTGCCATTATAAAGCTCGGATTTGTCAGGATATTTATTAAAATATCTCCGATTGTGTTTATCAGAAAGAAGAAAGTCATATACACCTAGGATGGCTTGAGGGTGAGTAAAGCTTGGGGTAATTTTTATTTGAAAGTGAATTAATCCTTTAACACATTATTTCCTGCTTAATAATGTTGTTCACTTTGACGTATGCCATTGTACAAATTATAAAAGCATTGCAATGTTGTCTTTAAATTTGTGAAAGCAAACTAATTATTGACCACACTAACCTGTCAATAATGTACTTTTATAAACTGAGACTTTGAGTGCAAAACACAAACCTGCAGTTGTTCGAGTTCTAGCTTCTGCTCCAGTATGGCCATGCCGTCTTTCCCCTGATGGGCGGCCAACAGATTGAAGAACCTCCTCCACTTCACCAGCACCTCAGAGAACTGCAGCTTTAGGACAGAAAGAATCAAGATGAATCACACAGTTATCAGATTAGTTGAAAGAAATTTGACTGAGAGTGAAAAAGAGAATTACCAGGAACTGCGGCCGGCCCAGTGCGGTCATCTTAATGGCCGAGAATCCATCGACAGAGCTTCCGGCTAAAATACAAAGACAATAAACAGAAATACATCAATGAAAAGTACTGCAAAAGTACTGAACATATCCTGATATTAAAGTGCCCCTATTATAATATTTTAAAGTTTCCTAAGAAACTTTGCAGACCCTTTACATTCACAAACATCTATATTACACAATCCATGAAAGGTAATATCTGAATAAGCAAAATAAGGGCACTTTAATAATATTCCGCTCACCGGAAGCTTTGATGCACTTGATGAATGTCTCCATGTGATGGTCACACTTGGCTTCATCTGCGTAGAAATATGTCCGAGCGCTGATCACTCCTCCACGCCGATCTCCAAACTGGCGATGAGCTTTGTACTTTTTCTCACGATGATCCATACCTGAATATGGATTTTAATAATCACAGTCAAGTTTGGAGATACTGATTTGGAAACATCCCTTTGTTTTAACACCATAACTTTGCCTGAGTGTCACATTTATGCTGCAAAAAGCGGTCAGAAAATCATTATGATGCTGAAATGAAATAACAGTTTCCTCACAGGATTGCCTTTTGCAGCCCATTTTACTTCCATAAATGATGTATTTTTGTGCATAAAACTTTATTTAAAAAAGATAATAATGATGTCATGTTGACTTATAAATAAAAAATGGTTATCATTAATGCTTGACAGCTTTATGCAGCATTTATGCACAAACTTGCATTGTATAATCGTTTCTAATACCTTACATAGGAAAGGTTTTCGTCTGAGATACAGGATACCCCAGAGTTAAAAAACATGAGCTTGCAAAGATAATTTCAGCCCCTTCACCAGGAGAGCCCACGGTTAAACCAGCTTTAACCAGTCTGAGCGAGTGAAACAACTAGACCCCATAATGCACATACAGCAGTCTATTTCAGCCTCAATGACTGAGTCAACACGCAGCATGATCCCTAAGGTGAAGCGTTGCTTGCCTGTCACATTACTAACGTTACTTAAAAACCCAGCCAGATGAAACCCAACAAACTGCCAACACCCTAACACCCTTCCAGCATCATCGATAAAGCCCTGAAATCAAATGTAAAACACTGTACACTCATGGTCCTGAGGTAAGCATGAACTGGTGTCCACTGAAAACACAACAAAACAATTGTTTACTGAATGCTTTTAAAATTACTAATAACATCATCAGATATATATATATATATATATATATATATATATATAGATATATAAAAAACATTATAAACTAAAAACTTAAATTCAAAAAAGCAAATAAAACAAAAAAAAAATCTAATAAAATGCCTAAAATTATATTAAATTAAATAAAAACGAAATAAAATAAGACAGAGTAAAATAAAACAAAAGACAAAGTAAAACAAAACAGGACAACCCCCCCCCCCCAAAAAAAACTAGACAAAATAAAATAAAGCAAGACAAAATAAAAAACAAAATAAAAAAAAACAATAGACAAAATAAAACAAAATGCAAAAGACAAAGCAAAATAAAATAAAACAACAAAAAATAAAAAGACAAAATAAGAAACAAAGCAAGACAAAATAAAACAAATTAAAATAAAACAACACAAAATAAAACCAAGACAAAATAAAACAAAAATAAAATTATAAAACAAAACAAAATAAAATAAAACACCACAAGACAAAATAAAATAAAAGACAAAGTACAATAAAACAAAATTTAAAAAAAACACAAAATAAAACCAAGACAAAATAAAATAAAAAACAAAACAAGACAAAATAAAACAAAAGAAAAGGTAAAATAAAACAAGACAAAATAAAAAACAAAGCCAAAACAAAATAAAACAAAAATAAAGTTATAAAACAACACAACACAAGACAAAATAAAAAAAATAATAAAACAAAAGACAAAAATAAAAACAACAATATATAATCCTAGTAGGATGCTTAAACTGTTTTTTATTTAGTAACACTGTGTACCGCACTGAACCGACTTTCAGTTAGGGATGAATTTTACATTTATCGTGATAGCATATGCCATTTTTATTTTAAAAATTTATTTTCAAATTTAGTCTGAATATTTTTAATGTAGTGTCAATTTATTGTACTTACCATGACTCTCTTTCTCAGCCTCAGAAACACAGGAACTGAAAAACAAATCAAAAGCACATGTTTAAATACAAAGTTGTGTTTTATTAACGCAGGTTGAGGTTTCTGCAAACAGGTCACCTTTAAACCAGGACATTTTATACTTGAACTCTTTTAGCTCTATTGGAAGAGGTGATAAATTCACTTGGGACCATTAAATGATGCAACACACGAACACTCTGGCAGTGACACACACAGTGACACAAACGCTGGCCCACTTCAGATTTCAGTCACATGCGTCATTCACTTTGCAACACAAGTCTCAGTCAACACACAAGTTTAAATCAATAAAGAATCCATTTCAGATGTTTAGAAACTTTGAGTTATTATATCTGAGGATTTTAAAACAACAGTTTAGCTCTCTGGCTGTGAGGGAAATTAAAACGATTCAATGCAAATTGACACTATGCAAATAACTGAAACTGGGAATTCTACTGTGAAGCTCAGAGTTGAAGCATGTGATTGAGAAGAATGACAGGTGTTCGACCTGACCTTCTGTACAAACAAGACACAGGGCTGCAAGCATGCCATCTGCAACATATGCTCAGATAGACGCTGATTCAACTGAGCAAACGCAAAAATCACACTATGAATTATTTTAATGCTGCAAATACTGCTTGAGAAAAAATGGATTGTGTATTTTTAATATACAAATGAAAGTGTCTAGCAGGTGCAATAGGTAGTTATTATGGTTAACTAAAACTATTAAAACATTTCTGTTAATTGAAATAAAGCTGAAATAAAATAAAATATACATTTTTTAAAAAAAAAAAAAAAAAAAAAAAACTTAAAGCAACCGAAAATTAGAAAAAAATTAGAAAAAAAATAAATAAAATAAAATAAATAAATTAAATTAAAATAAATAAAATTAAAAAAATAAATAAATAAAAAATAAAATAAAATGACAAAAGCACAATGAAATGACTAAAAATTAAGCTAAAATGAACATGGAAACTAAAAATATAAAAACAAATGTAAATTCAAAATATTAATAAAACTATAATAAAACTAAAATAACACTGGTAATACTTATATTACCGTTATTATCGTTAACTAAAAAAAAAAAAAAAAAATTTTTTGTTACTTGAAATAAATTAAATGTTAACTGAAATAAAAGAAAATATATATAAAAAAATAAACTAGTTGCCAAGGAAACATTTCTTATTTATATTTAGTTTTAACTTTAACTTGACATATTTACATATTAGAATATATGAAAATAAAAAATAAAAATATTAAAAACTATATAACAGTATCTCAATGAAGAAAATAATCTGATATTATATATATATATATATGTGTGTGTGTATGTGTGTGTGTGTGTATGTATATGTGTGTATATAAATATTAATATATATATATATATATATACACACACACACACACACACAGAGTCAAACCAAAATTTATTCAGACACCTTGAACATTTCATTCATTAATACAGTTTATTCACTATAGTTTAAAAAAATGGTAATAAAATATGACACGATCTCAGAGTTAAACTGTGTCAGAAAAAATTAATCTTAATTATGTCAGATAACACTTAAGCAAAACATGGTCAGGTCAAAGTGTCTGAATAATTTTTGGTTCCAAATTTTTTATCAATTTTACTGGTAGTCCACTGTATGAAGAATTTTTGGGTATAATATGTCACAGTTTACTTTATTTTGCTATCCTCACTTACATAAATGAACTATAGTGTCCTGCACCCACTAGTAAAAATATATCAAAAATATCAAAAATGTCTGAATAATTTGTGGTTTGACTGTAAATACATACAATAAAATCACATGATTGTCATGTCAAGTACCATTTCAAAAAGTCACATGATTTAAGGAGTCATTCATGTCTGTATAGGACAGCTAACCTCAAGCATGAGTAATGTAGTAGGTGATGCATGGTTTACAACAGATGGAAATTATACCCTAAAGCAATCGACTGTTATTGCCGTTGACTTTATAGCTGATTGTATGTTGTAACTGGTTTTATTCGAGTATTTTTTTCTTGTCTGTTTAGGAAATCACTGGCTGTAAAATGTCTAGTTCTCAGTATCACAATAATTTTTTATTACAGAGAACTGTATCTATATTAGTGATAACCATATGCTTTTGAATATGTTATTATTGTAATATAGGATGTAATTCCGTTTAATGCTTTGCGATTCTTCCGGTCAATCCTATGCACATGTTAGTCACATGACAAATGGCTCAGCATTCCTAAAAATCAGTTTTAAAACTCTCTGATGTTCAGCAGATTCCTGAAAGCCTGATCTGAACCTTTTGTGTTCCTCATGCTAATTAAATACTAGGTCTCGTCTTACCCAAAACACCTTACATAACCTTTGCAGTGTGTGTGTGTGTGTGTGTGTGTGTGTGTTGTTACTCAGCAAACTGGCTTTTTTCTCTGAACGAAATGAGAGCACTTTCCCACGGGAGTGGGATGAAACAAGCTTCCCTTTTGTGTTCCTATAAACTTGTGAGCCTTGAGTGATTCTGTATAAAATAAATTAAACTAGAAGCTCAAAAAGTATTACTAAATAAAGCATTAACCTCATTTATACTATCTGCGCCACACCTTCAAATGTCAACTGCTCGTGACAGGCTTTGAGTTACTCAACACACTGGCCTGGGTTTCCTCGCTCAACATCATGTGACTGCATTCCGCAAAAGGAGGAGGATAAACACCTCCCTTTATGAGCCAATCAGGCGGTGGGCCTTGGCTGAAACTGACCAATGGGAAAGAGGGAAGAGTCTGTTTCCAATAGTGCAGCCAAAAGGGTGACATGGTTTCATTGACACTGACGATTCAAATGTCTGGCTGAAATGCAATGTCATGTCATTCTTTGCCATCTGTAGAAGATTATTCAGCTTAGATTAATTTAGATACACTCTGCTCATCTTTAGCATCACTTCATCTGCTGCTTTATGCTCTTGGGTATCTCAGTCAAACTGACAGAAGACTGTTAATACAGTTTTGGGTACCAGACAAGACTTGCTGTTGACAGGTTTTACTGGTTTTGAATGCTTCTGACATGATCTGGCATCCATGTTTAGATCTAATATTTCTGATGTGGAGACACAATCGATCTAACAATAGGATAGAGGAAAGAAAAACAAACTCTTTGGTTCCTACTCACTCCATCTCCTTCTTCTCAGCCTCTTCTTGAGTCAGGTCCTCCTCTACGCTGTAGTCCAGAACCGAGCCCACGCCAAACGCCTGGTTCTTCTCAATCAGAGGTTTGATGGAGTTCTGGTCCTCACCCGCAACGAACTGACCGTAGAAGGTCATTTTCATCAGTTTCTCGAAGAGCCGCTGGCCAAGAACCTTTTTACTGAGGTCCATCAGCTACGGATGGAAAAAAGTGAGGAATATAATAAATAAAAATGAAGAAAATAAAAATTATATATACATACAGTATTATATATTTATAATTTATTATATATTTTATGCATTTTTTTAAACTTTATTCATTTTTTAAGCTTTCTGATATGTGTATGATATATATATATATATATATACACACACACACACACATACATACATACATACAGTATACACATACATACATATACATATATACACACATATATATACATATACATATATATATATATACACACACACACATACACAAATTTGCTTTATTGGCATGACTGTAAATAACACAATATTGTGAAACACACACACACACACACACATACACTATATATATATATATATATATATATATATATATATATAACAATAATAATAAAAAAAACATCAATATAATAGAATAAAATATTATCAAATATTAAAGCACTATCAAATATTATAACTTAAACTTAAATTAACAGTGTAACAGATTAGAACATGACTGAACATGAACATGATACACACACACATACATACACATATACACATATATACATACACACACACACACACATACAGACACATATACACACACACATATACATATATATATATATACACACACACACACACACACACACACATATATATGCATATGTGTGTGTGTGTGTGTATATGTATATACATATACACACACACACATATATATATATATATATATACATATATATACACATACATATATACACATATATATATACACATATACATATACATATATATATATACATATATATATACATATATATACATATATACATATATACATATATACATACATATATATACATACATATATACATATACATATATATACATATATATATACATACATACATACATACATATATATATAATGTGTGTGTGTATGTATATATGTGTATGTGTGTATGTATATGTGTGTGTATCATGTTCATGTTCAGTCATGTTCTAATTTGTTACACTGTTAATATATAATTTATTATATATTTTATGCATTTTTTAAAACTTTTTATTTATTCATTTTTTAAGCTTTCTGATATGTGTATGATATATTATATATATATATATATATATTTATATATATATATACACATATATACACACACACACACACACACACATATATGCGTGTGTGTATATATATTATATTTTTTTAAATATAATTTTTTTTTTTTTTTAAATTATTGCAACTAAAAGTTTTTAAAAATTTAAAAGTAACTCGCCTCTTTATTTTTGTCAACCAGGAAGTCAAAGGTACAGAGTTTGAACACCAGCAGGCTTCTGAGGAGCTCCAGTGTGTCTTTGCTCTTATAGGCTTCTTGTGTGTTGTCGAAATCGATGGAGATCTTCTGGCCGTCCGTGTGCGCTTTCCCGCTGATGAGATCCACATCGCAGGGCTTCTCCACTATCGTGCAGGTCGGATCCAGCGGCGTGTCTTCGGTCTTCTGCTCTTTGTGCTGCGTGGATGCTACTGTGGAGCGAAGCCTCACACCAAATAACTGACTCGGCTTTACTCTGGCCAGAGCGGGGATAACTTTAGAGTAAGACATTTTTGATGAAGATATGACAATGGAAATATAACAGTGGTTCTCGTAACGATGGAGGTTTCTAGATGAATGAGATGGAAACACCCCGGACGGGAGGGTCATTAAAGCGCGCTTGAAATATGCAAAGTATTTTCAGCGCTCTGAGTGGTGATTGGCTCATGATCTGTGACGCGCCGGACTGCGTCATTGAATGTACTGAAGTTGTACTAAAAAAAACTTGTACTCAACGCCTGCTTACTTTTCTCAATAATAAAATAAAACAGCTGAAGCGTAATATAATATAATGCGTAGATACTGGATAAATACTAATGCAAGTTTGTTAAACTGTATAATTTAAAATATTTTTTGGTGACTTATGGGGACTATAACATAATGATACATTTATTAGACACTGAAATAATCCTAAAATGGCCTGGGCACCAGGGTTATTATCACTAACTAAAACTATTAAAAACATTTTCCTTAACTGAAATAAAATAATTAGATAAAAACTTAAACTAAACAAAAAATCTAAATGTTGCACTGGCAAATAACTGAAAGTTGGAGCAACTATAATTACTAACTGGAAATAAATAGAAACTAAAAATAAAATAAAAATAAATTAATAATAGTAATATTTTTTTTAAAAAAAATGACAAAGGCACTAGATACTAAAAATTGAAATTAAAATGAAAAAATAAATAAATAAATAAAAGCTAATTCAAAATATTATAAAAACTATACTAGTATAATACTAAAATAACAGATTGTCACTCTATAGATTTCATATTTTGAGGCCTAGGCTTTGTAAAATGTATCTACCTCATTACTGGTAGTTTCTCCCACTCATGCTCCAATTCTCTTGTCTTCAAATGTCTTGAGTTGCTGTTTTCTGGTCTCTCCATGGCTTTCTCAATGGATTTCGACCTCCACCCATTTCTTGTCACTTCAGAACAGTCTGGTGTTTTGCTGATTTCCTCAAAGAAAAAATTGTTTTTGTTACCATCGTTTGAGCTTGTGGACTCAAGTACTGAACTCCTAATCACTAGTTACACAGCCGATGACTCAGACACTTTCTTAATGACTCAATGGATTGATTATTGTGTTTGTCCATCAGAAATCATGACCTCCAACTAAACAGAAACCTTTACAATATGACTTTCCTGAAGTTTTTCTGGGCATGCCATTACATTTATTTCTAATAATCTATTATATGTCAATGCTGTTTGAAACCTTTTATCTGCATTCATTTATATCAAAGAAGTTCTTATTCACTTTTTTGTCTAACCGACTCAGCATTTGTGTATTTGCCTAATAAACCTTGAAACAATAGGACTACCAAATACAAGCCGTCTCCCTGATCTCAACGAATTACATACTGTAGGCGTTGGTTCTTATTGTCTGACCAGTGTGTGACCCAACAGCAGTGAAAGTGGTTTTACTTGTCTGTGTACTGAAAAGAAGCTCAGTACTGCTTACTTATTCAGTCACATTCAAAGAAATGAGCTCATAACTCACAGGTTACTGAATGAGCTTTCCAACTTCACTTTGAGTACTACAGCAAACCTCCAATGTCTACAGAAGAACAGTGAGCAAACTATTCCCATTGACATTAAAAGTACTCTAGCGACACCAAGTGGTCAGTCTGTCTTAAATCAGGCTATTCTCTGTCAAGTCACCTTTATAACCATAGAATGCTTCACATTTTCATCCTGGTTTGATGGTATTTATAGTCTGATGAAGTACATGTTGCAAATAAACTTAGGGTATGTTTACACGACAACTATGTACTAAAAACAGAAAAGTTTTTCCTTCGCTTTTTTTCGTGCAGATTACAATATTGTCAAAATGATCCCCGTTCACACGGATCCGCGAAAAACGACTAAAACGCTGTATTCTGCTGTCAGGCCAGTAGTTGGCGATGTCACTTTGTAAAGAAACACTACGCGCCTTTAGACTGAACACGCATGACGTCACCGTTTTCGTAGTTTACAAGGAGGCGATAACGGTATAGTTCTCAAAAACTTGAACTTTGACACCCATTTTCAGGCCACCAAAACGCCAAATGAAAAGGTTTTTCGTTTTCAGGGTACGTTTACACGACAACGATATACTAAAAACGGAAAAGTTTTTCCTTTGCATTTTTTGTGTATAGATGACGTTGTCAAAATGAAATGAAAACAACTAAAAACGCTGTATTATGCTGTCAGACCATTAGTTAGAGATGTCACTGTGTAAAAACAACAAAATAACACTACGCACTTATAGACATGACGTCACCATTTTCACAAATTCGCATTTTTTCAGTTTATGCAGAGTTTATAGCGGTTTCGATTTTAAAAACGTGCACTCTGAAACCCACTTTTAAAAGTTTGCGTTTTCAGGCCCCCAAAACACTGTTATAGTGCAAATTAAAAAGTTTTCCATTTTTAGTTGAAAACAGTGCTGTGTAAACGGTCCCTGAATTTAATGGGTTAGTTCATCCAAAAATGAAAATTCTGTCATTAATTTCTCACCCTCATGTCGTTCCACACCCACAAGACCTTCGTTCATCTTTGGAACACAAATTAAGATATTTTTGATGAAATCCAAGAGGTATCTGACTCGACCATAGACAGCAATATGATCAACACTTTCAAGGTCCAGAAAGGTACTAAAGACATCATTAAAACAGTCGACGTGACTGCAGTGGTTCAACCTTAATGTTATGAATCGACGAGAATACTTTTTGTGCCCAAAAACAAAAATAACGACTTTATTCAACAATATCTTATGTGTAATTTTCATATGTTGTTTACGTCCAGCGCTTCCAGGTTCTACGTCAGAACGCCAACTTATTATTGGCCGGCTCCTGCGTCGTGCTGCTCATGTGATAAGCTTTGGTCAATACTGAGCCGGCATTCGGACGTAAACACGGAAGCCTTCACCGTGCTTACTGCGGCAACTGCGTAAGGAGAATGACAGGGAAGAGATGAGATTGTTGAATAAAGTCGTTATTTTTGTTTTGGCGCACAAAAAGTATTCTCGCCGCTTCATAACATTAAGGTTGAACCACTGCAGTCACATAGACTGTTTAAATGATGTCTTTACTACTTCTCTGGACCTTGAAAGTGGTGGTTATATTGGTGTCTATGGACCAGTCATATACCTCTTGAATTTCATCAAAAATATCTTAATTTGTGTTCCGAAGATGAACGAAGGTCTTACAGGTGTGGAATGACATGCGGGTGAGTAATTAATGAATTTTCATTTTTGGGTGAACCCTTAAACTAAAGCATGTAATTAAACAACACCTGAAATCCTCTATTGCATTAAAGAACCACCAGATTTTAAAGGATTCTAGGTCGTACAGTTTATTCATACAGAATTAAGTTAGCAACACATTTACAAATCATGAAGAATGTGACATATCGTAAAATAACAGGTGGTCACGTGACATTTTGACAGGGTTCGGTAATCAGTCTCTGTCTATGTCCCTGGGACATAGGCTGGAAGATGAACACGGCGTCCGAAGACACTGCAAAAGCCGGTGGACCATCCAACAGGGTCACATCAGGAAATGGGATGATGGTAGAATGAACGCTGCATCAAAGCCATGATTATTCCTCCTTCTCTTCATAATTGTGTTTGATGTGTTTCCAGAGTTTCTACAAAAAACACCCACACAATTAGATCACATTACAGATACAAAATAATTTATACTCATAATTGTATTATAATTTATAATGAGATTGTACAGACACTCCAGCTGCAGCTGTGGCATTAGTGTTGCCCTTAAATTATTTATATAAGATTTGATCATTATAAGAACAAAATTATATTATTTATAAAACTGAAATATGTTTTTATGCTTAAGTTAAGTCTTATATTTTCATCCCACTGAATATTTAGTTGAGGTTAGCCAGCAGGCTAATCAAGGTCAGTCTGCCGGTGGGTCATGAAGATTTCAAATAAATTCAATCGAAAAATTACTTACCCCCTGATTTATGTTTTCAAATATCGCATCTCCAGCCTGATCAAACACCCTCTCGAAGACAACAGCTCCCACCATGATGGTTATGGCGAAAGTTGACGTTCTTCTGAAGAGCAGATTGTAGACACTTCTTGCGAGCGCCATGATCGTCAATGGAGTCTTCCGGAAGAAGGGGCGGGATGATGAGCTGTCTATCAAATCCGTCGACCAATGAGTCAATAAAGCGAATACATTTTAAATGTATTCATTTATTTATTTTTATTGATTTTATTGTTATTTTTTACTTTAACATAGACATATTTGAACACGTACAATTATTTCTGAGATATACATCTAACACACTGAATTTTTTTAACGGAAATCTAACATAAATTAGCAATAAATTAACATAATCCCAGTATTTACTATTTACTTCTACATTTGAGAGTGATAATATCGTAATTTAATCAATTATAGTCATTAAACGCCCCCTTTAAGAGGGGAATGGAAGATTCCACCCCCCTTCGCGCACCGGTTTAGTTTCCTCCATAACCCGGTAGACTTTCCCACGTGACCGCTCCAACTTCCTTTCTTGTGGCAGCCATCGAGAAAAATGGTGAGGATTTTACTGAAACCGAACAATCTAAATCAATCTAGTCGATTATACATGCTAAACGGCCCTGAAAACACGTTTTAAATACACATTGAGTTGTACGCTAGAGTTTGAGCACAGTATTTGAAGTGATGATCTTGAAATAAAGTGTATATTGAGTGATGAAACAAGACATTAATCTGCTGCCTGGATTTGACTGAAGTCCAGCAGTGGTTTGTGCCGTGTAGCTTGTTAGCGTAGCCTAAGATTTAACAGCTTCAAACTGCAATTATAGGTACTCAAAAGTAATATTTTTGGATCTGTTTTTTGATTATTGTATATTTCAACAGTCAACGGCCATCGGACACAAGTGACAGATCGTTATAACCGGTTTGTTTAGACGATACCTGCTAAATTCAGTGTGAGCCGACATGTGTTTCCAAAGTATCAACATCAGAAACCCGTGATATTTGTAGGAAATTGATCCTGAAGAAAACCAAACCTCAATAATTATGTATTTATATGCTTTTGATATGTACACAATTCCACGAGTCTGTATATTAGATACTTTATTATTACATATTGGTTTGAAGTGATTCTAATGAATGTTGTTTTTGTAGGCAAAGATCAAGGCCAGAGACCTGCGCGGAAAGAAAAAGGAGGAGCTGCTGAAACAGCTGGATGATCTGAAGGTGGAACTTTCCCAGCTCCGTGTTGCCAAGGTTACTGGTGGAGCTGCCTCCAAACTTTCTAAGATGTGAGTGCTTTGTTGGAGTCAGTTGTGTTGGCAGAGTTCACCATGCTTTTGGCCTGAATGTGCTGTATAGGGAGAACAATTGTTTGGGGCCCCTCCTGCGTTCAGTGCCAGCTTTAGTGTAATGGGAATGTGGGTGAATTTTGGCACTTCAGTGTGTTTTAATCCAAGAACCAGAAGAACTTTAAAGGGTTAGTTCACACAAAAATGAAAATTCTGTCATTAATTACTCACCCTCATGTCGTTGCACACCAGTAAGACCTTTGTGCGGCTTCAGAATACACATTATATTTTTGATGAAATTCGTCCATAGATGGCGATATAACCAGCACTTTTAAGGTCCAGAAAGGCTCTAAAGACATTGTTAAAGTCAACGTGACTGCAGTGGTTCAACCTTAATGTGATGAAGCGACGAGAATACTTTTTGTGCGCAAAAACAAAAAGAACCACTTTATTCAACAATTTGTCCTCTTTCCCGTCAGTCTGTTACGCATTTGGCACAGTGAACACATTGCAGAGCCTCCCTGTTTACGTCCGAACGCCGACTCCTTGTTGGCTGGCTCCTGTGTCGTGGTGTTCACGTGAACACAGCCTTGGCCAATACTGAGCCCACATTCGGACGTAAACAAGTTTTTGCGCACCGTATTCTCTTCGCTTCATAAAATTAAAGTTGAACCACTGTAGTCACGTCGACTGTTTTAACGATGTCTTTACTACATTTCTGGACCTTCAAAGTGGTGATTAAATTGCTGTCTATGGAGGAGTCATTTACCTCTTGGATTTCATCAAAAAATATCTTGTGTTCTGAAGATGAACGAAGGTCTTACAGGTGTGGAACGACATGAGGGTGAGTAATTAATGACAATTCTCATTTTTGGGTGAACTAACTTTTTAAAGGTTTATGTGTGTATTATATTACATGTATGTTTATATATTAATGTAAATGTAAAGCTTTATTCTAATATTTATTTTCTCTTTTCAGCCGCGTTGTCCGCAAGTCCATCGCTAGAGTCCTCACAGTTATCAACCAGACACAGAAGGAGAATTTGAGGAAGTTTTACAAGGTCAGTTTAATGCCACTGAAACATAATTCATGCACACTTGTGCAAAGATGCTGTTTCACTACTGTTAATGCCTTAAACTCATTTTTAGATGGTCTGGTTTACAGAAAATCTGGTTATACTGCAGGTCCAAATATGATCTGGACACCAACTTTAAGTCTTTCAGGCAGATACATAATGGAAAGTTTGAAGTTGTGCTCTGACAATTAAAGAACGGCATTGCTCTCTGTTCATTTTAGTTCTTCCTAGCAAGTGTGATGGCCATCAGTGTCATGTTACAAATCATTATTGTATTCAGATTACATGCATTGTTATTAGAAGCAAACCCACAACTACACAGCACGTCCGTTTAGACTCCAGCAAGAACGATCACCCAGCACTCCTCCTGCACAAGTGGAGATAGTGTGAATACTCTCTTGCTAAAGAAAAATGACTGTTCACAGCAGAGTCTTTAAATGACGCTCATCTGCTGCGAGTAGCCGACAGAACGTTTTTATGCCATCTTCATCAACTTCAGCTGTAGTCCCATTCTGAAGGAGAATTTAGTGGAGAACGGTTACTTTGTGTCTTTAAAATGGGTGTTAATACTATTGATTTAGTGTTTATAATTTAACATGGCAACTGTACTTGGTCTTTTAGGGCATGTACACGACATTTTCAACTAAAAACGGAAGGCTTTTATGCGTTCTGGCCATTCATTTAGTCGACAGTGTTTTAGGGAGCTGAATATGCAAACTTTTGAGTGGGTTTTCGAGTGCAAGTTTTTGAAAACTACCATTAACTCCGTGTAAACTACAAAACACAAATTTGTGAACTGATGTCATGCACATGCTTATGTGTTTAGTCTATAGGCACGCAGTGTCTATTTGCATAGTGATATTGCCAACTACTGGCCTGGCATGAGTATAACGTTTTTAATTTTTTTTCTGTAGATACATGTGAACAGTGATCGTTCTGACAACGTTGTCATCTGTACGCTTAACTTTTCAGAAACGCAAGCCTTGTTGTTTTTTAACTGTTTGACACTGATTCCATCTCTGAATGGACCCTTCTCACATTTCTTAGTTTTTAATTGGAAGTTGTCAAAATTTGGTAAACTTCTATTGAATGAAGACCACAACAAATGTAATGTTAACCATTTGCTCCAGTAGTAAACACAATAGTGTTTCTATGACTTTCCAAAAGAGGAAAAAAAAACGTATAGAGATTGTTGTTCAGAAGGGGGAAAGATCTCAAATTCACCATTCCCTAATCTGTTGTATTAGAAACCATCATTAACCAGTTTTCTGAAGTTTAGTGCCAAGGTAGTATAATGCAAAGTATAGTGTTATAAATGTACATTTATTTAAAAAAATAGAAACTTTGCTATATTAATAACTGTGAAAACTGTCATCAGTCTATGAAAATGGTCCATATTTACTTTAATGGATTGTTTTACGGCTTTCATAAGGTATAAGTGTTGGCAAATCTAGATTGAATCAGCTGCTTCCTGAACTGTCTGTCCAATATGTTCTAACAGCGCTACTTTTCATTTTCAGGGTAAGAAGTACAAGCCTTTGGACCTGAGGCCCAGGAAGACCCGCGCCATCCGTCGTCAGCTGACAAAACACGAGCAGAACCTGATGACCAAGAAGATGCAGAGGAAGTCTCGCCTTTACTCCATTCGCAAATTCGCCATCAAGGCTTAAGAGGCTGTACTGTTGTTTTTCACAGAGAAAAAAAAAAAATAAACACCCCACCCTGGAATAAAGATGCCTTCTGAGTCTGTCTCTCTCTGAAGCAGCTATGGGAATTCTTGAGAAATATGAAGTGACCTCATGTGATGCTAGTCTTATCTGTCTAGATCAGTGTTTTTCAGCCGTTGAGTCAAAAGACTGTTTTGAGAGGGTAGTGGAGGGTGTAGTCAAAAGACAAATGTTGTTCTATATTTGTTTTGAAAGATGTGCATGAATGCTGTTGACTCAGTTTATTCATCAGGATCAGTGTCCATATGTCTTATTAACAGATCAGGTTAGTATTGTTTAATAGTTTCCATAGCCTTAACCCCTTTTCTCATGTCTGACCTGAAGATGGCGCCCACAGCTTTTCCAAACCGCTGGCCCAATGTGGCTACAGCCTAATATCATACAGGTATAAATTCCTTTTTAATTGATTACATTTTTTAATTACGGTTTATACATGCTAGTTTCCATGGCAAAGTTCAAGATAAATCTTTTCAGTAGGCTACTTTTGGAGCTGGCAGTTTGCTACTTTTCAAGTGATAATTAAACCGCAAGCACAAACTATGCAAAAGCAGCAGCCCTTCCATATCTGAATTCATTCACTTCTTCAAGTGGACTATATTAGTGGAGTAATGTAGTCTAGGTAATAGTGTATGGGGGGCGATTTCGGACACAGGATACTCCACAGTGGTGACGACCCGACCGGTCTAAAATAGTCCGAATATAAATACTTATAGATGTGCCATAGTGATTCAGGATAAGACAAAAACACGGTTTGGAAAATGGATTCATGATGTACTGGCTCATTATATAAATTCTGAACACAAAGAGTTATGGACTGCAGCTTTAAATAAAGTGGGATGGTAGTCTACTTGTGTGTCTGCAAAAAAATTTGAGAAATAAATTAGCTTTGTTCACATTCCTAAAATTTTCGGTTGCGGCTTCATGACCATGGGAAGATGTGGGTGGCCAAAATGGCCAAACCAGCTGAGAACCACTGATCTAGATAAGGAATATTTTGGTTTCATGTTCTCACACTCATGTATGGGTATAAGCTAAGTGCCATTTGATAGGCTTTATCACAAACAGTCACTCTTATCTGTTTTATACATTAGTTGGAACTGAGATGGTTGAAGTAGTTTTTCCATTAAATGTACTTGAATTTAAGCTTGGTATCTTTGCAGTTACAGCTATGTAAAACATTAAATGTGAGTTATTAAAAAGTAGAATAAAACTCAAGATATTTAAGATCCATTAAAAATATCTAAATTTGGAATAACTTGGTTAAACTTTCAAAGGGTTTGTCTAGGTTATTAACCGTAAAAGAATCTTTGGCACTCATACAACTGATTTAAAGGGATAGTTCACCCAAAAATGAAAATTCTCCATCAAGTTGAAATATGAAAATATAATAAAAATATTATATATATATAATAAAAATATAATATTTAAGTATTTTCCACATAATATTTATTTTTGCTCTGGCTGTTGAACATAAACATGATAAAATAAAGAAATTAAAAATTAAAATAATATGTAATCATATAATGTAGCATTGTATAATACAGTATTTTAAATGTATTTAATTTTAGAAACAACATTTTCTTGATATCACTATTTTTTTTTTTTACACAGTAGGCCTTTATATATAAAAATAAATAACAGTGTATATATAAAATATTTAATATATGCCTTTATATTTTACAAATGCCATGCATGATCAAGCATCACTTAAATTGTGTACAAAACAGTCTGTTATGTTGCTTGATGGTGTAAACTGTATTTGTTATTTTAAATTTATTATCATAATCATAAACACTTTGGTTTGTAGAGCACATAGTTTTACTGTTTACTACACTGTTTACTATTCTTCTAAATATCTACCTACAGCAGCTAATGAATTGAAAGTCTTACTCATTCACAGCAAATAGCTTATTTTTGCATAATTAAATAGGTTATAGCTAATGAACCAGAAGCCTCGCTCATTAACGTTACAAAATGGCTGCACATGCTCTTATGTAATATCTAAGTTGGTATAGCGGTCATCTATATTGTCCTGTATCTCCTCTGTGCTGTTTTCTTCATCCCCTTCTTCATCCAGCTGCTCAGAGCCGCTGACAAGTAACTCCCCGCCGGGACTGAACACACAGCCAAATGCTGAGTCCTTATGACCCTAAAACACACACATGTATACATTATGAGGCTTTGTGATCTTATAATGCTAAACATGACCAGTCAAAGGTTCTCGATCACCTGCAGCCTCTTCAGACAGGCTCCAGTGGTCGTATCCCAGATCCTCACCTGATGAAGAGATGTATCAAAATCAAGCATTGCAGGACAGACTGTGTGAATGAGTGTTTGTGTGTTTGTTTTACCATGTCGCCTTCAGCGGCGGATGCTAAAACCCGTCCATCTATGGAGAAGGCCAGACTCCTGACCCACATGCGCTCACAGCCTCCCAAAACAAACAGACACGCACGACGCATCGGCAACCACACGCGCACTGTGCCGTCCCATGAGCCTGAGGCCTAAAACACACACACATACAATAAATAAATAAATAATGTATATACAATGTTACAAAGATTTCTATTTAAAATAAATGCTGTTCTTTTGAACTCAACTTTCTATTCATCAAAGAATCCTGAGGAAAAATTTATCTCTGTTTCCACAAAAATATGAAGCAGCACAACTGTTTTCTACATTGATAATAATAATAAATGTTTCTTGAGCATCAAATCAGCATATTAGAATGATTTCTGAAGGATCATGTTCTGAAGACTGGAGTAATGATGCTGAAAATTCAGCTTTAATCACAGGAATAAATGACATTTTAACATATTTAAATAGAAAACAGTTATTTTAAATTGTAATAATATTTCAAAATATTACTGTTTTTATTTTTGATCAAACAAATGCAGTCTTGGTGAATGTAAGATACTTCTTTCAAAACATCTTTTGAATAGTAGTGTACGTTTATAATGTTCTTCACCAAACACATGATTGTTTTATAGGCAGAAGACAAGATTTAGGGTGCTTTTTATGTCGTTTTTAATTGTACACACTTAAAGGTTCCAAAAGGTTTTCAGCAACCATTTTGTTCATCCCCAAAGAACCTTTCAGTTAACAGTTCTTAAAAGAACCCTTTTTTCTTACTGTGAAGAACATTTTTATAATCTGAAGAACCACTAAAGTAACTTTTGTAGAATGGAAGGGTTCCATGAATGTCAAAAGTTCTTAATGGAACCATAAATGCCAATAAAGAACCTTTATTTTTAAGAACACACTCTTAGAAAAAAGGTTCAATGGAGTTCTATATAGAACCAGTAGGTTTCTTGACTCAATTCTAAAGAACAATTTATGCCAAAAGGTTCTGTATAAGGAGAAATGTCTTAAATGATTGCATAATACTTTTATGTTTAACTTTTCTAGTGATAAAATATGTTTACATGCTGCTTGTCGCATAAGGCTGGTTACGATGAGTGCACAACGAATGGAATACAACAAACAAAGAGTCTTTATTCAAAATCCAACAAGGAAACAGGCAGGAGAATAACTAGGAGTAAAGATACACAAACATGAATAATGCAAACGAGACAGAACAATGAACAGAGGAAACTAAGGGCTTAAATACACACAGGGCAAACAAAGGGAGCTAAATGAAACACAGGTGAAACTAATCAGTAACTATGGAAACAAACTGGCACACACTCAGAAACTAGGGATATGTTTACACGGCAACAATGTACAATTTTTTTTTACAGATGACAATGTTATCAAAATGATCCCCATTGACACAGATCCATGAAAACGACTAAAAACGCTGTATTATGCATACCAGACCAGTAGATGGCGATGTCACTTTGTAAACAAAGACAACGCGCCTGCGCACATACGCATTTATTTATAGAGCAACTGCGCCAAACGTGCATGCCTACAGAACACGTAATACGCATTTGCATGCCGTCACTGTTTTCACAAATTCGTGTTTTTGTAGTTACACAGAGAATATAACGGTATCGTTTTCAAAAGCTTGCACTTTGAAACCCGTTTTCAAAAGTTTGCGTTTTCAGGCCCCCAAAACGCCATAGTTGTGTAAACGAACAGCCAAAACGCATACAAAGTTTTCAGTATTTATTTGAAAATGGTGTCATGTAAACGGCAACCAGGTCAACTTAATATGACAGGGAACAGGAACAGAACTAAACCAAAACACAATGAAACTAAAACAGAAATATACAGAATATAAACATTACACTGCTAAAAAAATATACATAAAATGATCCCATGATGGGAACCCCTACAAGGTTCTTTAAATGAAGAGCCTGATAGAACCCTTTAACGTTCTATGTAGAATCTTTTCTTCTAAAGGTGTGTATGGAAAAAATCAGCACAAAAAGTATCTGCATTCTTTTGAGTGTGAGTAAATTCATTTTCACATGAACTATTAAACATCCTGTTTATCCTGAATCAAGCTCACTCTCAACAACAAATCTGATTTTGTGAGCTTACCAGCATCCCAGTAACAGAGAAACAGAGACAGGCCACATTTCCCAGGTGCCCCTGTAAGACCACAACCTCCTTTTCATCATGAAGTTTCCACACTCTCACGGTCCGATCCCAGGAGCCCGTGGCCTGTGGTGAACCGAAAGAAAGAAGAGGTGATGCAGCTCATGCTGAAAGGCTCAAAACAAACCACACAGCGAGAAGGTGATTCATACCACACACTGCGAGTCTGATGAGAAGGCGCTGCTCTGGACAGCTGCAGTGTGACCCCGCAACTCCTCGACCATCTCACCACACTGAAACACCAAAGATACAAACATTACTGCAAAACTGATTCTAAAAACACCTGTTACTACATGAAGAGAGTTCAAGATGTCTTCTGTCTTTAGCTCATGTAGGGTTAGTGATCTGAAACAACCCTCTAACTATCCATCAAACTGCTCATCCCACACCATTTTTATGATAATGAAAGTAAGGGATTTTTAGTCAGAAATGTTATATTAATTAAATAATATTTTAGACATATTTACTGCATTTGATATTATTACTTATTTTCTTTCTAGTCAGAAATCATAAAGTCAGAAATTAATCATTTATTCTATTGACAGTCCTATTTTTTATATTTTATTGTAATAAATCAGTTTTTTATTTTTTAAAGTCATATACATTTTTAGATTTTTATTATATTTTTAATAGAAAATAATATGAATCATATTGATATTAAATAAAATATTTAAATATAAGGGTATTTCTTAAATTAGTTTTAGCTTTAAAACAGTTACAAGATAAAATCTTTAAAAAATTATTTAAAAATTAAAATAAAATATAATAGACAGAATAATATAATATGAGCATAAAATGAAAATAATAGATAATATAGTATAATATAATATAAAATATAATATAAGGTAAATATAATTTTATAATATAATATGAACATAAAAATGAAAATAATAGACAAAGTAAAATAAATTAAAAACGTAAATATAATATAAAATTAACATAAAAATATATGATCGACTAAGTATAATATAATAAAAATATATAATAGACAAAGTATAATATAATATAAAATATAATATAAAGTATGATATAATATTAACGCAAAGTATAATATAATAATATTATTAATTAATATAATATAAATTAATTTATATTATATATTAATAATATATAATATAATATAATATTTACATTATATATATATAGATAGATAGATAGATATAATAGACAAAGTATAATATGATATAAAATAATAATATAAAGTAAATATAATATATTTAATAATATAAATAATAAAATAATAATATAAAGTAAATATAATTTTAACATATAAAATATAATAAACAAAGTATAATATCACACACTCTTATTATTTTTCTCACATAACATAAATGGCTCTTTATACATGAAAATATATAATATGTGCATGTATATTTTTGTAAGGGCTTGCACAGTCAAGTACCAGTTGTCTCTTGAAGTATGACTTTAAAAGAGAAGTGTCTGTTTCATTGGGTTAAATATATTTTTCACTCTATTTCTGTATGTTTTAAAAAGAGAAGTGTTTGTTTCATTCATTCGTTCCTGAACTATAAGTGTTAGTTTCTCACCTGAACTCTCCAGAGCAGCGCCCTGTTGTCCCATCCACCCGACAGCAGCCACTGACCGTCCGGACTGAAGCTCACCGTCTCCACACTTCGCGTGTGAGCTGCGGTTCAGTAAGATCAACTCTAGTCAATTTTGGCTGAAAAACTATGGTTATAGTAGGCTATGCTCTTGTAAGGGTGATTATAAAGCAGAAAAGGCTGATTATGATAATGATATGTTTGCTGCTGCAGATGATGAAGCTATAAATTAGGCCTATGTGAGTTTCTCTGCTTCCAGCAAACGCTCGTTATGAACTGAAACACACCTGTCAGTATGTGTGTGCATTTTGTGCTGGAGCTGCACCAGATTCTGACGGTACAGTCGTGAGACGCGCTCGCGAACAGCTGACCATCCGTGGAGAAAACACACGATTTCACTGGACCTGCATGTTTATTTCAAAACAAATAAATAAACAAAGGAAAATTTAGAAATGTTATACTTGTCTACAGCCTATACATTAATATATTTCTATATGTCATACCCACACTACACCACTGGATGGACTTGTTACTTGCGTATCCTGCACTTGTGTTTTGTAAATTTACTTTATATCTAGGCTAGTCATTTTTTTTTTATCTTTTACCTGTTTCTCTGGATTTTCTCTGTGATTATTTGCCCTATAAGGATTTGTTTATTGGCGTGTCCTTGGATTTGGTCTTTTCTCTGTGTTTTTGAGTTCTGCAAAAAAAAACTTTTAGTACAACTCCTCCATTATGGATGACACTGGGACAAGTTGTCACACTTTCTTTTCTTTTTCTTTTCTTTTTTTTGTTTGTTACTCCAATGAATTTTTTTCCCCCCTAGGTAGGCCTCCATCTCCCTAACAATATATTTGTGACTTTCAATTTGAAGTTTTATTTCTTTTTATTTAAAGTTCCTTTTAACACAATCGGACTGAACGTTTCTCATTTAGAAACCAATTCTGAGAAACTGAGTCCCCCCCAGGAATCGGGTCTCCTTTAGGACCCCGAGTGATCCCATTGGTTCAACGGACTTTTAATGGGTAGTATTTTTAGCGCTTGATTATAATTCCTGCAAATCTTTAAAATGCGTTATAATGTCTTTTAAATTACATGGTTCATATATTAGTATATAACTGAAGCTATAGGTTGTGAAATCAAGCATTTCTCGTTCTTACGTTTTTTTAGTTAGCTTATGTACTAGCATAGCATACATCTATAATTAGCCTGCTAGCTTAGCTTATATTATATTAGGTATGTTTTTTGCTTCCAATATAGTTCCCAATTACATGTTTCAAATTAATGATGTTTGTGTGTACTTTGCATGACAGTTAATTTATTAAAATTTATAATAGTAATATTATATACTATATCACATTGCGTAAAATTGTATAAAATTAATATTAAATTACTTTTACAGAACATAGTATGTTGCAACAATCCTTACCCTTATAAAAAAAAATAGATTTTAGGCATGGTTGTGTTTATAGTTTGTTTTATTATGCAGGGATGACGTGTTTTTGTAGGCCAACCCAGAAGTTAGCGGCGCACAGGTTCCCTCGATCGAAAGCCTATGCATTTTTCTCATAGATTTTTGGAAAATCGCAAAAAATAAGCTCTGTGTTTAACAAAGGGTTATGACACTTACACGTTTGTCTATCAAGATAATCTTTACAACATTTTGAAGCCTAAATAAAGTCGTCAGATATAAAAAGCTAACAGTAGGCTATAAACGGACTACAGCACAACATGGTCGCGGATCAACTTCCTCAAACTATATTTAAAAAACAACTTTATTTAAAAACATGCTCGCTGATTATGATCTGCGCTGTGTATGAATACTTATTCGCTTTTTCATAAGAAATGCTGTCCAAATGTCCTGTTTATCATGATGACGTCTAAAGTCCCCGCCAAAGGAAGTAGTCCCTTTTAGCAATTTGTTAGCAACCGCCGTTTTTAAGACAACATAAAGGTCACAAGCAGGTTATAACTGGTGTGTTTTATGTCATTGATCAAAATGTGAAAATATTTAGAGGCTTTGTTAACCACAGACCTTATTTCAGGCGATTTAGCAAAAACCCAATCAAAAAACCCATTGACTTTAGGCTGATGGAACCGGAAGTCCTAAAATGCTAACTCGCTTCCGGGTTTTGCATACAAAAACACGTCATCCCTGAGGTACTCTATACATAGGCATTCATATTATGTTGTTTGTGCACTTAATGTAATAAACATCATACACAATAGTGAAATGGGTTATAATTAGTCAAGACATCATGATAACAACTTTTGATCAGGCATTACTGCCTGGGTCCTTAAGGAGACCCGATTCTTGGGGGGGACTCGATTTCTCATGACACTGTGCCAGTTGCCATAAGACCCTTTTCATATTTCTGGGTTTCTCAGAAGCAGAAGTCGCCATAGAAGGGTACTTTTACCACTTTTATAGCAGTGAATGAGAGACCGTCACTCCCATAGTATTAGAAACACCCTACGATATTGATGACCCTTAAAACGTGTCATAGTCTGTGAAAAGGGTCTATTGTGGTGGTTAGAAATATGAACTGGAATGTTTATAACCACGGTGACGCATGATTTGCGTCATATAGGTTAAACAATGCGTGTTATATAGAGGACGATTAGGCCTACGTCAAAGGTAAATGTTCCCATACTAGCCACAAAAGACATTTATTGTATGACTAATATATTCATACATAGTGTGATTTTTAATGAGTTAGCTAGCTTTATGTACCTGAGTGTCCGCTGACTGTGGCCAGGTGTTTTGCACTGGTGGCGTTCCACAGGTACAGTCGGCCATCGTCACAGCATGTGAGCAGAATCTGACAGTCAGGTGAGAATGTGCAGCAGTTCACCTGAGACACAGATGAGAACAGAACGCTATTCAAACACAGGCTCTATCTATCTATCTAGCTAGAATTTAAAAAAATAAGTACAAACAAATCTTACCTACCTCTCCTTTGTGTCTGGAAAAATATCTAATGTTGGACAAGCTGAAGTCCTCGTAGGGATGAGGCCACATGTCTCCTTATTCTTGAGAAAGCAACATTTCAGAAATGTCAAAAATGTAATAATTAATCAAGCATGGTCAATGAATCATGCACCTTAGCTGCAGTGTTAGTGTTGCAGCTCAGTTTTGTTTGAGTTTTGACTGTTGCTGTTTCCAGAGTTACGGTCCCTTGAGTGTCTGAGGGCTGTGCCTACGCTTTATTAGAATTTTCTCCTGGTTTAGACAGTCATTAACTCTGAAAACACACATTAACAAGCTCAGTCTGAGTGTTCACCTGCCAGTAAGCACTTTTAAGCACTGATTTTAAGTGATGTAAGAAGCACATGATAAAACTCACTTGTACGTTTATAAAATTGACTTTATAAGCTCATGATGTTAACGAAGCACTATAGTCTTTTGTGACCTAAAATATCTGTTATAGCTTTAATTTTGGTTTCACTTACCAAATTTTTTTTCATGACCCATAATCATTCCACCATTTGCATAGTTAAAGGTGATTCTCTACAGAAACATTTTTTGTTATGCTGGTTGAAAGTCTCCTCATATCCTGATAACAATCACTATGTTAAGCGTTCTAAATGTATTTTTATAAATATATATCAGCTGTGGAAGACGTAGGAACATAAAATGTTCGTTCAGTCATTGCATTCAGTCCCAATAAAATCCCAATTCACAGGCTGCGTCTTCCAGAGGTCACATTTGAAGAATGCATACGTCATCGAGTCGGTCTCATTTGAGAAAAAGTAACCGTTAGATTGCAAAGTAATAAAGAGATTACAGTATTTTACACCTCACAAGGAACAAGTCAATTTTATTATGGTTACTTTTCTTAAATAAGACATCTTTGATGACGTATGCAGCCTTCAAATGTGACCTCCGCAGGACGCAGCCTCCAAAATGAGACGCAGCTATACGTCACCAGCGCGTTCGCATACACTATGCAGACAGAGTAAGAATGGCAAAGTCCCTTTAAGACAAGTCATTTCACTCAGCGGCCATCTTTGAAACGCCTCTCGGGCATACAAGTGCAGCTCCTATGTCTTTTAATGGAGAAACATAAAAATTCTCCAAAGCTGTTCGCCAAGCTTTTGATTAAATTTCATATTTAAAATCTCCAATGAAATCTGACAACAACTGTCTCATAAATTTTGTTTCTAAAAGCTCGAATCATGACAAAAAACAGCATTTTTCAGGCTGGATCAAGCTAATGCGCATGCGCAGTCCTAAGCGAACGTCTGACTGTTTCTAAACGAACCGGAGCTTCTAACGGCTGCTGCAGTGATGAGATGACTTTACCCGTCAGCGATTGGCTCTTATTTAGAAGGCGGGACTTATTCCGCCATATTGCGTGTTGCACTTTCTCCCATTCATAATAATACGAATGCACTGTCTTTCTATATATAAAGTCTTTGAAAATGGCAGGCAAATAGCAACAACCTAACTTTAGTTTAGTAGTACTGCTACTCAATGTACTGTAAAGTTCTCTCACCGGTGAATGACACATGATGTAATCCAATAACATCGTCTCTGGTCGTCTCGCTTCTGGTCTGCGCACCTTCATTTGTTTTGGAGGAGGCGTGGCTTTGCACTGCGATTTACAGGGAGGGTGAAATCGTATGCTTTCAATGCTAGTAGGCTAAAGTTAGCATTTCCCAGATCACCTATTGCACATTTAAACAACCCTGAAAAAAAGATATATATAATTGAAATAAAATATAATAATACATTATAAATAAATTGTATTATTGGAATTATATTAAAAGATATAATGTATAATATTTCATAAAAACAATGTAATATTATAATATATAATAATGTTATAAGAAATCATATTAGCAATATGTAACACCAGATGTCAGTTGATTCTATATGCTAAAGGAGAAAAATCCCTACACCATAAATCCTCTCAGTAAATGAGAGAATCCCAAACTTCAGAAATGTCTACAAAGGATTTTGGCATTGTCCTGTTAAATGCGTCATCTCTATGCATGTGTGTGCAGTACCAGTTCATATGTAAATATACCCCGTGACCCTTCAGAAATCCTGACATGTTAGTGTCACTAAACTCAATGCCCTTTTCCTGTAAAGCAAATGTGAGTATTTTTGCGAAATTATCCCCATGGCACTAATTTTCCATGCCTGACTGTTACTGATTTACTCTGTTAGTAAGAAAGACAGCTGTGTTCACATTCAGAGAGACTAACTGACGCAACAGATCCGTAGGCTTTCTATCTGAACATTTACTCTTAACAGCAGGATGTTTAGTAGGTTGTTTGCATGAGTTTCACGTAGCTCGCTCGCGGCAGGAGATGTGTGTTAGTCATTCAGCATGTCCTCACGCATATTGAGGAAACAATGACACTTTTCACCTTTACTGAGTAACAATCACTTTGATAAGAACCCCAGCAGTTTCAAAAACAAAATATAAAGTCTCCTATAGTTGATGCACATGTTTTTTAGAAACAAAAGACCAATGCAAATAAATAAAAATCCTGCATAAAGCTAAATATATCATTGACTTTTAAAAGAGAGTAGAAATCCCATATCTTTTGTTGACATCAAAGGTTGTGCATCAAATCAAGCTCTTTCTGGTGCACTATTTTATGTATAATATGTTTGTTTTTAGGACATTTTTAATTTGGTATTGTGTGTGATTAAAATCTGGGTCTTGAAGCCACACCAGTTGAGAACTACAGAGGAAGTTGAGCTCTCTGATATGCATGATATTATTATATTGTGTGTGTGTGTGTGTGTGTGTGTGTGTGTGTGTGTGTTTGTATGGTCCTGGTATACCCTAGAGGACAAAATGTCTGAAATCCTTGTCCTTGTGGGAACATTTTTTGGTCCCCATGTGTATGGGCTATTATTAAATTGTGTGTGTGTGTGTGTGTGTGTGTGTGTGTGTGTGTGTGTGTGTGTGTTTGTATGGTCCTGGTATACCCTAGAGGACAAAATGTCTGAAATCCTTGTCCTTGTGGGAACATTTTTTGGTCCCCATGAGGAAAACATGTAAATGTAAAAATGCAGAAAGTGAGGTTTTGTTTAGGGTTAGGGGATAGAATATACAGTTTGTACATTATGAAATCATTAGGTCTATGGAAAAGTCACCATAAAAACTTGAAAACCCAACATGCGTGTGTGTTTGTGTGTGCGAATAAAAAACCAAAGACAAAAAAACAAAGCACTAATTTGTAGTTCAAATGGCTTTTCAATCTTTTTTTGGATCTCTTTATCTGTAGGGGGAGGATCAGAACTGTGACCTCTATTATTGTGTTATCTCTCACTGACAGGCATTTCCTTCACACCGCATCTTCTTGTGGTAAAACAGCAAGATATTAGTTTGAATCCATCAAACTAAACTACAACAACTGTACCGTCTTACATTTGAACTTTTAGAACTACAAGAATTTCAGTCTCATCTTGCTACCACATAAACAAAAATGAATTTAATTCTAAAATAAATAAATAATTAAATAAATAAATATGAACTACCCCTTTAAGACATTTAACTTTTTAACAATCCCCTCAGGACTTGTTGGATAGTCAGAAAGAATTTCAGACAATTAAGTACCTCAAGATCACAAAATGTTCACAGTAATTATGATGTCAACGGCTGAAAGAGTTCACTTGGACAAGTGGGGACGAAGATGATGTCATCGGTATGGAACTACGCTTCATTTTCTTTTTTTTTTGAGAGAGAGAGAGAGAGAGAGAGAGAGAGAGAGAGAGAGAGAGAGAGAGAGTGTCTCGCCTCGCCTCGTCTCGGGCTTCATTTGCATTCCACACACAGACAAATCGTGTTAAGACTTTTTGAATTGACCAAATTGGATGTCTTTCTCAGTCATGGGGAAAGTTTTTCTTTTCGTTTTGATCACATTAATTCTTCTGAACACGACCCAGGCTAAAGGTAAGCAAATCGATTTGTTTGAAACCGTTTAATTTTGATTCACTTCAAACAACCCATTGCTCTGTATAACCTACTCTGAATTTCCTGTTATTGCATCTGTGTGATGAACGAGAAAAGTTTCGGTTTACTGTAAAGATTCAACACCATAACAAAAACATCATTACGTCTGATTTGACTCAAATGATAGAAGTAGAATTGAAGTGTTTTTGTCTTTGTTTTTCTTAAAGACTATTCCTCACTGAAATGTTCTATAATTAAACGGATTCAGTCAACTACATTACATTGACATTTGATAAGTTGTTATGTTTGTTATTTTATGAATATTATAATCAAACAGATTTAATAAACTACAGTAGAACATTTGAGAATTTTTTTTATGAATATTATAATGAAAACATTTCGCTACAGTAGAACATTTGAGAAGTTTGTTATTTTATGAATATTATACTGTTATATTATTATTTTATAGACTATTTTAAAATATTATAAGACACAACAGGAGGTCCTAGTAAATTAAGTTTGCAAATAACGTGAATAGGATTGTTTTTCTATTATAACAACCTTAAAGACTGTATTCCTCAGTGAAATAATCTAATCAAACAGATTTAATCAACTATACAGCAAAACATCTGAGAAGTTTATTTGATGATGTTTTTGTTATTTTATGAATGTTATATTTGAGTATATTAATATCAAGTAAAAAAGTAAAAAGACATGAATAGCTTTACAAAATAATAAAACAAACACAAAATACTACATAGAGGATCCAAAACACACAAAAAGACTTCACAAAGTAATACAAGCAAGCCTATACAAATAAGTTTTTAAATAAGACTTAAAAACAGACACAGATTCCGCAGATCCATTGGGAGGCTATTCCATAACATTGAAACCACTGCAAAAGCTCTGTCACCTGTTTTATATCTGGATCTTGGAACAGCATATAGGAACAGGAACATGAATAAGCTTCTTTAAAATTTAAAATATGTCTCAACTTGGAAATATTTCTTTACTGATAAAAACACGACTGACCCAACTTCTTAACGTGATATTCAAAATTCAAATTGGTATCAAAATAAACACCCAAATTTTTCACTACCTGCTGAATATTGGGGAACACCTTATTAAGAGCTGACTTTTATTAGAGCCCTGACCATTTATCACTACTTCATTTTCATCAGTACTGAATGGCAGAAAATTACGAGCCATCCAGTTTTTATAACTGCTAAGCATGCTTGGAGGACATCTAAGCTTCTCAGATCATTGGATCGCAGTGATAAATATAACTGTAAGTCATCTGCATAGCAGTGAAAATTTATATGATGTTTCCATTTTACGGATCCAAGAGATAACATGAATTGAAAACAAAACTGGTCCCAGCACGGAGCCCTGTGGAACACCACAGTTGATTGTAGAAGATGAGGATAAATCATCTCCCAACTGACACTACAAATGTTCTTTTTAACAAATAAGAATTAAACCAGTCCAGTGCCCTCCCATAAAGACCATAAACTAAGAGATTTACTATTCCTAACGCTTCTCTATGTCCACTTGCAGGAAAGAAGACCAGGAGGAACAAACGAAACATCACTGACATCGCCAGCCCGAGGACTTTTAAAGGAAACGCAATCCCAGTTAACATCCCTCTTCCTCATAATCGAACAACAGACCTGCAAACATGTGTCGTCCCGTCTGCCGTGGTTGCTGTAGAGAAGTTGGAAGTGGAGTTACGCAGCAACAACACGGCAAAGTACCTCCGAGGTCCTCTGAGCAAGTGCTTCATCCCAGCTGTCTACATCATAGCCATCGTTGTCGGCATTCCCGCCAATGTCGCCATTTTGGTCGCTGTTGGAACCAAAGTGAGGGTCATTTCATCTGCGATTTTGTACTGTAGCTTAGCGGTGTCCGACTTGCTGCTGTTGTTCAGCCTGTTGCTGAAGACACACTATCATCTCAGTGGGAACCATTGGATTTTCGGTGAAACCGCCTGCCGTCTTACAACCGCCTGCTTTTACGGAAACCTTTACTGCTCAGCGTTTACACTAGCGTACATTAGTATCAAGCGCTACCTAGCCGTGGTTCATCCTTTTCTCTATAAGAGTTTGCCAAAGCGCACATTCAGCACCTGGGGTTGCTTAACTGTTTGGATTGTGTTTTTTATCGCCCTACTCCCGGAAATTCTAGTGCAACAAAGCTACCGCATCGCACATCTCGGAATAATCACATGCCATGACGTTCTTCCTGACAACATAGATTACTACCAGTGGCTTGTCTATTATAACATTGGCCTCACCTGTATAGGGTTTTTTCTGCCCCTAGTGGTGACAGTAGCATGTTACACTTCCATCGTCTGGCACCTGAATCGCTCACACAGAGACTGGGCTCTTTATATCAGAGCTAGCACGTTTAACTTCATTATCTTCGTCCTGTGCTTCGGCCCAAGCAGCTGTTTTCATTTTGTGCATTACGTCCTGCTGTCTGTTAACACTACAGAGAGTTTCTACATCTACTTCAGTGTAGCCGTATGTCTGTGTTGCCTGCATAGCGCTCTGGATCCGTTTCTTTTCGCGATCATGTCCAGGACTGTCGGAACCAAACGCTACTTTCTTACACGCACAGGACGCGCACATAGCTTCTCTGCATAAAGTCAACATGAAATGCATGTTGCGCAACCCATGCGCAACCCATTTAGCTTCCGTAATCCTGTGTATTTCCAAGTGAAACAGGATGTTTAATGTGAACTCGTTAACAAGCGTTGTTGCATTTTGATAAAAGAATACAAGCACTTACACTACCGTTCAAAAGTTTGGGCTCATTAAGTTTTTTTTTTGTTTTGTTTTTTTGTTTTTTGAAAGAAATGAATACTTCAACTCAGCAAGGATGCATTAAATTGATCAAAAGTGGCAATAAAGACATTTATAATTTTACAAAAGATTTCCAAATAGAATCCTAAAAAAATGTATCATGTTTTCCACAAAAATATTAAACTGTTTTCAACATTGAAAATAATAAGAATCAGCATATTAAAATGATTTCTTAAGGATCATGTGACAATGAAGACTGGAATAATGATGCTGAAAATTCAACTTTATTCACAGGAATAAAGTACTTGCTAAAATATTAAAATAGAAAACAGTTATGTTGTAATAATATTTTACAATATTACTGTTTTTACTGTATTTTTGATCAAATAAATGCAGCCATGGTGAGCAGACGAGACGTCTTTTTCAAAAACTGACCACATGCTTTTGAACAGTAGTGCACATTTGATGAATATATTAAGTAAATAGGGTCAATTTTGATTTTATGCTGACTATATTGATAAAAAAAATGAGTAATCTAGAATCTGTTTTGTTGGTTTTGATCTTGTTCCTAAAACCTCCTTGTTCTAGATTTAAAGTATTTAATATGTGAAGTGCCATTAGGAGAACTAATAGTTTGTAATTCCAGCCAGCTGGCTTGAATCACTTGGAGCAGCACCTTTTATACTGTATACAAATGGAGAGACATTTGAATGGCTCTGAGAGAAAAGGGCATAATATACTGCCTGGACTGTGTTCAGAGTGTGTGTGTGTGTGTGTGTGTTATGAATGTTACATAAAGCCTTGTTGACCAAGGCAAAGTTTGACTGTTTGTATAGAGAATGTAAATGCTTTATGATAATAAAATATATTTAAACCTATATGATTTCAAAGCACAGCATTAATATAGTCATTAAAACAAATAAAACAAAAGTCCCGGCTGTCTGATTTTTAATAGACATGGACATCAATTAAATTACATATGCCATCTCCCTGACCCTAACTAAGATTCAGTGGTGTTCATTGGGTTTTCTCTGTGTATTTTTCTTTAAATTCACTTTCAAACTCATTGGTATCGCTCACTGCCATTATAAAGCTTGGATGCGTCAGGATATTTGTTAATATATCTCAGATTGTGTTCATCAGAAAGAAGAAAGTCATATACACCTATAGGATGGCTTGAGGGTGAGTAAATCTTGGATAATTTTCATTTGAAAGTGAATTAATACTTTGAAATAGGCATGAAATGGAAGTTGCAAAAGCCTTTCTTTCCTATTGTGACATATATCCACATCAAATGGCTTCTCAAATGTTGGGTGGGACTTGATTTTGTCCATGGGGAATTGATTGAATGGTTGTGGTTTGCTATTGGTGGATCTCATGTGAGTGACAGGTTGCTCCGCCCTCACGCCAGTAAACACAGAGAAGTCACCAGAGAAGAGATGTCACTGCAAGAGGGAGGGGAAGTTATTTTGATTAAAGATTACAAGGCATGTGAATTTTAAAAAAAATCAATGATGTGCACGGATAAATCATTTATAATAAACATCACAATATTCCATAAAAAAAGTGTTAAGTCAATGTTGAAACACAACTATAGATTTCACATTCATGTCATCAGCCAATATGACAACTGATAGCATGAAGAAATGTGTTGTGTATGATTAGACTGTTTTCTCTTTTTTTGCAATCTCACTAAGATCTTCTCTTGTTTGACAAATGTTCGTTTTGATGCATTTTTTTCTCGTCATTATTTTACTGGTTATGACTTGTCTTGTGGTTTTTAGTTGGAATTTTCAATGACATATTTGGCTTTATCTCAGTGAGCAATTTGTGCTTGAGGGGAAATGTGAATGTATTAATTCACAGGCTTGATATGAACTCACGCATCTCAATGTCTTGACAACCTCTATAGTTTCATGAGCGTAACCTTCCAGGAATGTGAACAGGAAGGCAGGTGGGGATCATTGGAAAAACAGAAGGAAAGTGTTTTTGTGCCTATATTGTCATTGTAAATGCACATGAACTTATAATAAATTAATCTATTAAGTAGAGTCCATTAAAGGTGCAATGTGTAAAATTTGGCAGAGATGGGCACAAATACATCAAAAAGTATTTAGTTACAAATTACAAATACTCATCAAATGTATTTAAATAAAATACAAAATACTGCTGTGAAAAAAATGTAATTAATTAAAATAAAGTAATTTGTAATTTGAAAATACAAAAGTACAAACAAAATTTACACACAATCATGAAGTGTGAGAGTAACAGTGGAGTTAGACACACGTAAGAGAGAGTCGCTCTCAGTTGCTATGTATAGCCAAAGCATTCAAAAAGCACTAACAACTATTTAACAGTAGCATTCTAGTAAAAAAATAATACAGAAAATGAATAATCAAATGTAAAAACACTGCACAGTCCTCACTGTATGAATTAAATATATATTTATGATCCTTATAAAGATCCTAAAGTTATTCAGTCAGGAGCAGCCAGTGATTTTGTCTTTTTCTTTTGTTGCTTGATTAACAATAATGACAGACAGCAGCAGGTTTATTAGGCTGCTGTCACTTTAAGAATGAACGCACGGAACGAACATACTGACACACATCCAGTTTTTACCCAAATGGTTACATTAATTTAAGACACGACCGACTGTGTTTTCTCTCATAATTAATCAGAATGATATTATTACTTGACCCACCCGTCCATGGGTTATCTGCAGCGCCTGCGGTTATAACTGCAATTCGCGCAACACTAGACAGCGCACGTTGTGCTTTAGCAAGCAAGTCAATTCAGTTCTAGCTATTTGCATTAATCTTCTGTCCTATAAAGACATTCAGTGAATAATATAGTGTATTATAGTATATTTTACTAGATACTTTACCTTAAAGCAGTTCGACTGAGCACAAAAGCAGCTTCTTTACCTGCTTCTGATCTTGTTCACAATGAGCGTGCTGGAATGGATCCAATAGGATGTGTCACATGATTTGCTTGCATCTAGCCAAAAAACTGTGATAGGCTATTTGATAGTCCTTTTAAAGGCAGGGTAGTTGATTTGTTACAGAAACATTTTTTGTTATGCTGGTTGAAAGTCTCTTCTCACCCCTGATAACAATCACTATTAATGGTCTAAATATGGATATCATCTGTGGAAGGTGTAGGACAAAAAAGTGTTCATCCAATCATTGTATTCGGTCCGAATAAAATCACTCGCGTTGCTCAAGGGGAAGTTGAAAATTTCTCAACTTTTCAAGCGCCAACACAAGCGTCAGCCAAACAGATCGCTATCAACATTATCAATGCCGAAATGAATCTGCAGCAGTCAGGTGGTACAGGTCAGTGATCTTTAAGTTGTTTATGTTCATTATTATTGTAATGTTATGTGCTTTGAGATATGAGGTAGTTTAACGCTTTTGCTCCCTGCTGTTTGCATTCAAGTGTTTTGGAGAAGGCATGGTTTTGGAAATAACTAGGAAGGGATGTGACAGAACAAAATCAACAAAATTCGAGAGTGGTTCAGTAAGACTATTGTTACTGACTACTATAGGCCGTCCTGGTGGATTAACCAAGCTTTTATGTACCTTGGGTAGAATGTAAAAAACTGGCCTACTTGGAGAACGATTGAGCAAGTATTGCATCTCTTTATCAGAAATCAATAGATGAGCATGTGCTTCCTGAAGGAACATCTCAATCTCCTTCTGAAACTGGGCAGTTGGATTTGATGGTAAGACTTGATAATAGGAGGTATTATCGGTAACAATAGTCTTACTGAACCACTCTCGAATTTTGTTGATTTTGTTCTGAGACCGTTAGTTACATCCCTTCCTAGTTATCTGAGAGAAACAGCAGATTTCCTCCAATGTCTATCAACTATTCAAAATGTTGAGCAGGATGTTATACTGGCAACTATGGATGTGACTTCGTTATATACCAATATTCCACATTATGAAGGTCTATTGGCCTTAAAACATTTTCTTGATTTACGTGTTGAAGATGATGGCCTTCCGTCTAAATTTATCATTGAAATGGTTCTCACTAAAAATTATTTTTTATTTGAAAACCGGTATTATTTACAGATTGAGGGCACTGCCATGGGGGCCACCATGGCTCCTGACTATGCCAATTTATATCTGGGCTTTTTGGAGGATAGATATGTTTTCAACAACAATCCTTTTTTTGACAATATCATTCTGTTTAAGAGATACATTGATGACTGTTTTGTTATTTACAAAGGTTCTGCAAGTGATTTTGAAGCATTTGTTTTATATATGAATTGTTTAAGACCTTCGATTAAGTTCACACATAATGTTGGAATTACAAATGTCAATTTCTTGGATACTTGTATATCAGTTGTTGACAAACAAATGGTCTCTTCTCTTTATAGAAAAGATACAGCTAAGAACAGTCTCCTTCATGCTACTAGCGCCCATCCAACTCCTTTAAAACGTGGGTTACCCTATAGTCAATTTTTAAGACTCCATCGTATCTGCTCTAGGAAGGAGGATTTTAATGTTAAAGCCCAGAATCTATATACAGATTTTAAATCACGTGGATATCCCAGTAAGTGGCTTGATACTGCACTTGAGAAAGTGCGTAGTTTACAGGAACGGGAAGAAAGTAACTTGATCGCAAATAAAAGTAAGAAAAGTTATTCATGTGTTTTTAAATCTACATTTAGCCCACTGAGTAATGATATTGGGAGGATTATTAAGAGTCACTGGCACATCATTTAAAGTGATCCTCAGTTATTGAATGTATTTAATAATCCACCACTCTTTGTTTCTTCTAGGAGTTCTAGTCTGAGGGATAAGCTTGTCCATGCAGACACTCATTTCTCTTCTCCGACCACCCTAGTTGATGCCCAGGGTAATTTTCCATGCTACAGGTGTACTTCTTGCACAAAATATGTCAAATGTCAATCATTTATACATCCTCGTACACAAAAAATATACAAGATCAAACAATTGATAACTTGCAAGAGTACGTATGTGATTTATATTATTATTTGTTCATGTTCTCTGTTATATGTTGGTAAAACCACACGTGCATTACGCACTAGAATGATTGAACATACAAGTGCAATTCGTAGACGGGATGATACGTCTCCTATTTATCATCACTTCAATCTTGCTAAACATTCTTTGTCTGACATGAAGTTCCTGGGCATCGAGAGGATCTTACCTCATAGAAGAAGCGGAGATAGAGACAAGAAATTGTTGCAAAGGGAGGCCTTTTGGATTTTTGAACTTAAATCTTTATTTCCTGATGGCATGAATGAAGAACTTGAACTTTCTTGTTTTCTGTAATTGTTTTCTGCAACATTATTATTATTATTATTATTATTGTTATTTTCATTACTTTGAATGTATATTTTACACAGTTTGTGCCGTGTTTGTTAATTTCTAGACTCTCTTGCAGTGACACTTGTGATAATTGATTGATATTGGTGTTAATTGATGATTGTGACAATTGGATTCAGCTGATGGCTTTGAATTGCTTGTCTTTCTAGAAAGAGGGTGGTTGTTTGTTGCATATTGAGCACTGAGGATAGCAATCTGCTGAAACGTCTGCTCATGCTCCTCTGTTTTTAACTCGCTTGCACTTTATTGCACCATGCAATTTATAAAATAAATTTTGTATTTTCTAGACCTCTTCAGTCTTTTAGGATTCAGTGTGCGGTCAGCCATTTTTTTCTGTTTTGCTGAAATACATTTAAATAAAATACTGCCCATCTCTGAAATTTGGGAGGATGTATTGACAGAAATGCAATATAATATACATAACTATGTTTTCAGTGGTGTTTAAATGTGCAGTGCTGGGGGTGCTTGCAGGACTGGTGTGAAAACCACTGCCTTAGTTTTCACACCAGTCCTGCAAGCACCCCCAGCACTGCACATTTTGTATGTCTCACTCATCTATCACACCTGATTCATTTCATGAGCTCATAAGTAGACATTGCAAGACCTGAAATGGGTGTGTTAGATAAGAGAGACTTACAAAATGTGCAGTGCTGGGGGTGCTCGCAGGACTGGTGTGAAAACCACTGCCTTAGAATGAGCCATTTATATCTACATACATACACCGCAGGTCCCCCTCCATGTCGCATGATTTTTTTCCCAAACCAGTTCAGCGGAAATCCCGCCCATCACTACATTGAATACGCACGAAGTAGTAGTAGTAATTGTATGGTTTATTAGAAGCAGAGACCGTTCTTTGTTAGAAGTAAGAAGAAACCTCATTGCTTGACTGGCTAACATACTCTCTGCTGTCTCAGACGACAACATCTTTGACTTGTGACGGCCACCGTAGCTTCTCTATTTTGCTCAAAGGGAAGGGTGAGCTGCCATTGGTTGCAGTTCGCAACCTCACCGCTAGATGCCGCTAAAATTTACACACTGCACCTTTAAAGGCCCGCTGAAGTGTCTTGGAACGTGCAGCATTATTCAATGCGTTGACGTAATTTCAACTGAAACAGGAAGACAGGGTGATATATCGAACAGCCCCGCCCCTTTTTTTAAAATAGCCAATAGCGTTTATATCACAGCTTGGCCAGAACCGTTAAACTTTCCTTTTAATATCTAACCATTTATCCTCCTAATCTCCTCTATATCGCTTTAATATACAGCATTCTGTGCAGAATTTAAATGGGTCCGATACCTTTCGTGGTCTGAGCCGACCCGCGGATATGATCCACTCTGTGCTCTCGTGTCCCTGGGCCATAGCAGACTGTGCTCGCGCTGCGGCGGTTCACGTTATACTAACGCGACTTCATTCGCTTCAATGGAAAGCATATTTACACTGTCTGAATCGTTCCCTATTCTCTATATGTGCCATTCACCATGTAGAAACTAGTAAATGTGTGAACAAATGACCAATTTCAGCCGCAGCTTCAGTGTCTGTTGATAGTGTAGGAGGGGGCGGGACTTCAGATTCTAGAGAGCATTTGATTGGACAGAAGATTTGATGAGAAGCTGAAGTGCGATGTGATGTCATTAAAATCCGTGATCCATTTTAGCGGAAGTGAGAGACCGTAAGTTTTGAATGCTTATATCTCCTAAATGCGAATTTTGTCATTGATTTGGAACACACCAGCTTATTCATAACCTTAAGGCTAACATATTCATACTAAAAGCTAAAAAACTTAAGTTTTGATTTCAGGGGGACTTTAAGTGCAGTGGAAAGCCTTGCAAAACTTTCATATGCATAAGTGTTAGATATAAATAAGACTGTTTGTGGCCTAATTTATTCTAGAAAGCTGCTGAAAATACAAAATGTAAATCTAATTCAAGTTTTGCGTTTTGATTAATTTGGTAAGTCATCAAAACAGAATTATCAGCTGGTGCAAAATGACTGTCAAAATCCAAACAGATGTTTTTATTATTATTTTTTGTAAATCTTTGATTACATTTATTTTGTTTTCATTTATTTCATTTTCATTTCTATACGCACAGGTAAAGTATTAAAAAAAAAAAAGCATGAAAAGTAATAAAAAAATGATGTTGAAAATATGTAAATAAGCTGAGAACTAATAAAAAATAAATAAATAATAATAATAAAATAAAAATCAGGATGAACAAGTGGGGGCACTGCTTTTATATTCATTAAAAACATACATTTATAGGTCTAACTTTAACTTTCATTGTTTCACAATCAGTGTTTGCTGAAACCTAACAGACATGAGGATATATTGTCATTTTATCACTCCTTTTTTTTATTATTTATTTACTTCCTTGCTCCATATACAATTGAGCTACACAAGTTTATGACCATTGTAGTACACTGACAAGAGCTTTTTTGAAATGTTTAAGATACTTTTATTTTGAAATGTTTTCCGGTTGGCGGGCGGATTGAATCGTACAGTCTTCCCGTGAATCAGCTGAGGCATGTGACGTGAGCAGCCAGACACGTTTTGTTTAGCTCCCACGCGGTTGTTTGCTATTCACGTTTTTCTTAAACGCGTGCTGTACCGTGTAATATTTTCAACATTTGTCTTCATGAAAACGACTTTTTCGACATATTACGATCTTGAAACGACATTGTAAGTGGAGACATTTATGGGACCCTTCAGAGCGCATGTGGACGCCCGGCGTACTCACGACAACATGCCCAGGCTTGTCTGATTTTCTGGGCCGGTTGACAGCACTTCCGCGCGACCATCATGGACAACAAATTTCCTCATCAACTTTTTCCACATTTGTATTTTGATGGACCGCCTGACATCCAGGCGAAGCACAATTATGGAGGCTGGGGTTCATACGAGCGCGTGCTTGCTGTTGGTGCTGGGCTGGTAATAGACGATTCACATCATAACGATATTATATATGTTGTTTCTATTACAAGTTTGGTCACACTTTAGGGTCCAGTTCTCACTATTTATTAACAATTAACTACGACATTTTCCTAAATAAACTTCTAATTACTGCTTATTAATAGTTAGTGAGGTAGTTAAGTTTAAAATTGAGTAGGATTAAGGGATGTAGAATATGGTCATGCAGAATGTGCTTTATAAATACTAATAAACAGCCAATATCCTAGTAATATGCTAATAAGCAACTAGTTTATAGTGAGAATTGGACCCTGAACAAAAGTGTTACTATAAGTGTTTATGAAAGATTATTTGAAATGCAGAAAATCTAAATGCTTTAATATTAAGGTTTATTATTGCATATGGTATATGCATGCATTAGCTAAATGAGGATTTGTTTATTGCAAAAGAATCAAGTAAAATTAATTTAATAGAGTTGGAACAATCATCATCTAGATACTTAACAAAATACCCCTTGAAGAATCAGTATGCATTAAAATGGCTATTTGTGTTTTCTTCTGGCATGGCAGGTTTTAACAGAAAGAATAATAAATGTCAGTGTTGTTTCACCTATACCAGAACTATCAAAATGTTATATATTTCACATCTCCATCCTGTAATTGTGAATCTGTATCATGACAGACTTGTTTATTGTGAATTTACAGTGTGATGCCGAAAAATCATCGTCCCATCCTGTGTTTGAATCTCAGCACACTGTGAGCGGGGAGAAATGGGTGCCGGTCAGACCAGCGGTTACCCCTTTAATGCCAGCATTTGAAGGTAAACATTATTATTAATGGTCTGAATTTTAGTCATTAGCTGGATTTAAATATCAAATAAAACCTCGGATCCCAAAATGTAAAATGCAATTTGCAGTGCATTTGTTTGGTTATAAATAGACAGTCTGTGTATTTTGGCCGTTGGTTATTTTAAGTCACTCTTTGCGAAAGAAAAGTGCATTGTGGTGAATCTCGTGGAGAACATTTATAGGTTATTTTTTAAAATAAATATATACACTGCCCTCCAAAAGTTTGGAAACACCCCTGGCAAAGTGTGGTTTTGGACGATATCAGCATAAATCCTTATCATTTTTTGGTGCAAATAGATTAAAGTAACTTGACATTATCATTGAAGACCAGCAATAATAATTTTCATTTTGATTACATAATAATGGCAATATATACATGTCAAAGTCAGACATGCCCCTTTGCCAGCTGTGATGCCTGGTTACTGGTTTAAACTTGGCCCAGGTTTGTAAAAGATTTTTGGGTCAGCACACCTTAATAGCTTCAACAATTGATTGCCAATTAAGTTTAGAATATAATGAACCAATTAGAACCCAGTTTAGGTCAGATAGCTGCTAATGGTGGATATTTTGATGAATCGAAAGTTTAATTTTTTTCTATGTATAAACTGATTATGTAATAAAATATGTTTTCGTAGTTTGTGTTGTCCCTTATCAGTGCAAAATTATCACAAATTAAAAAGGATTCATGCCAATATTGTCCAAAACCCCACTTTTCTAGGGCCGTTTCCAAACTTTTGGAGGGCAGTGTAAGTAAATCAGGCCACTTTTACCAACGAGAATGGCAGTGTTATTTTAGTTTTATGTATATAAGGTCACTGCCAGATGGGAACCTAGTTTCTCCATATTTCGTCTTGTTTTTCCCAAAATCATTACTATTGGTCACCCTTTACGTCTGTCTGTGGGTTTTGCAAATATTTAAGCAATGAAAAGCAAATCATAAGAGCTTGTCTAAACCTCAAACTGTCAGTAAAATCTCATAACTCAAGTCTCAAGGGACACTACATATAAATAAATAAATAAATAAAGGATGTGACGGTGAGAACGTTTTCCCACCAGTTAATCGACGTGACAACACTGGCAATACCGGTGTCAGCGGGGCGCGGGGCCTCCACCTCTTTTTTTTTTTTTTTTTTTAAATCGCTTATGAATGCCGGTGTGGCCATGTGCATTTTACTTTCACTTTCAAATTAGCGGCAATTGCTTGAATGGTGGGTTATTATTACTGAAAAACACAACAACAAAACAGTACAATGCCAAACTCGCTTATATTAAACGTAGAACGTTTATTAAAGGTGGAGTAAGTAGATTTTCAAAAACACTGTTTGGAAGTTAGTCGGGCCAACACCAACAACAAACGTGTAACCAATCAGCATTAGGGGGCGTATGACGGTCGAGGAGACAGAACGAGCAAGAGGGAGATTTGAAAAAGAAAAAAAAAAAAACTGCAGAACAGGAGATGAGACGTAATACAAAAGAGCTCAAAAGAATATCACTGGAATTAAGGTTTATGACTGGGCAAGTGCTTTAGGACCGCGTTTATATTAGAAAAGCTTTCCAGCGCTGGAGAGAGCTAAGTGGGAAGGCCTGAAAACAGACGCAGAGGCTGCTTTTGTTCCGCTTCACATGTGAGTAACACTGGGTTTTGATTGTCTGGAGCTGCTGTGCTGTTTGCGACTAACAGCGAACTCTTGTTTGTATTTACTCTTGTGTACTGTGCATTCATTTTTTTGGGCATCCTTGTCGTTCGTTCATTAACTGTGCTTTATTTTTCGTGAAGCATTTTGTTGCGCATCAGCTGTGATCAACAGACATTGCGTGTGTAACAGTGGCTAGATAGTGCAGTTAAACTACTGCACACTGACAACCGCTAGAGAATGAGGTGTTTAGCGTCATTGTTAGTGCACTCGCTTTGCATGACAGCAGCGATCAGGCCGGGGTTCGAGACCGACTCGGAGCAGGGTGGTTGGGATTGGAGTGTGAGTTTTGGAGGCAGAGCAATGAAGAGAGGGGTGGGTGTGTTTGGGTTTATTTCAAATATCAACAATGTCCAACAGCGTGTTTGAAAATCTACTTACCGCACCTTTAACAAAATAAAAAAAGAATACACCATGCTAGGCCTAATATAAAATAACAAATAGGCTAACCTACACAAAGTTTATATAAAAAACTGAAAATCAAACCATGGAAACTGGAACAGAGCGTGTAAGTTCTTTAGTCAAGAGCAGTGAGTAATTCTCTCTCTCTTTGATTAACATTAATGACAAGACTTGGATTAAACTTCCCGATTCATATTGATTTAATTTACAATCTTTGTTTTGAAGCGCAGGGGTTTGGGGTGAATAGACTTTCAATGGAGGGACAGAAATCTTTCATTAAAAATATAATCATTTGTGTTCCAAAGATGAACTAAAGTATTATGGGTTTGAATGATGTGAGGGTGAGTAATCGATGATATAATATTGTTTTTTGGGTGAACTCTCCCTTAAATAATATTTTGAATTGGCTTTTTTTTTCAGTTCAGATCTTCTCATTTTAATTTTAGTTTTATATTTTATTTCAGCTTCATGTCAGTTACATTTTTATTAGTTTTAGTTAACAATAATGACACCTGTGAACGGGAGGTAATGGTTTTTAATTGTAATGTCACACTGCAGAGAAAAAGCTTAATTTTCTTTATGCAAGATATAATTTTGTATTTTTTCCTTTTGTTTTTGGGGGTAATATTTGCATAATGTATTTTTATGTATTTATTTATTTTTTTCTTTCCAAGATGCCATGGTCACATCTGTTGATCTACCAGATCCAATGGATTTTCCAGAGCATGTAAGTTCGAGCAGCATGATTCTCAAAGTCTTTGGGTTTGCTCATTTTTGTTATGAATAGAGATGCACCAATTGCAAGTTTCTTGTCCGACTTCCGATTTTTTTTTTTTTTTGTTAATGTGACCTGCCGATACTGATTTTTGCCGATTCCGACTTTCTTTCTCCTAATTAATACTACAGAAATTAATCAAATGTAAAATAACTGGATAGTCTTCATTGTAAAAATTAAATACAGATTAATGCTTACAATTAAAGTTATAAAACTTATTTAGTCGAGAGCACAGAGAGATTTTCTTTGTCTTTTGTTCTTTGATTAACATAACAGACAGCAGCAGGTTTATTAGGCTGCTGTCACTTTAAGAGTTTATGCACGGACCCAATATTACTGTTACACAACATGTTCTCTTTCCCAACTATTTAACATTCCAAAACTGATTGTGTTTAACTAAATACTCGCCAAGATGGGCATTTTGTTGTAGAGAAGAGAGCGAGAACGTAGCTGACGTTATTGCCTGCGCCGTTGGTAACAAAATGGATCGGCTCGGAATCGGAAAGATGTGAGACTGACTGGCCGGTCACCGATCCTAGCCAATCATGTGGGAAATCGGCCGATTCCGATCCCTAAACGGTCGATCAGTGCATCTCTAGTTATGAAGTGACTTTTCCTCTCAAAATGTTGTATTTAATACAAAAAAGGTGTTTTATCTCTGTTTTCCCTTCAGATGCATTATTTCTACGAGCATCACTGTATGGACGCATTCTCCACGATGGGACGTTTGCTCTACGATAACGTCTCTTTCAGAAATAAACAGGTGAGGGAGTCTGGATGTGTGTGCTTATTGTGGTCAGATTGATTTGTCTTGTTGTTGTTGACATGTTTTCATGTTTCCTAGTGGTCCTAGTTGTCTTCTGTTCTTGTTTTTCAATCAGGGTGTCAAGTCAATGAAGTGGTCTAGAAACTTTATAAAAGGCTTGAGTTATAAGAGGTAAAATTATTTTGTGAATCAAAACTTGTCTAACAATCGATAATCAGAAGTTGATAACTGCCCCTATTATGCTTTTTCCGAATATTACCTTTCAAGCTGTGTAATAGCTGTTTGTGAATGTAAAAGGCCTGCAAGGTTTTAAAGACCAAAGTGCACAACAAATAAATTGATTGTCTCCTAAAATAAAGAACTGATTCTGAACTGTTCAAATGAATCAGCATATCTACGTAACAAATTTGCATAATACCCACCTGTGTTCGTCATTGGCTGCTGCGATCGTCGTCTACTTTGACCCACCCTTAAACACTGTAGTTGTAGCTAAGACTGGAAGTTTAGTTTGTGTTGTGGACATGTTGAGAAGATGCTGTTTTCAAAAGGATGAGGACTTGTGCTGGAATTGATACAGTAAAACCGACTGCATCGTTACTGTTTGTATCGCTGTGTATCAAGTGCTGAGGAAGAGTAAAGTGTGTTCAGATTAGATCAGAGTCAACCAATCACAACAGACTGGGCCGTCTGACCAATCAGTGCAGAGTAGACTCACGGAAAGGAGGAGTTTAGAGAGACTGAATCAATGATCGAACTGTTTTCAGAGCCTTTGAGAAATGAGCAGATGTGCAAAATTTAGCATAATAGGGGCATTTAAAAACAAAAAAAACGTTTCAAGATTGTCCAGTTTACATTTTCAATGTGTAAAGTCAGAGGAAAAAAATGTATGTGAAGTGAAATGTATGTAAGGTGAAGTTTCACTTTTCTAATGCATTAAAATGAATCCTCATATGCGGCTTCCTTCTTTTAGGTGCGAGTACGGACATTACTTCAAGAATATCCGTCGTTTGCACTATCTTCTCAGTGATATTGTGAGCGATGTTCCTCCATCTCTTCTTTCCTCGCTCCTCTATGAAGAGCTGAGTTATCAGAGGGTGCAGAAGGAGTTCAGTTCAGATTCCACAGGGGGCGCTCTAGGATATGTGCCCTTATATGAGAACAGGGGTGACAGTGGCGGCTGTCTAATCTATCCCGGTGGAGTCGGGATGAGCAAACTCTGTATCCTCTTCTATAGTTACCATAGTGTCATGGTTTGTTTGATGCCAAGGTGATGAACATTATTAAGGGGTCAGTAATCTGAGGGCTGATCTCAAAAACTGAATATTTTTTGGATGTTCTAAAGAACATGCCTGTTTATACCTGTTCAACCAAATACCTTACCAACCATCCAGAACTCCATGCAATCACATTGCAACTAGGGCTGTGCAATTAATCGTAATTGCAAAACAATCGCGATTTGAACACATGCGGTTTCTAAACCGCATAAGGCTGCGATTTTTTTTTTTTATTTTTTTAAATTTTTTTATTTATTTATTTATATTTTAATTCAGAATACTGCAGAGTTCTTGTGCGCATGTTTAAGATGTTAACCAATCAGAGCTCACGCAGATAACGACAAAGCTGAGCGGGAGAAAGAATAGGCGAACGGGAAGAAAGAACATAAAATATGGATGCAGGTCAGAATAAAATGATTTGGTGCCAAAGAGAAATTCAACATCAGTCGTTTGGGAGTATTTTGGATTCAAGAGAGGATGTGCCAGAGAGCAAGTTAATTTGCAAAGACCTGTGAAATGATTATTGCAACGAAACGGGGCAATACAACAAACCTGTTTCAACACTTAAAACAGCGCCATAAAAAAACTGTATGATCGGTGCATGTCGACGAAGTCCATCGACACAAAAACAAGATCGCAATTGCTATATTAAAAAAATCGCAATATGATTATTTTGTCCATATTGCACAGCCCTAATTGCAACACACTGGGGTGTCCAATCCTGTAGAGTTCAGCTCCAATTTAACACACCTGAACCAGCTAATCAAGGTCTTACTACTAGTAGGCATCCTGCCCTGCATCCCACTGTGCATACTATCCATCCTAAGTAGTATGTGAGATTAAAATAAGTCCTAAAGCATCATGTCTTGACTATTTTAAACTTGCAATTACCCTGGTTTGCAGTCGAATGTGTACCCAGCCTGTTAAGTAAAACAATCTGAGATGTGATTAATTTTGAGATTCTATATGGACATATGGTGTTAATGTTATTTGTGCAGGTCTTAAAAAAGGTCTTTAAAATCAAAAACTCTAGATAGTTTGTTCATAATTCTTTAGAACATCCAAATGTGCGTTTGCTTGTAATATTTCCTTTACTGCTGTTCCTCAGTTTTCCACAGGGTGGTGCAAAAGTTTAATGATGACAAGCCTCCTAGTTTTGTCATGCAATCCCAACCTTTTGAGTTTCCTTTGGATGGAACTATCAGACAGCTCAGTGTGGGCAATATGGAGGATCACGGTGAGATGTGAACAAAGCTTACCTTTGAGAAGAGTCATTGATCACACCAATCAAACTATAGTAATCAATGAAATTCATGCAATGATGGTGCAATGTCTTCATGTCAGAGTGAAAAACAATGTACATTTCATGTTATGTGAAATTATTGCATGTCAAACATCTGTGTGCAGGTAATGTGGCTGTGCGGTCAGATTATTTCTGTTCCGTGTGGGTCCTAGGAATTACAAGAAGGCCGCGGTTAGTGGACGTCATCCAGGCAAAAGATCGCTTCACCTGCGTCACTGTCAGGTGTGTCTGAAAGCTCTCACTTTAACATGCGCCTCACAGAACCGTCACAAAACTTGTGCTCGTGATGGACCCTGATTATTCAGGGCTTCCTTAAGCCTGACTACTGTTTGACTAGTTGATTTTGAAAATGTCCCTAGCGGTTATTCAAATGATCAGCGTCACAAAGCTCCGCTGATACTGAACTGATAATCAAATGACTTTTTTACTTTTGCGCTGAATGAGTGTATGCTTGTCTGAGTGCAGATTTTTTTTTTTAAGTTCAAATCACTTTTTTTTCCTTGTCATTATGTGCTCATGGTCGAATAGTGTTCTGTGTTGGTTAGTTACATCTACTGCAAATGTACCACAGTCAAAATAGCATTTGTTTAAGCCATAATGTACAAGGCTATGCTATATTGTAGTGATTCACAACTGGTTTGGCCATGGGACGCACATGGTTTTCCCATGGTTGTTGAGCCAAGGTCAAGGTACTATTTATTGTTTCCCTTAGGAGAAATTTGTCTTGCTGCGACCTAATTCCTAAAAGAAAGCGTCTAAACAAATTTTCAAATAGGCGCTATGTTTACATATAAATTGCATGGAAGAATGTCGCATGGCTGGAAAGACCTCTCAGCCAATCAGATTCGATAATGAACACACACACAAATTAGCTTATAAAAATTATAATAAAGCTAATAAATTTGATGGTACTTGTGTGTCAATCATTATTGTGAAATACATTTACTTGGTTTTTAAAAGCAAACCAAGCAAATTTATTTCACAAAAATAGTTGACACACAAGTACCATCCCATTTTACTTAACATACACACAAATTGTAAGAATATGATTAATACTGATCAATAAACAGTATAAGGTAAGGCTATTAAAACAGTCCCCAACTAGTTATTTCATAATACAATAAAGTTGGTAGAGCCACCAAAAATAACAATGTGAAAATGAAGTGGCATTTTGGGGTTACGGAAACGAGAGTTACCACGGTAAATACACATTACTAACATGAACTGTTAATGAAACTGCTCCTGATTAATAGAATAAACATCATAGCTGCATGCAAATCCTTCCCAGCTAACACACGAAGAACCAGTTATGTAATTTATTGGTACTATTTGGTAATTTCATGACTTGCTAATTGAAAACATAACTACGATGTTGCATGCTAGTAATTTTTTGCGCTTTATTCATAATGAAGTGATAAACCGCTTTTTGCGAGTGCAGTTAAAGAGTGTGTGCTACAATTACGAGCCCAGTATAACGCCTGGACAGGAAAGTTTGTTTTTCTTCGAAGGGGTGAGACATTACTTTGTAACAAGTTATGAAAATAATGTTAGAATAATGACAGTGACATATAGCCTTTGCTTAAAATGCGTCTGACAGAAGCGTCAACAGCTTGCATGCACGTTTTTCAAAAAAGTCTTGCATCAGAAAAACGTAGAATTACATTTGTTGTTGTTCCTTTAAATGCACACTCTGTGACCCACCAGTTGAGAAACACTGCTATATTGTGAATATAGTTGCATATGGAAAATATATACACTATTTGAAATTTTAGGGTCAGTTAGTATTTTTTGATCAAAAATACAGTAAAAACAGTAATATTGTGAAATATTATTACAATTTAAAATAGCTGTTTTCTATGTTTAAATGTAATTTATTCCTGTGATCAAAGCTGAGCTTTCAGCATCATTACTTCAGTCTTCAGTGTCACATGATCTGTCAGAAATCATTCTAATATTCTGATTTGCAGTTCAGGAAACATTTCTGATAATCATCGATGTTGAAAACATTTGTGCTGCATTATATTTTTGTGCAAACAATTTTTTTTTCATGATTCTTTCAGATTAATTTGAAATAGAATCTTTTGTAACATTATAAATGTCTTTACTGTCACTTGATCCATTTAATGGATCCTGAATAAAAGGATTATTTTCCTTTTTTTTTTTTTCCCCATTTTGAATGGTAGTGCATATATTATTGAAACGTATACCTAAATGTATTTGTGTCTTACAAAATTCCTTAAGAACGGTGGGAACATAGTTTTGGATATTTCCTGGATCTGCATGTTGTATTTTAGCCTTTGTAACAGTAGCTAAACCTATAACTTGAGTAAAAAACTTGTGTTATTGATGTGTGTATTCGCTTTTGTCTTTCACAGTCCACACCTCCCAAATGAGCTTTTGGTGGTCAATGAGTGGGGAGCAGCATATCTTTGGGATGTGTATAAAGGGTACGTGTGTGTTTTAAGAACAATGTGTGCTTCACTGCCTGTGTTATCTTGTGCTTAGAGCTCAGTGTACGCGACTCCATCGTCATCATATCAGCTTCCGCTACAAAATGTTCTTTAGTTGAGTTTGTGAAGTACCCAAGCTCCAAAGGTACTTCAAAGGGAGATATTTTCTTTTACAGAAATTGCTTTTTAAGGACTACAACGAGCTTCTTCCCAGGTTGGTGACATTACAAACCCGAAAATTTACATAAACCCTGCCCCCGGGAACACACAACAAAGGGGGCGAGGCCATTTTTGGCTGCTTTAGAGAAGAGGAAGAGTTGTTGTAGTAGAGTGTTGTTACCATGCTGTCATTTTACGCCAGACTGCTTCACAAAGGAGGGTCAATTCAATGCTGGATTTGCACAAAACATTAACATGACGGCACATTCTAGTCGATGAGTTGAATCAACTCCACAGAAACTACATAAATTTATCCACTAACCGTTCAGTTTTTTATCGACATTTAGAAAATATTGCAAAAGTTTTGCGTGAATCTGTAATGGAAACAAGGCGATTGTTTACAAGCTGTTTTCTTTCTGCAGTTGAGTGATAACATGAGACATAAAACGGATTCTGAAGTTCATTAATGTTTATTTCGTGCTGTAAATAGTATTAAAGCAGAAGAGAAGTTCAGTTCACTACCTCTTCTCTTGATCTGAGGCGGCAACAGCGATCTGTCATGCCACCTTAAAGAGAAACCGCCAAAACTGTATTTATTTAAATTTCAGTTTGTTTGTCACAGAACATCATACGGCTTCAGAAGATATGGAATACAGTGCAGAAGTTGTATGGATAACTGTTTTAATGGTGCTTTTGTCTTATTGAAACAGGACAGTCTCAGTCCATGTAAAACAAGCTGTCAAAATTTCACCTTTTGTTTTTCCCTGAAAGATAGAAAGTCATATTGGTGTAGAATGAAATGTGGTGCTTTTGTCATAAACACAAGTACCACGGGAAGCTGTTTATTACCACAAAATATATGTAATGCATAAAAGCTAATTTCCGGATTGCATTCATAACCACAAATCACACATGAAAGCTTCAGCATGGTTCCTTGCTGAACATCCACAAACAAATTCAGAGAATTGTTGACCCGAAGTTCATGATCAAGCAGACCGGGTTCTGCTGCAAAACCTCTAGTTAGCGGGTTAATGAGTCTGTGCGTTGAGCTGATGCAACCCTGTACCACATGACGCAGTGTGTGGATGTTGTAAGGAATCCAGAGTTTTGTGACATTCTGTTCTCTTTCAGATTGCAGAAGTTCCGTGAAGAGCATTCCAACCTGTACTTCAATGCTAAATCGGCATGGCGATGGTGCGAGTTCTCCTGTCACCCGAGAGTGATGATCTATGCTGACAGAACAGGGGCGGAGCTTACAGACATAAGGGTAAAGTGGCACTTCTTAGGTGCATTGTTATTGGCCAAAATTGTGATTATAAAACTGAGTCCTCCATAAACATTTAGTACTTTATCACACTACATTGTTTTGTTCGTTTAATAGCCAAACCACTAATACAGCAACATCCTACCAGAGTAGAAGCAGCATCACGCAAAGGTTTTTGGCCACTTTAAAAATACTTCATTATATTAGACATTGTATCCTATAGCATTTATCAGTGATGAGTGAATAATTCTACTATTAAAAGTGGAGGATGTTACAGAGATAAAATTAGTATACAGCTGAAGACGCGCCTCTTCCGTGAACACTTAAATAATCCACAACCATAAACAAGGGCACTTACTGGAATTCCCATTTAAAACAGTCTTATTCTCTTGCCCTTTTCTTCATTCACTTCTGCTCTAGCTTGTGTGCTCATCTTGATTGTGCTTTAAATTTGGCATTGTGTATTATGAATATTATACGTTTTTTTTTTTTTTTTTTTAATGCTCCTTGGTAACACTTTATTTTAGTGTCCTTGTTACATGTAGTTACTATAGTAATAACTATAAATTATGCATAATAACATACATCTAACCCTAAATCTATAATAAGTACATGTTAATTAATATTAATATTAAAAGTACTATTATTATACTTAAATGTATAATTACAGTGTAACAATGACAACTCAAAATAAAGTGTAACCTACTCATTTGTAAGTAGCTTAATAAAAATAATAAAACATCCAATAAATTAATAAATGTAAAATTTAAATGTGTTTGACTGGTTTGATGTGGTGTGAGAACACTTAAATCATTGTATTATTATATCTAATATTAATCCCTATTATCAATAATAGGATTTTTTTAATATTTCAATAATTAATAATAATAATAAGACTTAAAATAACAATATTTAAAAATATCTTATTAATATAGTCAATTAATATAGTCTATTTTTGTTATTAATATTAAGATTTAATAATACCAATAATAATTAGATAATGGTAATAATAACAATAATATCAATGGGATTTATTATTATTATTATTATTATTATTATTATGGTATAGTATTTAGAATATTTCTTTAACTATTTAAACGATCAAATTAGAATATTATTTAAAATATTAAAGTACTTTATCACCTACATTTTATCAACTTCATTGTAAAATGTATTAGGTGAAGAATGGCCCCCCCCCCCCCAGTTTATGATCGTTCTTTTGTTTCACTCTTTTGTTAGTCGTCTTTTTATTCTTGTGTTTTTAGGTGGGTCTCAATTTATTATTAATCTTTGTCACTTCCTCTATGCAGAGTGATAATTGCTCTTACACATTGTTCCGGATTGGAAAGACACCAGGTTGTATGTCAGGAGAGCGAGTGATACTAGCCAAGTACCTGGAAAAAAACAACCCCAACCACCACCTCATTAATACCCAGGTAAACACTGTCATATATCATGATTCAAGATGAGTGTTTGTGTCAGATAGCAGTCCAGGGGAGTGTCAGTGTTCTACCTTTTTTCAGTGAGATCCTCCAGAACTTCCTTGAATGATAATCTGTATCAAATGTCATGGGATTGATTTTTAAAAAGGGCCTTTACAGGAACTACTGTCAGTATAATTAGAAATTTGATCATTAATGCTGTGGGGCATGTGTTTTGTAATCGTGATGCTGACATTATCAAAAGGTAACTTGGCACTATCATGGTAGTCATTGTACACAATTAAAAATGGTATATAAATATAGTAATAATTGAAGGAGTGGTTGAATATGAGTTCACTTTTTTAACTTTAGTTAGTGTGTAATGTTGCTGTTTGAGCATAAACAAAGTGTCCGACTCCGGTTTGAACAATGTAAGGCTGAACACCATTACTGACAATCCTCATTTTGGCTGCGTGAGATTCTCCAGCTTTGTTGTTGTTGAGCAACCGAAGCGTGAGCTGTTAAAGCTCCGCCCTCTTTTGGAAAGGGGGCCGGGAGCAGCAGCTCATTTGCATTTAAAGGGACACACACAAAAACTGTGTTTTTACTCCCACCCAAATAGGGGCAAATTTGACAAGCTATGATAAATGATCTGTGGGGTATTTTGAGCTGAAACTTCACAGACACATTCTGGGGACACCAGAGACTTATATTACATCTTGTGAAAGGGGCAAAATAGGTCCCCTTTAAGTATCGTGGTATACTATTTATACACTACTGTTCAGATGTTTGATGTCTGTAAGATTTTTTTTTTTTTTAATGTTTTAAAGAAGTCTCTAATGCTCACCAAGGCTGCATTTATTTGATCAAAAACACAGTAAAAAGAGTAATATTGTGGAATATTATTACAATTTAAAATAGCTGTTTGAACATGTTTTAAAATGTAATTTATTCCTGTGATCAAAGCTGAATTTTCAGCATCATTACTCCAGTCTTCAGTGTCACATGATCCTTCAGAAATCATTCTAATATGCTGATTTGCTGCTCAAGAAACATTTCTTATTAGTATCAATAAGCACAACTGTTTTCAAAATTAATATTTCCAAAAAGAACAGCATTTATTTGAAATCTACATTTTTTTTGTTACATTATAATGTCTTTACTGTCACTTTTTTCAATTGAATGCTGAATAAAAGTTAATATTTTTAAAAAAAAAAAATATTACTGACCTCACACTTTTGAGTGGTATTGTCTGTTTAAAGACCCATTATTATTACCTGGTATCTGATGCATTCACTGTACAGTACAAGAGAAATAAAGCATTTCCTGTTTCCTCGTCTGCAGTTTTCCACTTACCTCATGGATGAGCGCGTTCCCAGTGTTCCCATGCTGAAATGGAACCATATGATGGAGTCTCCACCGGTATTTGCCTGCGGTCTGCCAGCACAGACTCCAAGCCAAACCAGCAAATTGCTGCTTGGTACTCAGAGGTCACAGGAAACCATGCTACTGCAGTACAAGGGTGAGGGGTTTGTGTATCAGCAACAGTTTCTGTTTGGTTGTTCGTCATAATTTGTACTTTTATGTATTTGGCTGATGCAAATTGCTGTGTATTATTCCTGGCTGTGTTATATCTCTGACAAGCTCCGCATAAAATAATCGCAGCCTTTGCCAAATCGTGTGCGATTTAATCGCGATAAATCGTGCAGCCCTAATCATATTGGTCACTGAATATTTTCATGCATTTCAGAATGCATTTTTGGCTTCCACTTTGCTGCTATTATAATTATTTTTCTATGTAAACATGCTTTTTCAGCATCTTGTGCAAACTTTTAAAATCCCATCTTGAAAAAAATTGGAAAATCACATAAAACATTTGCGAATAAAGCAGCGTTTCCATCCCATGTATTGAAGAGAACAAAATCGTCACTTTCTGGAAAATTGACGCAAAATATCTGTAATAAAAATGGAAGTTGTTGCAATCAGTGAAGCCACTGTGGCTCTTTTTGTCTTGCATCATAAATGACTTGCATCTCAGAGCATGTAGATTAAACGCAGTCATGTTGGCTTGCGTTTGGAGGAGCATGCCTGGTGTTTAAGAACGCAATTGAGAGGTCATTATACCCAACCATTTTAATGACAGACTTTGGCTCAGGCATTTCAGAATGACCAGACTACCATTTGAGATGCTGTGCAATGAAATTGTTCAGCTGGTTAGTCCAGTTATCTAATTACATTGTGGCAAAGCCAAATGTTTCATGTTGCAGAAGGGATTTATTCACTAAATGTGCAGCCATTCTTATTAGATAAATTATCTGCTTCAATTGAGCTCAAGTTTTTTAATGCACATTTTTAGAATTTATGCACATCTTGGCATTTCCATCGTGTTTTTAAACGATATTCCACAACGTATAAAAGCACTTTACTACACAACTGAATAAATGACTGCATCTTTTTATCTTTTGTCACTCAGGTGGGAGGGAGAAAGCCTGTCAGACTCAGGGACCCATTCAGAGGCTTTTTAGTCCCAAAGAGAGTCTGAGCCATCTAGACCTTCAGCTGCCCCACAAGAAACTCCTCGTTGAGAAGAGGCTGAGCGTAGCTATTACAGGTCAGGATACTTTCATAACCATTTAAACAATTAAAACCAGTTGGGGAGTGTTAGATAGATGGCATTATTTGACTAGCATGAAGTATGTACTGTATTAAACGATTGCATTAGTCAACGGTGGGGGTGGAAAATGAAAGAAAACAGCTGTTGCAATGGCTTTCAAGTGCGTGAATAACGCTTGGCGGTCTGCCTTTAATGAAGTGGCACCGAATGGCAGTTCCACTGAATCATCCTTCCTCAGTCCGTTGACTTCACACTGTCTGAACAAGCCCAACATAGAAGTTCCTCACTATAGAAAAGCACCTCTTCAGCAGACGGAATCACAAGCTGATATTGTAAACCCGCCGCTCTGAGATACTAAAATCATCTGATCATGAGCTTCTTGTGTAAATGAACAGTGTTGCACATATATTTATTTAATTAAATCACAGCTTTTGGGATTTAAAGGGTTAGTTCACCCAAAAATGAAATTTCTGTCATTAATTACTCGCCCTCATTTCGTTCCACACCCGTAAGACCTTTCATCTTCAGAACACAAATTAAGATATTTTTGATGAAATCAATGAGGTTTTTTTTATCCTCCATTGAAAGCAATGAAATTACCATCATTCAAGGTCTAGAAAAGTAGTAAAAACATTGTTGAAATAGTCATCTGACTGCAGTGGTTCAAACTTAATGTTATGAAGTGACAAGAATACTTTTTGTGCACAAAAACAAAACAAAAATAACGTCTTTATTCAATAAAATTCGTCATTTGTCACACCCCTGTCATACGCTATTTACGTTGCAGTGCTTCCAGGTTCTACGTCCGAACACTGACTCATTATTGGCTGGCCAATACTGAGTCGGCGTTCAGACGTAAACACGGAAGCTCTGCAACGTAAATAACGTATGAGAATGACAGGGGAGAGATGAATTTGTTGAATAAAGTAGTTATATTTGTTTTGGTTTTTTGCACACAAAAAGTATTCTCGTCGCTTTATAACATTAAGGTTGAACCACTGCAGTCACATGACTATTTTAACAACGTCTTTACTACTTTTCTGGACCTTGAATGACAGTAATTTCGTTGCTTTCAATGGAGGATAAAAAAATACCTCTTGGATTTCATCAAAATATCTTAATTTGTGTTCCGAAGGTGAACGAAGGTCTTACGGGTGTGGAACGACATGAGGGTGAGTAATTAATGACAGAAATTTCTTTTTTGGGTGAACTAATCCGTATAGCAATTTCTGTTTTATCTCAGTTAATCGTGCAGCCCTACTCTATTATTCGGTGCAATGATTATCAGACCACAGTACTCATGTTGCGCTTTCATGTTATTTCTCAGGTTTTACTGCTGTACAGAATAAGGACTACCTGTCCGTTTTCCAGCTCACAGATACTGGAGATGTCTTTTTCCAAACGTTGAAACTGCACAAAGATCAGACCACGACCAACGAGGACATCCCAGAACAAGCTGTCAGTGTGGAACGTACTGTAGAAACTGTAAAGAGCAAGAACTTCCAGTCCCTCTCCAACAGTGACAGCCAGTCGTCTCAGAGTGACTCAGAGACTGAGGGGCGGCAAGCGTCGCTTGGTAATTTAATAGTAAATGACAATGTTGATAATGATCACTTGAATGCTTTGGATACCAATAAAGATATCAGCAAAGACCCATTAAGCAGTTCTATTGGGAATAACCCAACTTGCTCTACCAGACCAAGCACCCCAAGGAAGGATCCTGATCTCCAGGTTGCCTGGAACAAATGGTTTGAACCCATTTTTAAAAAGTATTCAGGAAGAAAACGACACTCTTATTTTCGACAGATAAGAACCGATGATTTAAAGGGCTTAAATGGCAAAATGAAGTATAACCTCATTGAAGATCGCTCGGCGAGACTGAGGAGAGACCTTCAAGAGGTCATGAGGAAGAAAGAGTTGCTCTCGCATGGGGTTACGTACCTGCCTCACCTGGACGTGACGTCAGTTCCCGATCCTGTAAACACCAACGATTGGAACGACGATCTGAGCCAGCGCTTGGCTGCGGCGTGGGAGGGCAATTGGAATCAGTGGTGGGAGGAGAAGCTGGGATTGAACCGAGAAAAGAAAATTGCGGCTCTCCGTAGAAAGCGTCAGAGAGCGAAGCTGGCCCGAGCTCGGCGTCGCATGTCGCTTACTGGAAGCTTCAACTCGTCTCTAAGTTACCAAGAAAGTGTCTTGGGTTGGTCATCGGCGGGGAGCCAGTTTCAGAGTTCTGATGATGAGACTTTGCAGAAATCTCAAGACATGGACATTGAGGAATGGAGGTCCAGACCTGAGATACAAAAAAAGAGCCCTGTCATACTGAGACGGTTTTTAAATGATCAGTTGACTGTGAAAGAACCTATCAGATCTCCTCCACAATCTCCTCAGAGAAGGTGTGATGAAGACCTTTTGACATCTTTGTCAAAATCTTCCTTTCAGGTAAGGATTCACTGATATGGAATTTCAAAGCAGATAACCAATAAATTTGCACTTCATTGAGGCCAATACTGATAATTTTATGTGATTGCTTTTAACCGAGTAAAATGGACCCGCTGTCTCATAAATTGAGAACTACAGACTTGATCTAGGGTGACTATCACTACTTTTTGTCATCAAGTATTTGTTGCTATGAGAATTTTTTTTTAAACTCTGTAGACCATGTTTCATTGTGTTTGGGCTTGTTTAATCTGGATCATTTATTGTGCCGTTTTCATGAATATGTTCTGTATGAGACAATACAGAGACACGTTCACTTATGTCTTGAGAAACGGCATATGTATACTTTCATGATTGTGAAATAAACAAGCTCAATAACAAATTAATGAGGTGCTAAGATGAAGTAATCCTCACTTGTGACATGACAAATTGGCTAACCTGAAATTATCGGTCAAACTATCAGCAGAAATTCCATTATAACAGTAATAATCATAACCAATAATGCATCAGCCCCAAATATATCACGCACCTCTACTTTCAGGTTGAACGACCAATCTCTGGCACCTCTAGTGTTGCAGCAGGGATGGATTCGGGGCCTCGTTCAGCATCACCCACCTCGACTCGGATGCCAACTAGCCAATTGAAACGGCGCAAGGAGTCTTTCCTTAATTCTATTCCCACTTCCGAGACATTTAATCAGAACTCCGCAGCGGATGATGGATTTTCTTTGTCTCAGGTTCACCTTTCTACACCAACTCCGTCGTGCAGGATCTCCTTGTCTTCCCAGAGACTTTCCCAATTCAAAAGCTCCTCACAGGCCTCAAAGACAAAAAAGAAGTCTAGAATGGGCTTCTAAAAGTCTGGCTCCGATCAAGGAATGCTGCAAGGCAAGTGACCTACTTTTTGTGCGGTGTCAAATGTTTGGGTACTGTATGCAGGCGGGATGTGTTTGAACGAGGAACTTGAGCCAATGTTTCTATAGTGAGTGTGTTTCTGTGCACTGCGCAGGAATTGCACAAATGTTTGCGTGTATTAGTAATGAATAGCAAATGTTTGAACCAATTAGAGCGTACTAGTGGTCTATAGCTTAGTTGCTTGTCCACTTGCTTTTGTGTGGCACTTCGTATACGAGTTTACATAACTTGCATAATGGCTATAGAGGAAAACCGAGGTGTTGTCATTATAATTACATTAAAGGTTCAGTGTGTAAATTTTAGTGGCATCTAGTGGTTAAGTTGCAAATTACAACCAGTCCACCGCTCACCCCTCCCTTTCGAAGCATATAGAGAAGCTACGATGGCCGACACAGGACAAAGATTTCGTCCTCTGAGACAGCAGAGAGTAGCCAGTCAAGCAATGAGCAGTTTGTCCATTTAGGGCTACTGTAGAAACATGGCGGCGCAAAATGGCGACTTCCATGTACGGGGACCCGCAGTGTATGTAGATAGAAATGGCTCATTCTAAGGTAGTAAAAACATAACGGGTCTTTATACACCACTGAAAACATAGTTATGTATATTATATTGCATTTCTGTCAATAGATCCTCCTAAATATTACACACTGGAGCTTTAAGTTTATTACTTGACTTTCAAACCATATTCAAAAACATCTTCAAATGCTTGCTCTGTGGTATTTTCTAGTGTTTGTTCTCATTCAAAATTTCATCACAGTATGTAGTGCAATGTGTTTTGAAATGGATCCTGTGGTATTTTTTTTGGCATGTTGCCCACCTGTTCCTCTGAGGGAACAGAAGGATCATTTCGAGCCTATGACAGCTGACTTGACACTGTTTCTTTATAGTGCACTGGTTGTTGGTTTCTCATAAGAATGACTTCCTCTTTTGTGATAATCGTGTCACACCAGGCAGAATTGCATCATGCGCTAGTCGTACGTAGTTTGTTTAAATCAGATGATAACATCATGACGTTGTGGTTGACGAAGGCTTTCCGCATGATGAAGCCACTGTATTGTCTTGTTGTTGTGTAAAATCCAGTGGCAGTGAGGATTTACAGCATCTGCTGGCTGTTTGCCATTTTCTGTGTGTGTGGGATAGTTGAGGCTCTTGGGAACAGAGAACCAATTAGAGGTCAAGTTGATATTCATGATGATAACCCAACTAAGCAAAACAGGAGACATTGAGTGAATTTCAAAATAGCTTTTTTAATTGTGAATGTTTTTTTTATATTACCATGACAAAAATAACAATAAATAAGTTAATATCTACAAGAAGCTATACAGAACGTATATGCATTTTTTTTTTTTACATTATACAAATTTACATTTTTTTATGCTTTTTTTGTTGCACATTTTCAACATACAGTATTTGTCTTCATACATCAACTAAAGTGAAACTTGTACTAAATTGGCAAGTAGGTTAACAACATCACACTCAAACATACACACAAAAAATAAACAGTCTGCTCTTTATCCCCCTCCCTGTGAATGCCATGCACACCACAGTAAATCTCTGACTCTATGACCTCAGAGAGGCGGCAGTTCTGCAGGCATGCAGCTTTCCTGCTGTCACACGCTTACAATCATATTACAAAACTGTGCAAAGCACCAAAGTACAAGTCCTAAGTTGTTCTATAACAGTCTAGTGTACCTTGGATATGTCATATTAAGCCGCCTGGAATGTTGACAAATCCGAACATGCACCAACTACTATAAACGCTATGGCTACATTTTTTTTGTTGTTTGTTTTTCTCAACTTTTTAGCTGCCAGTGTTGTGCAGTGCTGAATTATTTCACTTTAGCTTAACACAAGTAATCAAGAGAGAAGTTTACAGTATGTGGACTAGCTTTTTGTAAAGCCGTAAAAGAAGAGTTTTAAAATACAATTCTGATATTTTGGACTCATTGGTTTCATTGAACCCAGGCACAATGGCACCTCGCTGTACAACATTAGGTTTCCAGCCAGGAGAGGTCTGTGACATCATCGTGAAGGATGAACAAGGAGGCCATTCAGATCATAATTTGGCGGTGTGGCGGACACATCTCCATTGGTGGTTGTGCTCCTTGGCAAGTGGTTTAGAGCGTACTACTGTCTGCAGGCACGGGACCGGAAGTTTGAGGGGAAGTAGGGTCCTTCGGCATCGCTGCCCAGCGAGCTGCTCAGACTCTCTTCCCCAGAGCTCAGGTCTTCGCTTGAATCCTCACTGTTGTAAGAGGAACAAACACAGTCAGATGCAATCAAAAAGATGCCCCTGAAACCATTAGTCATTTATTTTGGGAATGTCCTAAGGTGTAATTTCTTTTTGAGAGAGAAATGAAATTTTTTTTTTTTTTACAAAAGGAAGCTAAGGTTTTTAATTTTGTGGAAGTTTAATATGATGTTAAAGTGTTTCTTATTGGATGGTGATAATTTTCTGATTTAATTATTATATTTAGTTATATTCACGAAGTCAAGTGTTTTAAAACAAATGCGTATACTTGGATAATTTAAAACATTAAAATGTATATGGAAATAGTATCTAAAAGTAAAATCTTGAAAACTAGGGTTGTCAAAAGTACCAACTTCAGTTAAAAATGTGATGATACCAGCATTTTGAGCGCCGTTGAGTGGATTCTTTAACACCCCTGATTGGCCATTGCGTTCACGTGCTCAACAGATATGTCTGTGATTGGCTACAATGATCAACACTTCAAAAACATGTTGTAAATAGACATCTTTGACGTTCTTCACTGAGTGCTTACACAGATACACAGGGGAGAGTTTAAAAGCAGACATCTGTCAGTGGATCCCTAATATACCTGCTTTCAAATGTCTATTTATAACATATTTTTGAAGCGTTGATCATTGTAGCCAATCACAGACATATCTGTTGAGCGTGTGAACAACAATGGCCAATCAGAGGTGTTTAAGAATCCGCTCAAAATGCTTGGTATCTTCACATTTTTAATGTACCCAAGTCGGTACTTTTGACAACCCTAATACAAACTATGCCGTTGTTTCAGAGGTACAATTATTCTATTTATTTTTATAATATTTCTGTTTAGGTTTATTTTTATTTCAGTTTTAGTAATTTTAGTACTTCAAGTTAGTTGCAAAGGCAACATTTCTACTTTTTCATACAATTTTTTTTTTTTTTTTTTTTAAATCTAATATTTTGTGCATGGCTTCAATCAAGCCTAACCCAGAACATTCCTTTCCTTTCTTCTTCTAATCTATTGATGTTTTTCTTTTTCTTTATACTCTTGACATGTATGGTTATATGTACTCTTGATAGTACAATATAATTGGTTCTCAAAGGAGAATTATTTGTACCGTCTAACTGGCCACACCTCGCACGCCCTTCTCTTACTCACCGGTGATGCTACATAACCTGTGACCTGTTTGTAAACAGACATTATTCTCTACCCACATTCCATTGCTACACCTAGTTTCACATGTATACATATCTAACCCATTAGCCATCTCAAAGCAGTGCGTCCTGTCTGGATTTTCTGCCTGTAATCAGCTGTGTTGCTGAGCCTCAGGAATGACTTATTGCTCTTGGCAAATAAACATGCTCAGATTGGTTGCTGGGCTGTGACTAACCATTCGTAGTTATCAATATCAAGTAACACGGTTAGGACACCTGATAGTAAGACACTGGGTGGGGCATACAGAAAGAACTTCAGCCTGTGCTGACGAGGTTGTGACGTAAGTGGTGTGTGTCAGTAAAACACCAAGGTTAAGTCATGTCATGAGGAAAAACTGTGATAGAACTGAAACCAGAAGTTGTGATGGAAAATTGCGCACATAGGCGTGTTTTAGACTTTTAAGTTGTAATCTGTAGAATATGAAAATATAATTACTGTAATGTGGGATATAATGTGATCAACTGATTGAATATTCCAGCCTTTTATTTTTGGTTTTCATTTTAGTTGAAGTTTTAGTAATTTTATGTGCTTTTGTCATTTTTATTTCATCAGTCATTTTAGTTCTTAGACTTGTTTTATTTCACATAGTTGCAGAGGCAACATTTCTCATTTTCATATCTAATATTTAACTTTTATTTTATTTAAATTACCGAAGCCTATTTTGTATAGTTTTGGCACCACTGTCAGGTTCTGCTGCCACAGAAGACCATTTTGATTTGTGCATTTTGATCTGTTTTTTGTTTGTTTCTGCAACTAAATGTCGTCTAAATTGTTTTCTGCGGTAATTAAAACTGGACTGAAACCATCTGTATGCGGTTAAACCAGAATATTCCTATTAGTTTCCTCTTCTACTAACTGTTTAGTTTGAGCATGACATACTAATGCCTGTGTCTTTCCGCAGGTGATCTGTTTACCTCTCGCTCTCGTCCCACGCGCCCTCTGGAATAGTGGGTAGCTCTGGGATGCTACGGTAGCTGCTGTGCAAGTTCTGCGCTGTCCTCCGTGAGACGATCCACACCAGTTTCTTGTGGTCGGGTTTGGCACATTCTGGAGAGGAGTACTCCCTCATACACTGGTCTACGAGGCCACGCCAGCGCGCCAGGTCAGCCTTCGAGATCTGAGTAGGGCAACAGACACTGCTGCATTAGACACCAGCTTACATAAGGACAGGGCACAGAGCCAGCATAATTTCAGATGGGACCGACATGTGTAAACCGATAGTCTGCTGGCTACCAGGACACTTTAAGTGCTTTGGATTTTTCCTACACCAATGGATGTTTAAGTACTGTTTAAAACTAAAGGGATATTTATGATCAGTCAAATGTGTTTGATTAAACTAGTTCTACTTTACCAGTCTGTGACATATTAACTTTTTATCTCTTCACTTTTTGAAAGGTTTTATTGGGCATTTAAAATGTCTGTCCTACTTCTGAGTATTTACCTTCAAGTGTGTCTGTATGCGGTGGGCGATCTCGAACAGATCCGCAGACTGTAAGGCCTCGATCTCAAGCATCAAGAGCGACAAGGCGAGCACCGAAGGCTAAAAAAGAGAGAGAAAATTCATCAGAATTCAAACTTCCATGCAAATTACTTCTGTGTCTATTTGTTTTGAAGTAGTTCTTACTTTTGCTTTGGAGAAAACAATTCTGCATAGGCAGGCTTTCAGCTGGGCTTCCAGTTTGTCAAGATTCAGGACGTCTTTTCTGAAAAAGTAAAATAGTTGATGGCCAAAGTGCATTTAATTTGAGCTTGCATTTAGTTGATGTTAGCAGAGCTGTTTGTCATTTAACAAGCTGTTGCAGTCTAGTCAGAAGATTATCCTAGTTTCTGATGGATGACTGCGTTCACTGTGACCCATTTACAGCCAAATGCTCAAAGTGCACTCTTGTTTATCAGCCTTCACGAGTCAAAGCTTCCTTTGTCAATCCTGCACATTTAAAAAGTTTATCTGGCTTTGAGTTTGAAGTTCGATAATGCCACCACCCGTTCGTACCTGTTGGACGTGTGCGAAAGTGCAATGGCGTGGTACAAATGCAGAAAGGTTAAGGCTGTGACGGCTTTGAACTGGAAGTTGAGTTTCTCCGAAATGATCTTCTCCATTCGGCTGAGGTCTGAGACGGTGAACTTGCACTGGCTGATGCGAATGAGCTCGTGGCTGGATGAAACATTGCACTCCTCTTCGGTCACTCGGGCGGCGATGTGGAGGCAGCCGAGGCTGATGCAGGCCAAATACTTGGATTGAACCTTTACGCAAAACACAAAACCGATCGGTTACACCAGTGAAGACATGTAATACATGTTAATCAGTCGGAATGATTTAGAATTAAATGGTTACCTTCATCATAGCGAGAAACCTGTCCAGCAGGTTAACGGCTAGTACAAAGGTCTGAGTGCTGTAACCGAAGAAACTGGTCAAGCTCCAGAGATCTTCTACTCGAGCATCTCGACATTTGGCTGAAACTCCATTACCGTTCTGTGTGGATGAGGGGAAGTGACGTTTAAAGTTAAAACTGTTTTTTTTTTTTTTTTTTTCCCTATTACATATTGTTAATTCGACCATTAAAGGGATGGTTCACCCCAAAAAAATGACAATTCTGTCATTTACTCATCCTCAAGTTGTTCCAAACCTGTATGGATTTCTTTCTTCTGCTGAACACAAAAGAAGATATTTTGAAAAATATGGGTAACCAATGGAAAAAAAATACTATGGAAGTCAATGGGGTCCATCAACTGTTTGATTACTGACATTCTTCAAAATATCTTCTCTTGTCTTCAGCAGAAGAAAGAAATTCATACAGGTTTGGAACAACTTGAGGGCGAGTAATTTATTTTTGGGTGAACTATCCCTTTAAGAGTTGAGTTTTGATTCTTTTTTTTTTAAAGTCCTAATTTTATATTTTACTAATACATTGTACAGAAGTAGTCTCAATTTCAATAACTTTTCAAATAAAGAGTTTATATGTATTTTCCCAGGAGTTAGTAAAACTAGTTTACCTCTTGGGTGGATTCGATCAAACTGAGACCCGTTTCCTTCGGCAGATAATGAACCTCCAGCTCCAAGTTGCTCTTCAGCTCCTTCATCAGTTTGAAGGCCTCCATATTTTTACTTTAACTGGGTTTCAAGTCTCCAAAGCACCTTGAAAAGAGAATTAAAAAATATGATTTCCGTTCACCCAGGGCGGTGGGTCAAGGTTTTGCCCAGCCCCCTCTGCTCAGCTGAGCCTCGGTGTCGGGTTTCGCTGGTTAACGCCTTCTTACAGGAGATCCAAACAAATAAATCCGACGTCTGAGATGTGAAATAAATGTGGAAACGTCCTTTTTAAAGCGCTTTGAAATGAATAATAAGGTTAGAATAGGATCGAAAGTGAATGTTATCCAGTGAAGCCCAGTTGATCCTTCAGCTGGAAAATACCTCGACCAGAGGGGGAGGGGTTTAAATCTTTACACTGCTGTACAGTGTATGTTTTTAACCTTAAATTATATACGGTTTATCCGTGTATTACAATATAATAAATCGTGCCATGTAACATTTTACGGATCAGTCTATTCGACTCAAAATTATACAGAAATCGACTTCAAATTATGTACTAGCTTAAAAAGTAAACATCAAAGACGATCAAAAAAACAAACAAACAAGGGATTCGGTCATTCCAGTAAAATAAAAATATAATTTTCATTACTGACATACACAAATGGTCGATAAAATACCATACAAATCAAGAAATATACAATGACTCTTAGTCGAAATCTAGCCCATAAATACCAGCATAACCAAAGATCAAACCCATTTTCAGAATAATAAAACAACTGGAACATTTAAACAGTGACAGTTCATGTATACTGACATTTAAACAGAAAACCAACATGTTGACAAGAATTATTGAAGATAAATAAAGGCAAATTACCAGAGATGTTAAAAGGACATTTTGTGTATCCGTCTTTCGTCTGTTTTCTCTGCTTCTCTCTTTCCTTTTGTTGATGTTGAACGTAGCTCCACCCCTCTGGGGCTGTCACGTAGGAAACGTAAGTCTCTCTGTTTAGATACATTTATGCAGTTTATAACAGATGCTTTTATTATTCCTATATTTAATAAAGTGTATTTAATGTTGTTTTGTCTTTATAATGCATCTGTTTTAAATATTTCATGTCGTAAAACATACAGGCATAGTTTTAAAGCTTTCTCTGTCTTAAGATACTGACAGTCTAACCGACCAATAGAATCGCATGAAGATGTAGCGTTCAAATAGTCCGCCCAAAATTCTCGACGCTCATTGGCTGACCAGATAGCTTGTCTTGCACTCTGAATGGTTGTTGCTGGGTTTGTTTTGACAGGGTTGCCAGGGGGTAGAAAATATAGTACAAATGCATTTCTCTTTCAAATGTTCATTTTGTGATGAGTTTCTGTGTTTTCCAATTAAAATGTTATTTTTCTCTTCAATATTTATTAAACGAAATGTGAGTTAACATTTTAGCTCAATGTTATATTTAAAAAAAAATGCTATATGTAGTGAATTCCGATTAAATTGACGAGTGAAAGGTGAGAATATACATTTAGGTCAGAGATATGACTGTATCAGGCACATCGAATTTAATTAAAATCTATATATTAGAGAGAGAGAGAGAGGGGGGGGGGGGATTTATGTTTAAAGTTTCCCCCCTAAAGCTTAATATCCGTGATGGAAAAGGAAATAGATGTTAAAAATATTAGAATTTATTAATTCAGACTTTTTTTTTTCTTTTAATATCTCATTTGTACGTTGTTTTATATATTTCTGTCATTGAGACACTGAATAGGATTGTATATGAAAGTAGTCCCTACAGTACGATCTTCACTCAAATCTATTCGCCAGAGAAAGTAGTCCTTTCATGACACAGTTACCGAATTCACAATAATTTCCGTTGATTAAATAAGCATCTGACTACATCTACATTGAATTGTTGTGCTTTCTAGTATTTTTAACTGCTTATATTTTTTCTTATTTTTTTTAATTTATTTATAAGAAAATGTTTTCGGTGGAGGTTCCTGTGTGTGCTGAGGAGGTAGGCGGAAGGTTTTCCTTCTCTTCTCAGTCGTCTCCTCGGAAGTAGACGTTCGTGTCTATATTCCGTTCATTTTATTTTTAATATCAGTTTGGAAAGATCCCTTTTAGATTTTTAAAACCCCCACCAAATTTCACAGCAAGCATGGAGGCGAAGCTGGACGCTTAAAAAGATGACGGATTCCGATTTGCTCCTTTATTTTACCTCAGTTTAATGGACCGGATGATCTGCGTTTCCCACAGCCTTGCAGGGGAGGTAAAAATCTAACCATTTCTAATAGATTTTATAAACGGATATAATCGTTTCGCTTGATTAAACCAGCATTAATAGATATAAATATACCTATAAATGCTAAATTTATATTTTTGGCGAAGCTAGGTGTCTGGGTTTGTATGTAAACAGGTCTATTACTGTGTAGCTAGTCAGCTAACACGTATCTAATGTAAATTGCGTCAACACTAGTAACATTTCATACTGAGCTGGTGATATGGGTTTTGTGTTTAAAGTAATTGTTTACGCTGAATAGTATGGGTGTTGTACTGTTATACACCAGTATTGCATTTATAATATAGCATGAATAGGATGTTGAATCAATCATTAGTTGTCCTTAATTTAAATGGCAGGTGAACCAACTATTATAATCAATTCAGGGCTGATTCATCATAAATGCTTTTTTTCTTTCTTGTTTTTTTAACGTAAAGATTTCTTGATTTTGTGTTCATTGGTGAATAAAAATTACATTAAAATGCTTTTATTTTAATCATAACAATAAGTAACTGAATAACAATGATAGCAATAAGTATGTATAATTATTATTGTATGACGAATGTTATTAAAATGTAATTACAATTATAAGCAGGTTGGATAAAATACCAGCAATAAACATTTAAATGTCTTTTTAAATGTGGTGAAAAATAGACTTAATAATAAAACGATTCCTTGTAATTTATGACAGATTATATTTGATCCATTTTTGAGATGTTTTATGTGTTCTGCGCTCAGGTAGCTGTATCCAGTGGGGAGGTAGGCTTTTCCAGGGTGTGTGATGAAGTTCACCCAGCCCTTGGAAAGCCGGAAGCTGTCATCTCTTCTAGAGAAGGCAGTTTCTAGGGAAGCCAAACTATGGAAGGTTTACGTGCCAAAGAAACCTACCAACCAGGTGAGTCTGTCAGCTGATATATCTGGTTTAGGTATGACAAAACAATAGTAGGAGGCAGATAGTTATGCAGAAAATTTAAGGAAGTTTCAATGTAAATAGTTATGTTGCAATGTACCATCATCATTATCATGTATTGTAATTTGGAAGCCTGAATTTCAGAAGATCCATTAAAGGATTAGTTCACTTCAGAATTAAAATTTCCTAATAATTTAGTCACCCCCATCATTGTCTTTCTTTCTTCAGTCGAAAAGAAATTAAGGTTTTTGAGGAAAACATTCCAGGATTTTTCTCCATATAGTGGACTTCAACGGCTACCAATGGGTTGAATGTCCAAACTGCAGTTTAAAGGGCTCTACACGATCCCAGACGAGGAATAAGGGTCTTAACTAGCAAAACAATCAGTCATTTTCTAAAAAACAATTTAAAATTATATATTTTTTTTAACCACAAATGCTCGTCTTGCACTGCTCTGCGATGCGCCACGCATTACGTAATCATGTTGGAGAGCTCACGCGTGACGTAGGCGGAAGTACTGCGGTAGGGCGAAAAACTCAATCTCATATCCTCCTCCAACTTCAAAATCGTCCGACATTGTTGTTTTACCTTTTTTTTTTGTAAAGACCGTTTGACTTAGTCTTTGCATGTTTGCTTTGTAAACACTTGCTTGGTACTTCCGCCTATGTCACGCGTGACCTTTCCAATGTGATTACGTAATACGTGGTGCATTGCAGAGCTAGTGCAAGATGAGCATTTGTGGTTAAAAAGTATATATATTTTTTTACTGATCGTTACGCTAGATAAGACCCTTATTCCTCGGCTGGGATCGTGTAGAGCCTTTTGAAGCTGCACTGAAACGGCAATTTGGAACCCCATTGGGAGTCCACTATATGGAGAAAAATCCTGAAATGTTTTCCTCAAAAACCTTAATTTCTTTTTGACTGAAGAAAGAAAGACATGAACATCTTGGATGACATGGGAGTGAGTAAATTATCAGGAAATTTTCATTCTGAATTGAACTAATCCTTTAAGATGCTGCAGTATGTATTTATGATTTGCTTTACATATTCAGAATTTTGTAGACACACACAGACACTGGGATGCAGTTTTATGAGGCTGTTTTATCTCCAGATACTGATGTTTGTTGTTACTATATATGGTGTGTTTGTCTGTTACGTGCAAATGTGACACTGTGTCACAGATATTCATTTAGTTTGAGGTAGTAATTAATGATAAAAATGCATTACTATTATAAATAAATATCTGTGCATCCGAGTCTACTTGGGTAGATTATAAAAAGAAGTTTGATTTGGATTTGACAGTATGGGTTGTTTTGTGTTTGATAAAGTATGTTTTCTTTTTTTTAGGATACAGATATTTCCCCTGAAAAGCGTGATGAGGCCGTCCGGTGGTTGAGGGATGTGCATTCCCAGCTGAAGCTCTATCCAGAGACCCTCTGCCTGGCCATCGGCATCCTGGATCGCTTCCTCTCTGCCATTAAGGTAATGTTTAAAAACGTCTGACTGGTCAAGGTCTCCTGTCCCAGTCAATGATTGTGGTTTTATGGCATTTTCCATTATACAGCTGTCCATAACAGGTTTTAGCTGTGTGCTGGCTGGTCTAATTGCAGCCCATAAGAGATACTTCACATAATAACACCTCTTTTCAAAACCAGTTATAATAATGTTCTCGATTTCTCTTCTACGTTTCACCAATTTTAAAGCTTGTGTACTAATTTAGCTCATTCGTAGCATTGTGTGTGGCAAATATTGTGGCTCTTATGATAAATTTCACATGATATTCCACATTTGAAAGGTGCTTAGAATAAAAACACCTGCTAAATGCAGAAATTTGTCAGGTGCATTTAAATTTATGCATGTATACATTTTATGCATTGTAATTTATGCATGTATTAAATTTATGCCGTGTAATTTTTAAGTATTTAAATTTGTGCATGTTTGCATTTTATGCATTTATAATGTATGCATTTAAATTTGTGCATATTATGCATTATAACTTTTGCATTTAAAGTTATCATTTTGGGTATGATTAGCATAATTGCCTTTAAGATCATATGTTAATTTGCGTGCAGTAAACATTATTTCACTCTCTTATAGAACTTTTACTGTTATGTAATAGTAATATCTGTAATATCTTTACAGATAAAAGTTGGGTAACTATTTAGCTTAGTGATTTTATTATATAACACTAAATATATTTTTGTGCTCTCTTTGTGCCATTTTCTTTTAGAACATCAGAAAACGTTCCTGAACATTCAAGGGCTGCAGAGACAATTCTAGAATTTTTTTTTTTAGAGATAATGAAACTGCACTGCGATGTATTTTTAGATGCAGCTTCATGACATTCACTGCAGATCTGATTAATTCTTGTGCTTTGGCATTCAAGTGAACAGGAAATAAACACAGGAAGTTCATATGTGTGAGAAACCTTTGCCCTTACCTCTTGTGACCAACTCTGCATACACAATAAGCTGTGCCCGGGATGCATTATTGCAGTATCGTCACTGATCAGTCTCTCTCTTTTTCAGGCCCGTCCTAAGTACCTGCGCTGTATCGCCATCTCTTGTTTCTTCCTAGCTGTTAAGACCAGTGAGGAAGATGAGGTGAATACAATATCAATATGGCAATCTACAATCAGTCACAAATAGGATACGTCTATTATTCTATCAGAGCTGATGTGTGGTCAACATCGGTCATCATGACTCTCTGTGGCTTTATCTATTTGTGTAGCATAAGTTAAATTCTGCTGTGGGAAACAGTGATCCTGGATGGAACGTCTCAGACGTCACAAGGGAGGCAGATAAATCCCTTTTAAGTCTAAAATCAGTCCCAGTTTAATGACCTTTTATTAAAAACTGTCCTTTACCGAGGCTGAAAGATGAAAGCTTTGCCTTCCGCTGCTTGATGAAAGTACAGTCAGTGAGACATTATCTGTAGGAACAGAACTGAGATTTCTGTGCTTGTTTCTACTAAAAACGGCAAAGATGGACTAATATTTAATCCGATTATTTTCTGGCAGCCCTTTAAAGTCATTTCTGGCTAGAACTGACCATGTGATGTGGCTTAAACTTAGTGAAGCAGTTACCATAATTTAGTTCAAAGTTATGCCATTATTTTACTATTAGATTTCAAGCCTGTTTTTTTTTTTTTTTTTTTTTTTTTTTCCTCCTCCAACTAGTATGTTTGCGTTGTGTGTCTGTGGACGTCTCTGTGTGCGTAACCTTTTAATTTGTGTTTTTGCAGCGGATCCCATCTCTGAGAGAGCTGGCATCCAGCAGCAAATGTGGCTGTTCTCCGTCGGAGATCTTGCGGATGGAGAGGATTGTTCTGGATAAGCTGAACTGGGACCTGCACTTCACCACCGCACTGGACTTCCTTTACATCGTGAGTACACTTCCTCTCTCTCTCTCTCACACACACACACACACACACACACACACAAACACATGCAAGATGCAATCAAACTTTGCAGCTTTACATACAGACGCCAATCTCTGCTTCATACATATTCTGGGCTCTCTGACAGGTTCTGTAATTGAATAGAAGTCTAGCTAAGTTCCTCCCCAGATAGCACACGTACGTCTCTAAGATGTTATGTAGTACTTCATCAAAACATTTAAATTAAAAAAATGTCTGTCTATTTAACATTTGACAGGAACAGTCTTAGATGTATTGTAGATTAGCAAAAATTCACGTTTTTGTAGTTTACACGAGACGATAACGGTATCGTTTTCAAAAACTTGCACTTTGAAACCAGTTTTCAAAAGTTTGTGTCATATAAACGGCCCCTAAATCAGCCAACCAGAAATGTTGAACAACTTTAAAGCTCTTTGGCTGTGAAAAATAGATGGATGTTGCTGCTAGTAGTGAGAGAAATTAATTTAAATGGCCTAAATTTACTTCCTCATTTGGGTGTTGAGGAAGGATCCTCTTTGTTGGCATATTGAAGCTGCTGTTAATAGCCATCTCTTCATGTGGGTGCTGAAGGACTGCCAATTCATTCGAAGAGCTGAGATCCAAAAATATTGATTCATAATCATTTTTATCTACCCTTTCTCTCTCTGTAGTTCCATGCGATGGTTCTGAGCTGCAAGTCCGGGCGGCTGAACGTGGCGTTGTCGGGTCTGAACCCTTCACAGCATGTGGCTCTGCTCACCCAGCAGCTCTTCCACTGTCTGACCCACAATGCACTGCTGCAAGTGCGCGGCTCGTTGCTGTCCCTCGGCCTCATCACGCTTGAGCTGGAGAAACTCTGTCCTGATTGGCTCGCTCTCACTGTCGACCTGCTGCACAAATTGCAGGTAAGAACTGATGAAGTTCAGTGGCTCCAAATTGTGTTATGAATCATTTAAACTAAACTATTCCAGGATGTCAAATGTTAGTGAAACTTGTCCATAGGGTCCAACTAGTCCCGACATGTTTTCCTTGTGCATCTGGGAAATACTTAGAGAGTGCTTTTTTTAAACCTGACATATGACATAATAGTCACAAATTTCTAATGTCTTGGAATGAAAGAGTTTATTTGATCCTTTAGGCAACATCTAAAAAACATGTATATATGTTTTTTGTAGAGTGTCATTTTTGATACCAGGCTTTTATGGCTCATATAGTATGATATAGGAGAAAATGGAGCTCATAATCAAGGATGAAAAAACACTAGAGGCCCAAACTTACGCAGTTTGGTGCAGATGTTATTTATATGGCCAAAACATAAGATGAATTTGTTAGCTTGTAACATAATTCAATGAGATTTTTATACCAGTATAGCAGACTACTTGCATAAAATGCATATGAATATCAGTTGTCTTAATGTCTTAAGATGGCATTTAAATGCTTGGTTTTATCAAAGCTCTGTAGTTTTTATTGCAAGGGATATAAAACGTATAATATAATGCAATGCAATACAATGATGGTTGAGAGATGAACAAATAAACCTTCCTCAAAAACCTGATGGATCATATTTGATGCATTTTAACATTATTTTTCTAAAAAATGATGCATGGATATTAATCTAGTAAACCCAAGTTGCTTCAGTCCAGTAAATGTTCATCTTGAAATATTAACAATAACAATATAAAAGTTGTTTACTTTATAAAACTCATTAAGGATTTCACTGCAAAAAGACACGTGAACCACAACCTGAAGGGGGACATTTTTACAATTATACTAGAAGGCCTTTTTCTTGCTGAAAAAGTATAAACTGTCAATCACACGACAGAGGACATGTAGCAGATTTGATCATGTTGATCATTTAGTGGCCTTGCTTATTTGAGACAGTGGGTTTTTCAGGGTTAAAAGAGTAAATGGGTATTGGACGTTGTTTGTAAAATGAAATGTGGATTAAGAGATTTTTTTTGAAGGAAAAACAAGATCCAAACATTCCCATTAAACAAATACTTGAAGTGGTCAGATTGAGTTTAGTGTCAGTTATCTCATTATTCCTCACTTACAGGGGCTCTTTTCATCCATGATGTTGGATGAACTCATCTGGACCGTCTATACATTAGAGCCGCACTAGCGTGTATAATCCGTCTCACATGCTTGGGTTTCTGTGGGCTCTTAAACCCTTATCACAACTCAAAAGAGGCCCGGTCATTCACTTCTCCAAAGCAAACTCCGTTATCTCTGCCAGCAGCGACCTCAAAACGAAACAAAAAATAAAGACCTTTTAAAAGTCCCTTGCATTACTGTAATAACTGTCATACATTTACAAACTCATGAAGAAATTCCCAAAGTTCAAAGTGACTGTTTCATGCAGCTTTAAAAATACAGGTGAATTAACTAATATGGTCAAAAACAGTGAAGCAGTTTTAAAATATAAATTCTTGAAGGAAGTCTCTTTGCTCACAAAGGCTGCATTTATTTGATCAAACATACAATAAACACAGTAATATTGTGAAATATTATTTCAATTTAAAATAACCTTTTTTTATTTGAATAAATGTAATTTATTCCTGTGATCAAAGCTGAATTTTCAGCATCATTACTCCAGTCTTCAGTGTCACATGATCCTTCAGAAATCATTCTAATATGCTGATTTGCTGCTCAAGAAACATTTCTTCTTATTATAAATGTTTAAAAACAGCATTTTATTTGAAATAGAACTCTTTTGATCAATTTAATTTTTCCTTGTTGAATAAAAGATTTACTAACCCCAAACTTCTGAACAATAGTGTACGTGATATTGTATGTGTAACCACACTTTGATTGGTTGTAGAACTAATACCTTATTTTTTATCGCTTCCTCTTTCAGATCGACAGTTCTCAGCTGATTGGCTGTCGAGAGCTGGTTGCACGTTGCCTGTCCACACACACGGCTTCCCTGCCTCCTAACACTGTGTACATCTGCCATCCCCTGCTGAACACCTCGGAGCCTCGGGACAGGGGAGTCCTGCCCGCCTGGCAAGTCTCCCCCGCTCCGACAGCACCCTCTGACCCCAACACCACCCACAACCGCTCAAGCAAGTCCTCAGCCAAGCGGAAGGTGGAACACATGGAGGTGGACGAGTATTTCGATGGGATCAAGCGCCTGTACAACGAGGAGAGTCCCCAGGAGGGGGCGCTCGCGTGCTCGGGCGAAACAGTGGGAGGAGGGCAGCAGAATGCTGGCTCCTCCCCCTGCCCGCCTCTCCAACCGGTCACAGAAACCTAGAGGAAGAAAACGCCTAAACAATCACAAAACCACAGCAACCGTGTCCATCAGTTCACCTCAGAGCAGGAGAGAGGCCAAAAATACTAACAAAAAACATTCTGTGCATGATGCCATTTCATAACCGTTCACTGAGCGTAAACATAAAAGGCTTTGAAAAAGCAGAAAAAAAATCTATATATATAAAGGAAAAACGTTTGCAAAAAAAGGAGGAATGTTCTTCCCTCCATCTGTGGAAACTGGTATTGTTCCTGTTCGTCTCTTTTTATATGTATTTTCTGTATTTCATCTATAACTTTCACTGTTCTTTTCTGCCTTTTTTATTTGTCAAACACAGCCCTCAACATTTCTGAGTGCTCTTAAGTGTGTGTGTGTGTGTGTGTGTGTGTGTGTAACATATATATATATATATATATATATATATAAAATATGCATATATATTTGAAGGCTGTGGTAAAAGAGTGGCATTTCTGAAGATGTATATTAGTTTTGTACAAATGTACACTCTCATTCACAGCTGGGTCTAGTTGCTCGTTGTGATGTGTGCGTGTGATCATAGATTGTGTGTGTGAGCATTTGAAGGGTGATAATGTCCCTATCACTTCCTTAAACTGAGCATTAACGATGAACTGGTGTTAACCGTGGCATTAGATCACACATGGCGTGACTTGGTTAGTTGAACTGTTTGTCGCTTGTTCTAAACCTAGTAATGTAACTGTTAAATTGAGTAGAATAAAATGCGTAAGATTCTGAACTAACTTAAAAAGCTTTAGACCTTCACCATTCCTTTGCTGATCATCATAACCTTCATTTGCTGTTCCTGCCGAAAGCTTTCTCTCCTGCTCTGAGGTGCTGATGACGGTCCGGGCCGCTGCTGAGAAACCTCCCAATGCTCAAATAAATGAAAATGTACTGAACTGCTGATGTCTCTGATGTTGTTTTTTTCTGAGTTTGTGTGTGTGTGTTTGGAGTAATGCTGTACTTTTAACAATGAAAAATGATATTTTTACTGTCGAGCTCATTCCACTCACTAACAAAAGAGAGAAACTGAAAGGTCATGATTGATACACAGGTCAGGCTTTTACGTCATCTATTGTGTTCTGTATGTGATTTGTGACCCTGGACCACAAAACCAGTCATAAGGGTCAATTTTTTGAAATTAAGATTTATACATCATCTGAAAGCTGAATAAATAAGCTTTCCAGTGATATGGTTTGGACAATGTTTGGCTGAGATACAACTATTTGAAAATCTGGAATCTGAGGGTGCAAAAAAAATCAAAACATTGAGAAAATCACCTTTAAAGTTGTCCAAATGAAGTCCTTAGCAATGCATATCCACTCACAAAAATACATTTTTTATATATTTACCATAGGAAATTTACAGAATATCTTCATGGAATATCTTAATATCCCAATGATTTTTGTCATAAAAGAAAAATTGATAATTTTGACCCATACAGTGGCTATTGGTACAAATATACCCGTGTGACTTATGACTGTTTTTGTGGTCCAGGGTCACATTTATGTGCTTTAGCTAATGGATGAGTTGCTGAAGAAAATGTGTATTCAGATTCTAAAGTCTAAAATGCCAGGTAAGTGGAATTATAAATTATTTATTCAGAATGTATTAAATTACTAGAACTTCAGTGTTTCATATAATAAATTCAAGCAAGAAGTAAAAGAATTTGCAAGAGAGAGTAGTGACATGTTCCTGCTTATTGCATACAATTAAAAAAAGAAGAAGGAAAAAAAAGGATCTTTTTCCATAATCAGCTTTATTTGTCTTGATTTTTAGTGCATGAATGTTTTAGTGGATGGAGTCAGTTCTTCTCAAGTTCACACAGGTGTCCTAGAAGAGGAACCACAGGTTCATCGCATTAACTATGAATATGTTCAACCACAATTGTCAATACTTTTTGTCTACATTTTATATTTTAATTAATTAAAACAACCATTTTATTGTGTGAAATGTTTTCCCTGAAAAGTGTTTTTGTGCTATTTATTTTTTTTTAAATGATATTTTGTTACCTAAAGTAATGAAATTCATACATTTTTCACTACTCTCAAGTGTCCAAATACTTTTAGGTACCACTGTAACAAATAAATAAAAAAATGTATACTTGTTCGTCCATTCGACATATTTTAAAACAACATATTTTTAATGAAGTTCTCATAATATTTCACAATATATAGGCTACAGTATATTTTAGCAGTTTGCTATTTTAAATATAATGTATATAGCAGGTTTTTACTATTTGAAGTATTCATCACTAGACTTCAAACCAAAGTTTTTGATAGTTTATACATAAATATACACATACATTATTAGATAGATAGTTTATACATAAATATACATACATTCATAGATAGATGTGTGAGGTGCAGGTATCAGCACGCAGGTATGCAGGTGGAACTGAGAGAGAAACCAGTGGGCGGAGTTATAATCTCAACAGGCGAAACCGCTTGTCAGGTCCTTTCAGTCTGATTCTGCGATAACACGAGAGAGATTCACACGGCGCGAGCATGGCCACTGACTTTACTCAAGAATCCGTGCTGCGCTTCATCGTCAAAAACGGCGGGAAGGTGCGAAACCCGGATTTATTAACCCACTACAAGCGGTTTTTGAGGGAGGACGAGGACAGAGAGCAGAACCGGGAGTTATTTAAGAGGTATGTGAACTCCGTGGCGACTGTGAGGCAGGAGGAGGGGGTGTCTCATGTTGTGCTGAGGAAAAAATACCGTGTGCATCTCGGAGACATCGCCAAGAACCTCGAGCCCGAGCGACAGAAAGAACGAGACTCTAAACCAGCGGCGAGCGGTAAGCCACAAGCTGATCTGACCATCCCAACTCGTGTTGAAATCTTGCCAGCTGCTGGTATTATCATCACAACCACCAAAAACAACAATAATAACAATGATTGTACTCCCACTTTTGAGAAAGCTGTCAAAACTTTATCACCACATGGGAGGGAACAATCTGCTGTCTCCACTTCCTCTGCAGCACAGGTTAAGGACACCTGCCCTTTAAAACCAACCCCATCTGACACCGACAGTCGCTCGAGTGGGAGCGGCCAGAGCTTTGAACAGCCAGGGGAGTCAAAAGCAACCAGGGAGGCAACAGAGCTGGAACACAACAGTGTTTACCCTGCCAAGCAGAGACAATTAAGGGAAGCAGATGGTTACGAGCAGTCCTTCGTCGCCCCTACTTACTATGAGGTTGAAAGGAAAAATTTGAATGCAAACACATTTGATGTTCATACAAAACACTCAGGCGAGCCTGTTGCCAAAGCATGGTCTTTGCGCTCAACCCTCGGACAGTCTCATGTATACAAGTCTTCTCCTTGTCTACTGGACCGCCCTTTTTCTCCACACATACACTCCCAGGTGTACACTCATGCAGGTCTGAGCCAAAGCAATGATAGTCTACTACGACCAAACGGAGGGTTTAATGGGTTTCCTATCCAAGAACAGGACGAGTATGAGTCTCAGATGCATGGCTTACCTGAAGACGGCCCTCTTGTCCATGCAAGTGCAACGGATCTGCAGCTCCGTCGGCCTTCAAGTCTATCCTCTAGTCGTGATAGCGTTTCAATCCCCTCCCCTTGTTCTACTCCGCCTGATACTGGCTGGCCGCAGGATTTTGCGCGCGAGGAGCGCTTCAGCGATCAGGGACTTGGAGGACAAGATGTACGGGCTTTCCTGCGTCGCACACAGGAGGCAAAGTTGTTGTCGCAACTCTACCAACCAAGTCGCAACATCACGTCCTTGCACCACTCGACGGGTCACCTCAATGACGAGGACTCGAGAACATCTACACGGAGCAGTTCCCCAGAGACCCATTATGGACCCATCGCCCGGCGGTTGACGTCCCGTCTGCGGAGTCGCATGTGTCGGAGTCTCGGAGAAGACCTGGATAAGTCGTTCCCAGAGGACATCTCGACACGGCACAACCGTCTCCAGCTGCTGTCCTCGACTCTAAGCATGGGCAATTTAGTCACCGCATCCTCTAGCCGAGCACACAGTTCGCTCTCATCGCCCACTGGATCCACACAAAGTTTGGGGACCTCCGTGCACGATGGGTCGTTCGGCAGCAAACATTCGTCCATCCCTCTTGACTCCAGAGAGCACAACTGGTTTGTCAAAGCAGCATCAGGCTCGTGGACCAACATCTACGCTCTCTTCCGAGAGGACCCGAACCTCCTGAGCAAACGAGACTTCATATCTGGCTTCACCATTGTCCACTGGATTGCAAAGCACGGCGATCATCGCGTCCTGAACACGCTGTGGTACGGAGTCGACAAAGCCGGGATGACTCTAGACGTCAATGCGAAAACTTTGTGCGGCTACACGCCGCTACACCTGGCGGCCATTCACAGCCACAAGAAACTCATTCGGCTCCTGGTGCAAAAGTTCAAAGCTGATGTGCGGATACGGGACAGCAGCGGGAAGAGACCATGGCAGTACTTGAGCAAAGACGAACACAGGGACATCTTAGAACTTCTGGGTGCCCCACAGAAACACATCAGTAGTTGTCCAGCAATGCCAGTAAACCTGCTCTCAAGAGCTGTCACCACAAAGGTGAACGTCAAAAGAAATTCGTCCATTGCAGCACTGTTCAAACACAAGTCTCATCTGATGTTCAAGACTAGCCCAGAAACTTTTTAGTGGCTAAATTGTTGTAGGGACTCATAATGGTGGCACTTTTTTGCTGGTGTAAAAGCACTTTGTCACTTCTTCTTTATTTTATGATTAAAAATATGTCAACTTGCATTGAACGGTACAATGTTTTTCTGTTTTGTTCTTGCTTTGTAACTCTGTATATGTCCAAAACTAGGTTTGAGTGTTTTCTATAAATGTCATTTAAATATTCTGGTGTTTTGAACCTCCCTTGTGAGGCCAATATTAAAGGATTATTTCACTTCAGAATTTAAGAATTATTTGCTGATAATTTACTCACCCCCATGTCATCCAAGATGTTTGTCTCTTTTTTTCTTCAGTTGAAAAGAAATTAAGGTTTTTGAGGAAAACATTCCAGGATTTTTCTCCATATAGTGGACTTTACTGGGGTTCAACGGGTTGAAGGTCCAAATTGCAGCTTCAAAGGGCTCTACACAATCCCAGACGAGGAATAAGGGTCTTATCTAGTGAAACGATTGGTCATTTTCTAAAAAACAATAAAACTTTATATACTTTTTAATCACAAATGCTCGTCTTGCACTGCTCTGCGCCACGCGTTACGTAAACACATTGGAAAGGTCACGTGTGACGTAAATGGAAGTACCGCGGTAGGGTGAAAAACATTTTCTCCTCCAACTTTAACATCGTTGTTTTACCTTTTTTTTTTTTTATAAAAAACTTTGTAAACACTTGCTTGGTACGTCCGCCTACGTTGCGCGTGAGATCTCCAACGTGATTACGTAATGCGTGGCGCATCACAGAGCAGTGCAAGACAAGCACTGTGGTTAAAAAGTTTATATATTTTTATGTTTTTTAGAAAATGGCCGCTCGCTTTGTTAAATAAGGCCCTTATTCCTCGTCTGGGATTGTGTAGAGCCCTTTGAAGCTGCACTGAAACTGCAATTTGGACCTTCAAACCATTGAACCCTGGTGAAGTCCACTATATGGAGAAAAATCCTGGAATGTTTTCCTCAAAAACCTTAATTTCTTTTCAACTGAAGAAAGAAAGAGATAAACATCTTGGATGACATGAGGGTGAGTAAATTATCAGGAAATTTCAATTCTGAAGTGAACTAAAACTTTAAATACCTCTCTTGTAATATAAAAAGCATTATGTTAAAGGGATAGTTCACTCAAAAATGAAACTTCTGTCGTTATTTACTCACCCTCATGTCTTTCCAAACCTTTCTGACTTTCTTCTATGGAACTCAAAAGAAGATACTTTTGTCCATGCAATGAAAGTCAGTGGCATCCACTGTTGGTTTGGACCTCACTGACTTTCGTTCTATGGAAAAAAGCAGTCTTCAAAATATATTTTTTCCACAGAAGATAGAAAGCCATACAGGTTTGGAACGACATGAATGTGAGTACATGATGACATGATCATTTTTAAATGGACTATCCGTTTAATGATTCTTGTCTCAGCGTTTTGCTTCATACTATTACAAACTAGATTCCCACTCATGTTGTTTCAGACTGAGGCTCATCTAAATATGGTTTCTGCTCATAACAAGTTCTTCATTTCCTCTACAGGGACAAATTTGTTTCAGTTCCCTGTAATTGTTTTTACCCTTAAGCTCTGCAGGCATTGGAAGCTTTTTGTCCCCCTCTGTGCTTAATCTAGGAAACTATGCAGTTCAGAAATATCCATATTCTCTGAGTGTGATGATGTGAGCATCTCATTTACAGTTTACTTTACTTTTGTATTGGGATGTTGCAGTTGGTGTCTTTTTTCCCATGATCTCACATGTTGAGTTGCTTGCACGCTCTCCAGCACTGCATGTGTCCATGATGAAAACCACAGATAAGCATTTAGCTGGCTTAGACGTTTAATATTTAACTCGCTTTTCCTCCTTATCTCCAAACGTTGGATGAGATATAAAGAAAAAAACTCCAAATTCCAACTCATTTGGAAGAACATTCCAGTCATAACTCACAGACCTGCTTGAGTGTTGCTTAAGCAACAACCGAGTAAGTTAAGTTGAGTTTTCTCTCTCTCTCTTTCTTTATTTTCTACCTTTTCTCTCTTTTTTGTTTTGCTCAGAGTTATTGTTTGTTCATGTTTGAATTCCAAGTCTTGATGATTTGCATGCTGAGCTAAACCAGTTTTTTGTGTTCTGTCTGATCTGAGAGGTAGAAAAACAGTTTGGGAAGAGAGTTTAGCATGACCTCATTGGTGGATTTTTTTCTTCTTCTCTCCCAATCACAGCCTTTTTTTCTTCCATGGAAACATCACAGAGCGATCTATGTGTATGAAGTTTTGTGTTTGCCGTCATGTTTCGACATGTCACAGGGAGTGTTGGCTGTGAGTCTTGCATAATATTTACACATTGTGATGCACCTTTATGCTCCAGCTTTATTATTTTGAATAAAACAGAAAGACTTTGACCTTGTAAAACCATCTTGAACTTTGATTCAATAGCATGTGTTCATCTGCTTTAACCTACAGAACAAATTGTTTCTCTTTGAAATCAAGCAAATCTTGCAGCATTTTCATTTCAAGGGCAAACAAATTCTCAGTGGTACAAGCAACTTGTTCAGACCTCTTATATTTTACAAAATATCTCATAAATTACATGCCATAACCTCAAAACAATTTTGAGGCCAAAAGTGATGTCCGAAGGGGAAATTTGTTTTTAATGACCCTACAAGTTCAATGAAACCTTCAAAATATGAGGAAAATATTTCAAATATTTTAAATATGAGGAAAAGCAAAACACTCGTTGAGGTATTCATCTGACAAAATTATTTGACTGTAATCGCATTGATATTTCATTGGTTCTCTCTTGTTTTGCATGTGTTCATAATTTCTTTTCATGACAAAAAAATTATGTCTGCACAATTTTGCATGTTTCATTGCATTATTACAAATAAAACAATTGACTCCAAGCACAACTACGCAATATACTTTAACAAATTTTTAATAATATTTGAACAAAAGGTACATTTCAGAGGCCGGACATCACACCGCCTGCTGCTGTTTAAATGATTCAGATTGCTTGCACAGCCCTGATAAAGTAGCCCATATCATTATGGTTTAGTCGTTACACTGATCTGTGATCTGGTTACCATTACATTGTTTGTTTGGCAGTTTCTTTTCACTCACTAGTTTCCTGTTGCAGTATTCTTTTAAAGAATTGACCATATTATGACCGGTATCAAATGACCTGATTCTCTCTTAAGGATCATTTCAAGAATAAAGGTGAGTATAACAGGACTCCCACGCCTTATGACCAATTGATCAATTTCCATGACCTTCCCAGGCATTTGTGATTAAAATAATTTTAATGATTACACTTAAAAAAGCAATTTCTACATGCTGCAATATTTTTAAGTACACCTAGAAACAAATTTTCTCACTGCCCTTTCTACTTGGTTGAGCAACTGGTTTTGCAATTTGCAAAACATTCAGAATATACCCGGAACTTCACTTATGTGGCACAACTTTCGGTTAGCGCATCTGAAGTGAATATTTCACATGCATAGCATATTTGTTGAGCAGTGATATCTGAATTTGAAATATGGCTTATGAAAACAGGTACATCAGTCATTAAATATGAAGTAATTGCTTACGTGAGAGGATAGAGGAATGCGCATATATAAAAGTGAAATCTGTTAAAGCTGCAGTAAGCGATTTCTGAGAAACGCTGGTAAATCAACACCTAAATAAACAGTTTTCTGAATATTTGTTAGATGTCTGCTCTGTGTGTGTGTGCTGAAAAAAACTGTGTTTGTAACGGTTTGTACATAATCATGGCTGTGTAAGAGAAAAACAGAGTGGATCGGACCGATCCACGGCCAAAGCACTCTAGCTAATCAGCAGTAGGGGGCGTTACACTCATGATGGAGGAGGAGAGTGAACAAGCGGGACATTTGCAGAGAGACTGTAGAAAGAGAGATATTACCAAAGAGGAAAATGGCAGAGGAGAGGAATATAATTGGAAAGATTGCCACTTGGAATATCGGAAAAGCTTAGCGTTGGAGAGACGTTATGATGCACCAGAGGTTAGCTGTTGCCTGTGTGTGTTCGTTATTTTGGGGGCGGAGCAATGAAGGGAGGGGTGTGTTTGTTTGGGTGTCGATTTCAAATATAAACAGTTTCTCAATCGTTTACTGCATCTTTAAAGTGGACCTATAATGACCCTTTTACAAGATTTAATATAAGTCTCTCTAGAGTCCCCAGAATGTGTCTGTGAAGTTTCAGCTAAAATTAACCCACAGATCATTTATTATAGCTTGTCAAATTTGCCCCTATTTGGGTGTGAGCAAAAACACTTGTGTGTGTCCCTTAAAATGCAAATGAGCTGGTGCTATCCAGAAGAGGGCGGAGCTTTAACAGCTCGCGCTTCGGTTGCTCAACAACAACAAAGCTGGAGAATCTCACGCAGCCAAAATGGCGATTTTTTAGGAACCGTGTTCAGCCTTACATTGTTCAAACCGGAGTCGGACACTGATGGAGAGACTCAGGAAGAAGTTACAACTTTTAGAATGAAACTGGACGTTTCTGAATGGTTAGTGGATAAATTTATGTAGTTGCTGTGGAGTTGATTCAACTCATCGACTAGCATGTGCCGTCATGATAATCTTTTGTGCAAATTCAGCGTTGAATTGACCCTCGTTTGTGAAGCAGTCCGGCGTAAAATGGTGGCATGGTAACAACACTCTACTACAACAACTCTTCCTCTTCTCTAAAGCAGCCCAACATGGCCTCACCCCCTTTGTTGCGTGTTCTCTGGGGCAGGGTTTATGTAAATTTTGGGGTTTGTGATATCACCAACCTGGGAAGAAGCTTGTTGTAGTCCTTAAAAAGCAATTTCTGTAAAAGAAAATATCTCCCTTTGCATTGAACTTTAAGCGTCGTAACTTTGCAGGTGTTGTTTATGTTAAAACAACAACATTACACACTGACTAAAGTTAAAAAGTGAAATCAATCAACCACCCCTTTAATGCAGTTTAAGTCAGGTGAAATATATAGTTAAAAAATAATATCAATACTTATGGAAGGTTAGTTTCAATGACAGGACTTGATCAATCATAAAATGTCATTATTTTATTTTTTATTACAATTAAATGACAAATATGAAAACTGCAAATAATGCAACACCAAGACAATAAGGCTGTATTTAAAAAATAGATTTATTTTGCCTTCCAATTGTGCTCTTTTTTTGCTTTTAAACAGTGTAAAGCATGGCTGAACCTTCTCTTCAGATTAGGCCCATCGGAAAACAAAAACACTGCATGTGTATCAGATCACAACAGCTCTTATACGAGAACAGTCCAATATAACGCTTCCATTATGAGCATCTACAGTTTGCTGCTATTGCGGCTTCCGTGTTTAGATACAGCTGTATGGGGTATGATACATCGTGAGTAAAGATGTTCTCCAAATAAAAAACAGCCACAAATTAAAATAAAATAAAATATACTATTGGCAAAATAAGTTGGGCATGTGCATTGCGATCAAACCAGGAAATATAAAACCCTGCATGCAGCCGAGTTGTGAATAATATTCATTCAATATCAGTTTTAACGGACTTTTCGCTTCCTAATCACTATTGAAACCAAGTACTGATATTGTGTTCAAGTGCCAGTGAACCGTCATTATTGTTTCTGGTAGTAATTGTCATGATTTAGATATAATAGCACCTCTTAAAGCGGACCATAAACGCCCAAAAGCCACAAAAACACCCTCGCTAGTAATTTGCTTACAAAAATACGTTATCTATTCTGTTTTTAAACCATCTACATTTTAAAATCACGAGGGGATTGCTCGGAGTATGTACAGCAACGTACAGAGTACAAAATTGTTTCTAAACGTAAAATCATAAATATTTAGCTGTCGCGTTTATTGACAACAGAAATTTCAAAGAAAAGGCAGTAAGAGTGTGTGTGTGTGTGTGTGTGTTCAATAGTTTCTTCTTCTCTCTGTGACATCATAGTGGTTCATCTGTTCCAAAGTGCTCAGAAGTTACAGGGCTGGAAATTATTTGTGTTTTAGCCAATCACAATGATGCGTTTTGTGCCATTGAATTAGCATTGTGCTGTGCTTTGTGCTTCAGTGTTGTGCTATATGCTAAGTATGTAGTGTAAATGCATTGTGCATTTGTTTAGTGGTGCAGTGTAGATGATGTCTCATGGGCAGAAACCGCACTTTGCGTTAAAATGTGCAATGGCACATTCTGAAAAAGTCTGAGGTGCAACTCCGCCATTTCCTTCATTTAAGGCACTTGTTTGTGTGCATTGCTTATCGTCAGTGTCATATTCCTCCTCAGCTGTGAGTGGCATCATTCTATGATGGGCGGAGTCAGAGTGAGGTCACAGTGGTGGGACGTGACAGATGGGTGGAGTTAAAGCAAGGTTGCGTTTGGGGGGTGGGGTCAGTGTTTTTTGGGTGGTACTCAGGGGGGAGGGTCTCCTCCAGCCGCCTCACTTGCTCCTCCCCCTGGCGTATGAGCTCGTCCAGGTGGCGCTGTCGTATCAGCAGTGCGGGTTTGATGCGGATGTAACGCTGGTAGTCGTGCAGCTGCGGGCGGCTCAAGTAACTGGCCAGAATATCCTGAACCACTCGCTCACGCCGGTCCAGGTTTTCCTTCAGTTCACGGGCGTCTTCCTGTTGACTGCACAACTGCTTCCGCTTCAGCTGCAGCGATTCCTACAGAGACACACAAACACACACGCACACATTAAGATTTCATTTATCAAAAGAAAGTAATACTTTTTGTAACAAAAGATTTCTATTTCAAAATATTGCTGTTCTTTGGGACTTTTAATGTAAAAATGTTTTCCACATTGCTTTCAACATTGATAATCAGAAATGTTTCTTGAGCAGCAAATCAGCATATCAGAATGATTTCTGAAGGATCATGTGACACTGAAGACTGGAGTAATGATGCTGAAAATTCAGCTTTGATCACAGGAATAAATTACATTTTAACATATATTCAAATAGAAAATGGTTATTTTAAATTGAAATAATATTTCACAATATTATTGTTTTTACTGTATTTTTGATCAAATAAATGCAGCCTTTATGAGCAGAAGAGACTTCTTTCAAAAACATTTAAAAAATCTTACAGCCCCCTAACTTTTGAATGCTGGTATACATAAATATTTACAATTGTACATGATGCTAGATTAAACAGAAACATTTTTAATATTATATTTCAACATGTCAGCAGTCTCCAAATCTGAGGTTGTCTGTCTTTTTCTTTAAAGGAATGACTAGTTACAGTCACTTTAGCAGCAAACTTAGCAAACAAGGATGTTTTTATGATGGGTCTAGTGTAGTGTTTGAGTTCAACTGCATGATATCACAAACACAGTGATGCTAAACACCTTGCTGGAAATTCCTCCTAATAGATACTAATATCACTGTTATTTGTACAGTTCCGGATGCTTGTCAAACAGGATTAGTTATATAATACAATAAAATAAACAATAAAGCACAATCGAATGACTGTGACTTAAAAGGAAACTGGGTAACACTTTATTTTAGTGTCTTTTAACTAGTTGCTTATTAGCATGCATATTACTACAATATTGGCTATTTATTTGTAATTATTAAGCACATATTAATGCCTTATTCTGCATGACCATATTCTAAATTCTTAATCCTACCCAATACCTAAACTTAACAACTACCTTACTAACTATTAATAAGCAGTAAATTAGGAGTTTATTGTAGTTAATAGTTTATATGCGGTCCCTATACTAAAGTGTTACCAGAAACTGTTTTGAAGGCATTGGAATTGCTCTGATATAAGTGTCACAGACTGATATTATATTAAAAAAAACAAGGTTTCTGAAATGCTCATGCATGTGCAATATCTAAAACATTACTGTATGTATAATGAAACTACATTTTAAACAGCATTATGTCGTGAGATATCAAACACACAAAGCCTTATTTATCATGAACTTGACCCTTGATTCATGATGGCGTCAAATTTTAGTGTAATTCACAGATAAGATTTTATCTCTGTCCTCACCTGAATTTGAGGCGTTTCAAATGAATCGCTCTATCTTATGTAATATCATGTGCATTCATTAGCAATTCTTGTTCCTTCTCAGTATGTGAAATGCATGTGAGCTGTATAATTATTTGGAACAGCCCTTTATTCAGTAAAACTAAATGTTAAAGGAGTGTCTGGTTGGGAATTCAGGGTATGTTTACACTAAAACCGGAAAAGTTTTTCCTTTGCTTTTTTGCATACAGATGACAACGTTGATTGAAAACGATCCCCATTCACACAGATCCGTGCAAACGACTAAAAACGCTGTATTCTGCTGTCAGGCCAGTAGTTGGCGATGTCGCTTGGTAAAGAAACACTACGCGCCTATAGACTAAACACATAATGTGCATGCGCTTTGTCACTGTTTTTGTCGTTTTCACAGAGACGATAACGGTATAGTTTTCAAAAACTCGCACTTTGAAACCTGTTTTCAAAAGTCTGCGTTTTCAGGCCCCCAAAACGTCGCTGTCGTATAAATGAACGACCAAAACACATAAAAAGTTTTGTTTTTAGTAGAAAATGATGTAGAGTAAACGGACCCTCAGACTGTTGTTTGCTTTGATCAGTGGGAAGATGACACAGACTTTCTAAAAATATTTTAAACAGCTTTTTGCTAATTCTTTAATAATCATTATACATGCAGCCTCAATTATTTGAAAGGCTACGAGGAATATTTGTACTTAAACGACCGTTCAATAGTTTGGGTCAACAAGATTTTTTTCTAAAGAAATTACAACTCATATTCAGCAAGGATGCATTAAATTGATCAAAAGTGACAGTAAAGACATTTATAATGTTTATAATGAACTTTCTCTTCATCAAAGGAGCATGAAACAAATATATCACGGTTTCCACAAAAAATATTGCACAGCACAACTTTTTTTCAACATTGATAATAATAATAAATGTTTCTTGAGCAGCAAATCAGCATATTAAAATGATTTCTGAAGGATCATGTGACACTGAAGACTGGAGTAATGATAGTGATTAAATAGGGGAAAGCTTAAGAGAAAATAATGTGAGTGACGCAGTTGTCTCCCACAAGCATGGTGTTTATAATGTTGTAATCTTCTAAAATGATCTCTAATCGTTGTTTTGTACATGTTTATTTAAAGCAGGATGGGTAAAAGTTGCTCCTCGGGGCACTGGATGTGTCAGACTGTTTAGTTAGAAACCGGATCCTTGTTTGTTCACATGGCACTGGGGGTATTAAAGGGTATTCAAATTTTAATTGTTTCCTTATTTTGAAATGTTTGATGATTTTAACACACCTGATCACATCAGACTGACCTTTTATGCACCAAATACCAGTGCAAATAGTTTAGCAAACCTGTACTGCAGGTAATTTATAATACAACTATAAGGGATAAAGGCTGTTTGCAAGGATGTGGAAGCACCTGCTATAATAGACCCGACAGCAGCAGGACATTTGTGCTGCTGTACCTTTAAGACTTGTAGTATTTATGTAAACACAATCTTTGCATATGAAATGAACAATATTGTTCATTCATTATTGCTCATTTTTATATGTAAACATAGCGTTTACATAGAAGTCTCAAATGTACAATTGCAAATCTAATTTTCAGAAAGACGCATGAAAAATTACGATGTAAAATAAAATTAAACTGGTTTTGGTGCAATATTATAATATTATATAATATTGTCATTTTACTAATATAATAAAATATAACATTATAAATTCACTTTTGGGGAAAAAAACCCCCCCAAAAGTTTATTTTCTGAAAAGCTCCTCACCTTCTCTTCTACACTCTCGTCGTCGTCGTCCAGCGAGCTCAGTGTGTTTTCCACGCGGGCGAGTCGAGCGCTCAGCGACAGCAGCAGGTTCACGATCTTCTCCAGGTCTCCCACGAACATGCGGTACTTCTCTCTCTCGTTGGGTTTGCAGCATTCCTGAACTAAAGCTTCCATGCTGCCGCCTAGAACGCCGAATCGCTTCTGCTGCTCCAACAGACCCTCTCTCTCCCCCTGCAGCGATCGGATGCTCGCGTGCAGCGCTTGCAACAGCTCCCCCTGCAGGACGTGAGAAAATATTGCACCATGAACAAACACGCTCTTAGATCAGAGTTCTGGGCCTCAGCCATTCAGCATACGTCATCGTTTCAGGGAAATGAAGTATGGCTTTGTGCTCATTGTTGTGCCATAGTTCTCAGTGAATACAATATACACCCAGTATGAGAGTTTGAACAAGGAGTTTGAACTCAAATGGAAAAATATATATATTTTCAGATATATTTTAAAATATATTTCAGAATGTAAAAAAATGGCCAAAAATATTTAAATATATATTAAAAATATTTTAAAATTTAAATATATTATAAATACTATATATATATATATATATTATAATTAAAAAAAAATAATATATATATATATAAAATTATATATTACAAATATTTAAAATTATTTATAAAATTATAAAAAATAATATATATATATATTACATTTTTAAAAATACACATATATTAAATAATTATATATAATTATATATTACAAATATTTAAAAATTATATATATATTATATTTAAAAAATATATAATTATATATTACAAATATGTAAAATTTATAAAATTATAAATTATTATATACAGAAAAGATATACATAACCCTAACATTTTCAAATTTGTTATATATAATATTACATTTTTAAAATACACATATTAAATAATTATATACAATTATATATGACAAATATTTAAAAATAATATTTATAAATGTAATAAAATTAATATATATATATATATATATATATATATACACATTTTTAAAATACACATATATTAAATAATTATATATAATTATATATTACAAACATTTAAAAATTATATATATTACATTTAAAAAATATATAATTATATATTACAAATATGTAAACATTATTTATAAAATTATAAATTATTATATACAGAAAAGATATACATAACCCTAACATTTTTAAATTTGTTATATATATATATTACATTTTTAAAATACACATATTAAATAATTATATACAATTATATATGACAAATATTTAAAAATAATATTTATAAATGTAATAAAATTAATATATAAAATATAATATATATATATAATACATTTTTAAAATACAGATATATTAAATAATTATATATAATTATATATTACAAATATTAAAAACAATATTTAATTATTTTATTTTAATTATTTTATTATTTAATATATAAAAATTATATATATACACAGTTTTAGTTTGAATACTTCCTAGTTACTATTTTTACTATTTATTTTTATTTATGAACGTGTATCTGACCTTCTTTTGATTCAAATAAGCTTCGTCATCGTCCAGGTTGGTTTCCATTTTTCTTGGAACAGCCTGAGAGGGAGTATCTGGAGCACATGGATCATCTTGAGCCCTAATAGAGGTAAAAGACACCAAACAAAGTGAAATGTTTGTCTTGCTCACACACAAACACACTAGTTTTACTCCCTGAATGGCCTATTTTTCAGACAGAGAATGGCTAAAATCCACATTCCCTGTGTCAAACAGAGCACACGTAATTACACGTTTAGTTCAGCGGCACAACAGAACAATAACACACACACACACCGCATATCAATGAAGCAATACAGCCAGAAAGAAAACTGTTGCGTTTATGAGTGATAGATAAATGCAAATGTTTTTTAAAAACAATGCACTGTGGTATACAGTATATAAAAATATAGACCACATTCATGCAGCTAAAATAGTAGTTAGCAATGCCAAAAAAGTATATGCAATGTAAGTTGCTTTGGATAAACGCACCCGCCAAATGGATAAATGTAAAAACAACAAGCTATTACTGTAGTACATGTCCAAAAAGCTATAGTTTCTCAAGGTATTATGTCCAAAAAACATGGTAGTACTATACTTTTCACAGTTTTGTTAATCAGATGCATTTCCTAAAATGTGTATTTGAGAAAAAAATATATTATTGTGAAACAGGGTAACAAGTTTATACATTTACCAAGTGTGAAATGGATGAGTAATGTGTGCATTTCAGGATCGGCCACTAGATGTCAGTGTAATTCTGCACTGATTAGCAGATCATCAATGATGCAGAGAGTAAATGAAGAGTGTGAGAGACTGACTGACTGTAAAAAATATGAAAAAACTAAGCAAGTTCATCAGTTGTCTAGATAAATGAGGTGAAAGGAAATTCTTCTGTTTTATCTACGAGTTCCCATGTGTTTCATGTCATTATCAACACTCCATTGCAGCGTTTGTGTCAAATATGGCACCGCTACCCTATAGATCAGTGTATTCATATTTTATTTAAGCACAATGAATGTACATGATTAGATTGAACATGTAATGTTACATTTACAATATTTTTACGTAATGCCATGGTTTTTGGACTATGGCATTCTTATCTTGGAGTACTTTGGAGCAATGATAGAACTATATATATATATATATATATATATAGTTCTATCACCCAGGCCTTTTCTGTATTAAAATTGTATTAAGTACATATCTGCATTATATCAGACAGCCTGGAAGTGTAATTTTAGAAGGATTTATATACAATTATAGTATGTATTAATATTTTGAATTAGCTTTCATTTTTATATTTTCAGTTTTCATTTTAATTTTAGTTTAAGTAATTTTATATGCTTCTAATTTTCATTTTTAATTAATATATTTTAAATTTTAGTCATTCTAGAACCTCAACTCATTATATAAGTTTGTTTTTCTTTTTCTTTTTTTAAATTTTGTTACAGTTACTGAAATTTTTATTTTTAGTTGACATGAAAAAACTCTGCATTCTGGTCTCTAGATATCATTAATGGCATTGAAAAACCCATGTCAGTCGTTCACTACCTTTGTGTACCATGTAAATACCATGCTAAATGACTACTGTAATCATAGGATTAATGGCATACATCAAAGTACCCTAGTATTATTATCTGATACCATCTCTTTACTATAGTAAAGAGTCGCTTTTTGTAAAGAACATTAGTGAATTATGCACTAAATACAGGAACCATGCCTGTAAAAATATACAGAAGTGTTTCATCATCTTTACAGCTCTATTGCATGATCTATTGTTGAGTTATCGCAATAAAATTAGGCCGAGCACTAATATAATCAGCTTTAAACAAAGAGCTCTTGTGTTTATCGGTCCCGTGAGCATGAAATCCACCTAATTATTGGGTAACACTATATACAGGCTTTACCTTCACCATCTGTTCAGCGCTCACCTGTGACCCGAATGGCTGCTGCTCCTCCTGTGTGGAGATGTGGAGTGTGAAGGGAAGATGTCCTCCATCAGATCGAGTGTGGTTTTACCTGCCCAGGTGTCTAAGAGCGAGGTGAGGGATTTGTCGTGGCTCACCAGCTCTCGGGCTAAAGTCTCCACCAGCAGCTCACCGTGTGTCCGCTCTCTTCTGGACAGCAGATGGTAGTCGGGTCCCAGTATCTCAGAGGTGTCCTCCTCTAGAGGAGCGCTGCTGGGGGACTGGGGTTGAGATGAAGTGGTGAATTGTGGGTCAGGGGTTACCGATGGAGTTGTGTGGTCATTTGATGGTTGGATAGGTTCTGGATGGACTGATGTATCGGCCAGATTCTCACAATCGCTGCAACGTGAAATGAGAGAAAATCATGTTACGTTAATGGCACTGAAGGAATTTTTGGGGTTCATTACAAGTTAAACTCAACCTACAGCATTTGTGACAAATTCATTTTTTGCTAAAAAAAAAAAAAAATCTGAGTTACAGTGAGACACTTACAATGAAAGTAAATGGGGCATATACTCACTGTTTCAATAGTTCTACAAGACTAACCATAAAAAGGCTGTGAAAAGGATTTAACAGCTTTACAGCTCAAATAATACACAAGTTTTAACAGAAGAATTAATGTAAGTGGTTTTATAAAATGATAAGCTTCATATTTCTGCTTTAAAAACCTCTAAAATTGGCCCTATTCACTTCCATTGTAATTGGCAATATGGCAAAAATAAATAAATAAATTTTGGCCAAAATATATTTCATATATATACTAAATATATGTTATAAATATCACAGCTTAAGGAAAAACTTTTAAAAATATGTCATTTATATATATATATATATATATATATAAAATGTATATTCTATGTAAAAAAAATTATATATATATATATATAATTTTTATTTTATATATATATATATATATAGTTTGTATATTTTGAAATATATTTAAAATACATCTGAAAATATATATTTTTTTTTTCTTAGGGGTTTCCTCACCATAACCTTGATTTTTTCATTTTTTTAAAAGAAAACAAGGGATGAGTTGAAATTAATTTTGAGGTAATCAACATTACGCTACAAATGCCAGTTGAACTTGTATTGAACCCAGATTATTCCTTTAAATGTGACAGTAGTATAATGTCTAAATGTCAAGAAGGACATGTTCATTTGTTGTTTTTGGAACAACATACCTATCAAACTGTAACCTACATTGAAAAATCATGAGGGATATGATTGGCCAATAAGAATCAACTTTTTCAAACCTTTAACCCCAGCTTTTATCATACCTTTATATCCCTAAGATAGGGATATAATTAGTTAGAAGGTATATAATTAGTTGATAAAAATGTTGTTCCAACAAGGAGTGTGTGTTTACCTGATGGGCTGTAATGGTCCTGGATGCTGCAAAGCTTCCATCAGACCCACATCCTCCTTGATTTGGGGTGTGAGAGGCGGAGGAGGCGGGAAGTCCTCTGTAATCTCTGTCTCTCTGATGGGTGGTGGTGGTGGTGGAGGTGAAGGTGGCGGTGGCAGTTGAGCTAAAAACACTTCATCATCATCTTGCAGCACAGTTATACTCTGAACATCTTGAAGATTAGACTCTGAGATTCGAAGAGACAGGAGTGGCTTTGCTGGGGAGTCAGGGCTCTTGGGAAGGGTGGGCGGCTTTGAATCGAATGACCGTGCAAGTTGTGACCCCGTGACCTCTGGGTGCGGAGGTGACGAAGTGGCCACCGGACACGGGAAGTCCTTCAGGGTGTCTTCAGAAGTGCTGGTGTCGCTGGAGTTTTGCCGCACCATTCCCAGCGCTGCGGACGGACTTTGCGGGCCAGTTTCGGGAAAAGCAATAGAATCCAGGTTGGGTTGACACAGTCTGTCTCCGTTATGCCAGTCGAGGCTGGCGGAAGTGCCTGGTGAAGTGAAAGGGCAAGGAAGTCCCACAGACGCAGCTAGACCAGAAGCGCTTATCGCTCTTGGCCGGTCTGAATGTCTCTGACGCTCTCGCCTCAACACAGGTGCGTTTTGCTGGACAGGACCTTGGTTTAGCTGGTAACTCCTTTCTGTACGTGCTGAACATGATGGCTGTTTATGTCCCATGTTCGTCAACACCCTATTAAAACAAATGCATATGAAATAAAAACATCCAGTAGCATCAAATTGTGCTTGTCAGATTTCCAAAACCTGTCATTTTTAAAGTAAATTAAATGCAAATAACTTGTCCGTCAAAGCCTGGTGGGAATTCTTGCATGGCTCAAAACAAACTCAAAAATAGCTGCAGTGGGATTCCTATCACTGGCACTGACCAATTAAGGGTCGGTCCTTAATTTAAGACCTTTTAAGGTTAAATATTTCCATAAAACTGTTTCAGTTTTGAACTTGCAAAGAATTTCTTTGCTTCTTGCTCTTTAAAGGACTGATCTACATTATTCTTCTACAAAAAACCTTATTATTCTTATTCACTTTGGATATGTTCAACAATTTATTTTATATGGGACTCAAGGAATACAGAACTCAAGAGGCTCTATTTGTAGAACAACGGAAGTAAATGGTTTTTATGTATATATTTATACACACAAACCTGTTTTCGGAGGATTCCTTGGAGGAAACTTTAAACATCTGAAACTCTCCGGCTAAGAAGTCCTAGACAAAAAGAGAACAAAAGAACAAATAATGTTTTATTTGAGCAGGTGATGTATTGTAGCCCTTTCTGGTAGAGGTGTCAACAAAAAAATAGTAAAAGTTTATATACCAGGAACAGGAAGTTAATCATTATTTTATGGTTACCACAAGTTTAGAGAATGTTAGGACTTTCATGTTAATTTTAAACTCAAGCGCATGCCATGACTACTGATAAACTAAGATCCATTAATAAAAAAGAGACACAGCATGACAACATCCTCATAGCTGAAGTATGTCGTATTCAATTAGCGCACTGCAAATATACGCAGAGACTGTGACCTGAATGGTGTGCTCGGTTCTGATGATTTATTTATGGCCAGAATGTTTAAGTTTACGTAAAACCACAATATTAGTAAGTGGCAAAGTCATCATGATGGTATTTTATCTACTGGCCTGAAACCATTTCCAATTTTGGAATTCGTGAATAATCTGGGATTTCACAGGATAGTTGTGCGTCTACTGTACATGGTCATCAACATACCAGAACCATTATCGTTTACATAAAGGATAATTATTCCCTTAGATAAATGGCCTTCTTAACCATTCCAAATATTTCAAACCCAAAACCATGACGAGTTGTCAATTATCTCCAATTCCTCCCCTCTGGCACAGAAGAAGTGCAGTTATCTGTTGTACATCTGTCAGATCTCTGACTACAGCCTAGGCTCTGTGGCACCAAACAGGAAGTGAGGAGCACTGGCCTCTTCCTGTGGAGCACCAGGAGTGGGTACAAAAATTATTATCTGCCCATCTCCAGGAAAGGATCTGCTTCTTTTGCCCTACAACAGACCACCAAGTACCATAATTGGTTGAAGACTTGTGCACTGATTTTCTTCAACCAAAAAGTCACAAGTCATCATTTACTAAAGAAAATATTCTATAGTTTGGTTGAGACTGGGTGTGAAGAATGCTGCTACTTCTAAGAAGAACTGATTCTCTTCAATTCTGAGAGTTTTTCCTTAGCAAGAAGCTAGCTAGGGGAATTCTGTGTGAGTAATTGGTTTTAACTATTCAATAGGAGAGTTCAAAAAAGCAAATCTGCTCTGCCATGAACACTGTTACTGTTTAACTTTGTGTGATATGAAGTCATGTCACTTCAATGATCTAACCAATGACACAGTCAAGTTCGCCTTGGCTTGTTTGCCAACAAATAAATGATTGTTACCTGACTATAGTTCTCCACTGGAGATGACTTGGAGCGGAAGTGCTGGGGAATGGGACGTTCTTCACTACGGTCCAGCAAATCCTCAGCTGAAGCTGACCTCCCTGAGCTTCTAGCTGATGTGGCTCTCTCGAAAATGGCCTCCAGGTGCTGCGGAAGGGTATTTCTGGTCAGGGTTGGGTCTGGTTTATGAGATTCAGAATTTGTGCCTTGTGACTGATGGGCAAAGAACTCAGGCCGTGTGTGGTTTTGGGTGCCCCTGAGAGGGTAAAAGGAGCTTTGCATTCCTGCTGGAAGGGTGGAGGCTTTACGTATACCACCAGAGAGGCCATCGTGTCCCGGCTCTTGCAAAGAGCACACACTTGGGGTAGAGTTGAGGCTCCGCAAGTCAGCGGAAGAGGAAGCAGACTGTAGATAAGCGCTATGTGGGCGGTTTGGACGTCCGTCTACTCTTCTACCTGTTTTGCGCTCCATGTACTCAACTAAGGCATCTTGCTGCATTTGCTTCAAATCAGGCCTGGAGGAGAAAAATCTGGGCTCAGTGTTACGATTCGCCACCTGCTCAAACATCCTGCGTCGGTCTGCAACACTCGTCTCACTCGCCAGAAACTGCTGTTGAACATTCCTCTCAGCCTGACTGATTTCCTGAGTCAACACTCCAACTTCATGCATATTTTCAGGCTCGGAATATGATCGTTTCTTTTGCTCCATTGTGAACCGTTTGCGTCCACAGATCCGTATAACTGGGGGTCCAACAGCTGGGACACAAGGGAGTTCAGGAGGAGAGGTTCTAATTGGTGCTTCAACAGGAACAACATGGCGTTCCTTTGGAGTATGTGGAGATGTTGTAGCTGGTTTTGGACTTGTACTTGGTACTTTTCGTTCTAGGGACATGTGTTTGGCTGGCACTGGTGGAGGGTTAACACTAAGGTCCCGTCTTCTGAAGGAAGTTGACCTGAGAACCTTAGACTGGGCATCTTTAATGCTGTCTCTATATGCTCTGTTAAAAGATGTGTCTTGGATGGTGCCCAAGATGTCTTGAATGTCACCTTTCCCCTGGATGTCTTTACCATTCCCCTCACCAAGCTGAAAGGTGCTCTTACTTCTTTGAAGACAGGTCTTGTGGGCGACAACAGGTTCCTTTTGCTGGCGATGTTGGATAAGATCACTACTCCCACGTCTGGTTTGGAAATCCTGCTGCACTTCCATGTGTCCATCACAGCTTGCCATGCTAGAAGTACTCTGAGTTCTCCCATGAGGGATTGAGCTGTTGCTTCTCTCCAACATGTTGTGCACATCCTCCACACTAGAGAAGGAGCTCTTGGCACTGGAAGGTCTTGGTGTTTGGCTCGGACGAGCCATAGAACCATAGTAGGAGAGGCTGCTGTGACTACGAGGTTTGACTTGCTGTCTCTCAAAATGACTTACTTTCTCCAGCACAGACATGCTACGCTCACTCTGGAAACTGCATTGGCTAGCAGTACTCTCAGGACTGACGCCTCGTTGAACCTCAGCAAGTGCATTCTCCAGTCTGGTCAGGGGGTGATCAAAGTCTTGACCTCTCTGCTGGAGAGCACTAGAGTCACTGTGGTGCCTTGAAAGTTTGACTAGGTGGTCACTTCCTTGAGTTTGGACGAAGTTTCCTCTGTACGTTTGAGCAACTTGTCCCTGTGCAACTTTCCCAGTGTGAAGTGGGTCTGGATGGATGTTTTGCTCGTTGCATTTATTTTGTTCTTCATCTTGAGGTGGCCTGTAGTTGTCGTATACTTCCATACCAAGAGTAAACCTTGGCCTCTCTCCTCTTGGTTGCACAGGGGTGTAAGGGTCCCTCCTCTCCTGGGGCACATATGGTGTTTGTGACTTCTGCACTTGTGGTTGCAAATGAGGCCGATAAAAAACAGGTTTAACTTGTGTGTCATCTTGCACTTTATCGGAGAGCTTAGGTTGTGGTGAAACATAGGTTTGGACTGGGTTTGGGCTGGGAGAATTGCTTTGGTATCCATTTTCAAGGGTGACCCTGTCCTCTTTCACTGGTCCACCTAAGTGGTCACAGTGATGATTTTGCTTGCTCTCCTTGGCCAGTGCTGGGTAGACACTACCAGAGTTAGGGTTGCTGGTTGGGATTTGTGCAAAATGTGGCTCGGGTGGTGGAACAGGGTAGATGCTGGTGGGTAACATGAGGCGGCCAGGTGCGGCCTGAGGGCAACCTTGTTTGGGTTTGGTGGTGGGGCTACTTTCAGGGCTTTTTTCAATCACAGTGTGCAACTGACCTTCAGCTCCAAACGATGACTTTCCTGTTGCCACAGAACCACTTGAGTGATGCCAAGAACCCTTGTTAAGTGCCCGCTGTGAGCGAGCATGCTCAAGACTCGACCAAGAGTTGGGACGCTCATGGTTGCGAAATGCTGCATAACTGTCGCTGCGTAATGGAGGAGCTGGCGCCCCCTTTAGGTTCTCATAGGAGTGCCGGTTTTGAGCTGGATCCCAGACTGTCCCAACACTGTGGCGTTGTGAGCTGGTGGTGCTTCCACTGCTCCCACTGCTTCCACTACTACTGCTGCCACGATGACAGATCATGCCCGGGACATTCCCACTTCTAGACTGTGCTCTGCTGTCATTGGTTCTCATTAATGCTGCAGAGGTAATCTCATGCTCTTCAGACACACCCTGTTGGGGGTCGTACACGGTGCGTATGTAGCGTATATCGGCCTGTTGCATCCCTTCTCTCTGTGGAACGTTCTCCATGGAATATGACCTCTCCTTGTTAAACGATGGTGCCGCGGCAAGGTACTCTGGGATACTAGAGCTGGTCGAGAAGGAACTGTATGCAGAATCCCGCTTGCTGTGCAGGTGATCGATGCTGCTGGAGGATTTGGATGATGATAGTTGATAGCAGGAGCTATAGGCTGGGTGAGTGTGGTCTAGGCTCTCCATGCTGCCCCGGGAACTGTACTGATCTGGGCTCTTCCTAAGGAATCCCGTCTCAAATCCTGATAGATCTGTGGTGGAGGCACTGCAAGAAAAAATAAACATGAGTAATATACTATGAACATCACTGACCCAAAATAACTTGACTCAGCAGTTTTTACTATAAAATCTATTAAATTAATCATGGTATATTGGCATTAGACAATGGACAAAAAAACATGGAATGAAATACTGAAGTAATTCTGATCATTTTTCTGGGGTGGGAAAAAAAAAAGATAAGAATATGCCTAAAAAGCAATAATATTGTTTTACAGGGGTAATATATCGGCAGATTGAGATACTATTGTGGTTGTTGGTTTGAGCTAAATTAGTAGGTGTTGCAAACTTGGATAGACATCAAAGACATCGATTTACTGATTCTTATAAAATAAGAATGGGCTCATAATCACAATTTCAGTTTGCTATCCCTGTGACTCAGTTATTTACCAGAAACTATAAAGATTGTCTCTGATAAGAATAACTGTCACAATGCATTTGATGTTAATCATGTCTGGACTATTTACAACATAGCTGTTGTTGATTAAACCGTGAAATCTATAAAGCTGTCATGAATTTGCATTGAGATTTAATTTACTCATACTTCCTGTTCTCTCGTCCATGATAATGTGAGTATAATGTGACAAATCTACACTGTTAGATCTGTTACCAAACTTATCGACTGTGGGAATCTGCTACGTAAAGGTTGGAATCATGGTGGTGATGCCCTGGTTACGTGCCCTTGTATGGGTATGTGATTGCCGGACTCTGAAAGCTGGCATCAGACCGCTGGTATTTCTGCTGGCATAATTAACATGATGTCACTGACCCATTGTCAACAGCTCTGCAGTCACCCCTCTAAGAACTAGATCAACCAATCACAGGTCAGTCCATCAAACAATGACCACCAGGTCTCAGAAAGTGGAACACTATTGGTGTAGCTCACAGTGACCATCGCCATGGGAACCTTTAGAGGGTTTGTTGAGGGAGTGTCATCCCAAAGAATGTTTTTTTTTTTTCATTAGACTGTGCGTCAATGCTTTGCTTTCTGGTCCTCTTCAAACACTCTAAATGTTTTCCTTTCAGTGTCATCACTGATGGCCCTTGAACGTTCTGGTCTAAATACAGTGATAATGACCCAGATAACAAGCATACAAGGATTTTGAATGTTTGGGCAACTACATAAAATATGTCCTCTGCTTATGCTATGATCATACACAACAAGAAACCACCAACAGAAAGACAACAGAGCCATGCCTGACCAAAATAATCAACATTTATATCTACTAACGGTCATGTTTATGGACTTTTTAAGCTACTGATATATGCATATGCATCCACGTGCCACTGAAATAACCCTCAAGAGCTAATAATTTAAAATGTAAAGCTAATAATAATTTTAAAACATTTTTTGTGTATGTGATATACATATTTGTGTATCAAGAGGTTGCAACTTTAAGGAAATACCTCATGAAGCCAAATCAGGTGCTGCAACCCAAACAAAGCACACATATTATTCTCTCTTAAATGACTTCATTGTTGTCAGTGGATTATTGCTAAGCTGTGTTGGCCGATCCTTCAATTGCGTAGCTAGGAACTGTTAAAAATGTCATCTTCACTATTGTATCTCAGTCAAATCTGACATGCTATCCTTGTGTAACAGAGAAACAACCGATGAAGAAAGACAGAAAGAATGCAACATGGGAAATGAGATGGAAACAACAAAGGCTTGAAAATACTGTTATTGTCTTTGCTCTTAAACAGAAACGGTTAGAGGCACCAGACTGCAGGTGTATTTGTATGCGAGTTGCACTGACCTGGAGTGGTAGCTCTGGTGCCAGGGGGCTCCCACACCACCCTGGGTGACTTGCATCATGCTGTCTGAGTCCTGAGGGCCCTCGCCCAGCTTTGTAGAATGCCAGGAATGAGGTCGAGATCCAGGCTCACTCCGTCTAGGAAAGAGTGATTCGAAGAAATGTAAAAATACGTGCCTTTCGTTTGCAGAATGCAACTCAAATCCACGAAGAAAACACAAATGTGAACACATTATGCTACAGCAAAAGCAGTTAGAATTAAAAATAAATAAAATAAAATACAAAAACAAAAGTCGGAAATAGTTTAGTGAGAAGTCAAAGTACTCTAATGTAAGCATAAAGCATGCATTGTCTGGTGTAGTCAAGGCCACTGAGGATAAAGGATCAAAACATCCCTGAAGAATGTGGCACTGCATTATAACCAGAATCTCACTGTGTAAACATCAGTAAATAGATACTTCCTAATCTAGCCACTGACAAATTGAACTCAACCAATATTTGGACTAAGAATTTAAGTTCTTAATTTATGTTACAAATATTTATGTATTATAAACATCTATTCCTAAGAATGAGAAATAAAGTTCTGGGAAACTGGAAATGCATATCTATTTCTGGTTTTGGCACAGGGTGCTGAAGTATGTTCTCGAAACATGGCAAGAATGCCGGCATTGTTTAAAACAAAAACATTTTTGGATTCAAACTGCGTGGAACATAATGAATGTTTTTCATATAACGATCAGCAGACTGTCTGTGCCTACTGCTGCTCCAGACATTTGAACACACACACACACACACACACAAAAACGCTGCCAGTTTGTGCCCAACCAGTCTGCTGACTGAAGTGACCTACTAAGGTCTTTAATGATGGTGTGAGATCAGTAGCCAGAAAGACAAAGCCAGTAAGAGACTAAAGATCATGTTCAGTCAGCTGACTGGGCAAATGTAGCACATACTGCACCTCTCTTAGTGATCTTCTAGAATTGCACCATTCTACAACTTTGGGTTTGACTTAAAGTTGGATCATTAAAGTTGTAGGACTTGAGTGTTGATTGTAGTGCGATTATATATCAATATGACTATGAAATATATTTTATATATATATATATATATGTATATATCAACTAGATGTTATTATCTAAATATTAAACAAATAAGAAATATTATTAATATATCACTGTAAAATAAAAAAGATAGTAGGTCATTGTTTGAGGAGCTGCGAATTCCTCCACAAAGCTGCACCTACATGATCACATTTCTCAGGACAATGAAGTGTCTTAGCCTCCACACACAGTTGTTTCCTTAACAACCCACTCCCTTGAACTTTGACCCTGCTCTGTGAAGACAGATCAGACATTGCATCTGAAAACATCTGGCGTTTATGATATGTTGCTATGGAGGTAATGTTCTTGCTGCTTTAACACACCCTCTTCCAAAGGGCCATTCCTTATGACCAGCCTAGATTTGGACAAGAACCTTTATAATGACTTCCACAAGTAAAACATTTGAAATCAATGTTGAGCAAAGTAAAAGAACTGAGCAGACAACAGAAGACCGTTTTGACCACCTTATGATTGTTCAAACCCACTGCGGTTACATCTGAGAGGGTAAACAGGAAACACTGATCCTGAAGTACTGACGTACTTATCTAGATTCACAGGAACGGAGTCGTTTCATCTAAGGAGGATAATTATGTTGCATTTTTAAAATAGTTACTGTAATGATTAATCATATAGAGATTTTGGATTTGTGCCATGCATTACCTGCTCGACAGCAAGTTATTCATATATATTGCAATTTGAATAAACAGGGCTTTCATCATTAACTAAAACTACAACTATTAAAAAGTTGTTGTTAATTGAAATAGAGCTGAAATAAGTTTAAGGCCCCGTTTACACTAGTGTGTTTTCATTTTAAAATGCATAACTTTTGCTACTGTTACTGTTGTTTACACTACCGGACCTCGAAATCGGAGACTTTCGAAAACGCTGCAGAGCCCGTTTTAGTTTGAAAATGCCAGGGCTGCGTTTCAGTGTAAACGGACCAAAATTCACTCTACGTATCCTTGACGACAGTGTAAACAAATTACATGGAGACTGAACTGCAATCTTTTCTGGCTTTGTTGTCATTTTTAGCAGCCATTGTGCAGTTAAACTCTGATTTTTTAAAATACTGCAGCTGCCTACATGCGAAAGAGGCAACTGTTTACACTTGTACGTGCATGCCCAGTGTGCGTGAACGGTCAAGTGACATGCTTTTTCGGTCATGTAGTGTAGACGGAGATCGTTTCTGAAGCGCTGTGGAAATGCCAGTGTAGACGAGGATCGTTAGTGTAAACGGGGCCTAGTGGCGCTTTTCCACTGTGTGGTACGACTCAGCTCGGCTCGCTTTACTTTCGGTTTGCTTTTCCACTGCAGTTTAGTACCGCTTCAAAGTGGGTGGGATTATAGACTGATCGTGTAGTTGCGCCGCCTCTACTGCCGTGGATCCGCTCCTCGTCTATTGACCACGATACAGCCATTTGCTTTTTCAAGTTGCGTGTGGTGGTCGTTTAAAGCAAGTTGTTTAAAAAAAGTTGTGCAAACAAATGATAGTGCGGTGGCTGTTACTGACTATTTATATCTAGCTGGTTTGGTGTCTCGTGTTTCAAATCCAATGACGCTGGTATTGACGATTCGCTCTGACCAATCAGTGATCTGCAGTGTTTACACGTCACATTTAGTATCAGTACAGCTCACTTGGAACCTCCACCGAGGTGCTACCATTTAAGCGAGCCGAACCGTGCCGTACCGAGCCGTACCATGCAGTGGAAAAGTGCCACAAAATTACTAACTACAAAAAAACCTAAACTAAGGCCCCGTTTACACTACTGCATTTTCGTTTTAAAACGAAAACGATCCTCATCTACACTGGCTTTTCCACAGCTTTTCAGAAACATGTCACATGACCGTTCATGCACACTGGGCATGCGCGTACAAGTGTAAGCAGCTGCCTCTTGCGCATGTAGGCAGCTGCAGTATTAAAAAAAGGAATGTTTAACTGTACAATGACAGCTAAAAAAGACAACAAAAACAGCAAAGATTGCAGTTTAGTCTCCATGTTATTGTTTACACATTTGTCAAGGATACCCAGAGTCAACGTGGGCAGCCACGCCACTGTTTTCAAAAGTCTCCGTTTTGGTCTGTTTACACTGAAACGCAACCCCGGTTTTCAAAGTCACCGTTTTCGAGGCTCAAAAACGCCGGAGTAGTGTATACGACAGACGTAACTGTAGCAAAGTTTTAAAAAAAAGAAAACGCACTAGTGTAAACAGGGCCTAAAACGAAAACTGAAATAAAAATAAATCAAACCTAAATAGTAATATTAAAAAAAAAAAACTGAAAGAATTACACTTAACAAATTTACAAAAACTTAATTATTAAAATGAAAACTGAAAATATAAAAATAAAATCTAATAAAAAAAAATATTAAGAAATACTATAATAGTATATACATAGTATAAATTAACACTGATTTAAGGCTACAAGTAAAATGACTGCTAGAATTAGAAATGTAATTAGAATTAGATATGAAATCCTATTCAGCGCCATATAAATTTTTGTCCATATAATGAAAGTCAAAAAATTTTATGGACAAAAAAAATACAGGCATTTTCCAAAATGGTCCACAAAAGAAAAAGTCATACAGACTTGGGGTTAATAAATCATGACAGGATTTTAAGTTCTGCCTGAATTATCCCTTTATCTCGGCAGGTTTATAAAGCAAGTAGTCAAGTTAAAGCATGTCAAAGGCCTTCCTCAAACCAGGAGACTGGTTACCATTACGTGACCTGCAATCTGCAACCTGTTATTCCCTTGCTATCCTCCCTTACTGAACACTCAGCAATTACCTTGCAGTAAGTCTCAGCACTTTGGTGATGAGTCCAGTGGCCAGACCGTTGACACTAGTCTCCGACGGCGTCTTACACAGCGCCCCGTCCGACCGTCCAAGATTTGATTTTTGCTTCCTCCGCAGCTTTTTGCGGTAAAAGGCCCCGAGCAGCTCCATGTTGTCCTTCGCAGTCTCCCGATAAACTGAGAGTAAAACGAGCGGCGGTTGGAAGGGTTGGCGGGGCGCAGCTCGACGATGCAAAGATCGTTAAAACACGCAATTATGAGTCATTAAAATTACACGATAAGAGCTAGAATAAACATCCTGCCCTCGGCAGCACTGGGCGCTCGGGACAAACATATTTCAAAAACGAAGATAGAAGGAGGACAAAGGGGAGGAAAAAGCTTCCTTCATGAGATTGGATATTAGAAAGTGTATATAAGAAAGTCGGAAAATAGTAATATAACGCAACATGCCGACAGCTGGGAGCAAATGTGAACACATGATAGCATGCGTTCATAACATCAAACAAAGACTTCTCTTTGTGTGCATCTTCCTCTCTTCCTTTCTTTTTCTCCCTCTTCGTCATCATGATCATCCACGTGATCCCAGATAAGTCAACAAGCCCATCCATGCCCAGAGGGCATTATGGGAACAGGAAGGCCACAGTTAGGGTGTGTCGCAGGGTTGCTTTCATGTGCTGGTGACAGCCGTCTCCGGGCCTGCAGGGAATATGTGCAGGTGTAATAGCACAGGTGTCTTCACCTGTCCGCAAAATAAGGCCACTGGACGTGAGCAACGTGTTGACATATTGCTCAGTTTACCCTTGCAGAAGAACCTGAGGTTTCTTTCACAAATACATCACAGAGTAATGACACCCGAGTACAATAACTGTGGATTTCCGTGGCATCCCATCGTTCCCAGGAGAGTCCCTTCTCGCCACACTCTCATAGTAACATGACTCTTAGGGAATCCAAAGGGTATGACCCACAAAAAAACCCCCAAAACCATCTCTCTCGAGCCTTCTCGTCGCCTGCCCGGCTGGGCCAGACTGCAAAGGGTGTGTCCCGCTGCAGAAACTTTATCTGATCCCTGGGAACACGGCTCGTCAACTACACTAATCTGTTTGATCTGAGAGGAAACTGAAATTGGAGAATTGGATTAGACTGGGATGGGGGTGTTTGTACGGTGGGGTTTGAGAAGAGAATGGAGATGGATGCTAAATACTGTCTGTCTGGTGTGGCTCTTATTGCTGCAATCACAGAGAGGTGTGTGTGTGTGTGTGTGTGTGTGTGTGTGATGGAAATGGATATAGTTAGTGATAGAGCAGGTCTCAGGCTGCATCCCAAATAGTTTTCTATTTGGATACGTTTTAAAATGTAATTTATTCCTGTGATGCAAAGGTGAATTTTCAGCATCATTACTCCAGTCTTCAGTGTCACATGATTCCAGGATTTTTCTCCATATAGTGGACTTCAATGGGGAACAACATGTTGAAGGTCCGAATGTCAGTTTCAGTGCAGCTTCAAAGGGCTCTACACGATCCCAGACGAGGAATAAGGGTCTTATCTAGTGAAACGATTGGTCATTTTCTAAAAAAATAAATAAAAATTATATACTTTTTAACCACAAATGCTTGTCTTGCACTGCTCTGCGATGTGGCGCGCCAAGCATTACGTAACCACGTTGGAAAGGTCACGCGTAGGGATGTAACGATGCATCCGGAACCGGTTAAAAATCGATTAAAACGTGACAATTCAAGTCAGTTGAGATGCTAAATGAATCGCGATACATTTGGGGGCGGGGGTTTATATGAATGTATAGCTGAGGGGAACTGACTGTGTTCAGAAAAGTTTAGATGGCATTTTCTTTTTATCTTACTTCCGTACAATGCATTTTAAAGTAGTTTTAGCGCACAGCGCTGCTTTGTTTATAGCGCTGTTCCATAAGCGCCACCTGCTGTCAAGACAGTGAATTTGCATTCTCATGCAGCCCGTCTGCTGTTATGAAGTTTTATGTAGCATAATTTCACAAAGCTACAGTCTAAACATTCTGTTTTTGCTTCAATGTTAAAAATTATACAATCTAATTTAAATTAAAAACTGCTCATGCTGCATGTATGCAACATCTTTGTTGGGATTGTGATTAAAATGCAGTGGTTGCCTCTAATTTTAAATGGCTACAGATAGTTCAGCCTGTAATAGAGCAAATAAACATCTTGTTCATGTACTCATATGAAGAGATTTCTTTTATTAGTACTATTTATTTATTTATTTGATTTAGGATTTGTTTTAAAATTTCTATTTAGGTTTGTTATAAAGATATTTCAATTTCACAAAGAAATATGCTGCATTTTGTCTGAGAAATAATAAAAAGACACTTTCTCATTTAAATCTCATTTTGAAAATCGAATCGTGAAACCAGTATCGTGAATCGTATCGAATCGTGAGTTGAGTGAATCGTTACATCTCTAGTCACGCGGGCAAAAAACTCGATCTCATTTTCTTCTCCAACTTCAAAATCATCCGACGTTGTTTTACCTTTTTTGTAAAGTGTGCCTGACTTAGTCTTTGCATGTTCGCTTTGTAAAGACTTGCTCGGTACTTTCGTCTACGCTAACACGATTACGTAATGCATGGCGCATCACAGAACAGTGCAAGATGAGTATTTGTGGTTAAAAAGTATATATACATTTTTAAAGTTTTTTTTAGAAAATGACTGATCATTTCACTAAATAAGACCCTGATTCCTCGTCTGGGATCATGTAGAGCCCTTTGAAGCTGCGCTGAAACTGCAATCCGGACCTTCAAACCATTGAACCCTGTTGAAGTCCACTATATGGAGAAAAAAACTGGAATATTTTCCTCAAAAACCTTAATTTCTTTTTTACTGAAGAAAAAAAGACAAACATCTTGGATGACATGGGGGTGAGTAAATTATCAGGAAATTTTAATTCTGAAGTGAACGAATCCTTTAAGGCCCGATATACTCACGGTGAAGTTCTTGTTCATTCTTGGCTTAGGGGTAAAAAGAAGTTCGAAATACGTGATCAGCGGTATACTGTTATGGTGCGTTCACACCAGACGTGAATGAAGCGTTAAGCGTAAGTGATTTACATGTTAAGTCAATGCAAAAACGCGATAGACATCCTGCGAATGACGTGGCGCGAATTGAGCGCTTCGGGCGTTTGACGCACATAATGCGTGATTCGCACGAGTTGAAAAATCTGAACTTTGGTGAATATTCGCGCCGCGTTAACCAATCAGGAGCTTGCTCTAGTAGTGATGTGATTACGACGTAGCGAGCGGAGGCAGAAATCCGAAACAACAATGGAGGACAGAATCATCGTCGCTGTACGATACATCTTCGTACTTTTATAGAAACAGGAATAAAAAGGATCTTGCTTGGAAGAAAGTGAGTGAGGAGGTCGGACAATCTGGTAAGTTACTCAATTACTCAATTTGAGCTATATATATACATATTGAGACTACAAGTTAGCTAAAGCCGGCAAATTGAGCTTATTCGCCGTATTTTACAACTACTTTCCCGCTGATTGAGTTGATGTGTTTATTCAGAGGAAGTGTGCAGAAACGAGACTGGAGCCGCCTGGCAGAAGCCCCTCTCATGACGCGAATTCACGTCTGTTGTGAAGTGAATTTTTACGCGCGAATGAAGCAAGTAAACTCAAAATGTTCAAGCGTCCAACTACACGCGAATAGCGCGATTTATTCGCGCAAGTCGCATCTGGTGTGAACGCCCCATTAGAGAACATCCTGACGCCATCCACGTGTTCAGATGAATATATAAATATGTGCTGCACACTTTCCTCTCAATAACAAAATAAACACAACAAAAATGACAGCAGCGAGAAAACAGCAGTTAAGAAAGCATCTGATCATAGCAATGTGGATATGTTTGCACCAGCTCTGCAATCCGGCTCTAGAGTCAAGTCACGTTTTTTAATACAGCACTTTATACAATAGATTGATTTAAAGCAATCAGCTTTACAGTTTTAAACAAAAATCAGTGTCAGTGTCTCTTTTAATGAGAACTACAATAAAGTAGAAATAAAGTAGTTTCTACTATAAAGTGGTTCTCCAGTGTGTTCATATTTTTACTCGCAGACGTCCGACCTCGACGACTGAAACAGAAGAAGGCGGAGCCTCAGAGCCACACCTACCTATTACATAATTGCCACGGACCAATGGAAGTTTGAGGTGTTTACCAGCCAGAGCGAACTTTTCAAACTCCCGAAACAAACTCAAAGCTAACTTTGTTTTGGCCTGATTTTGTTCGAAATGATGTCATACCAGTTCTTCGATTTCACTTGAAGTATACTGGGGCCTTTACATCTGGATGCCATCTCATGACATAAGTGAAGCAACTGTCTTCTTCTATCCTCCATCCACCTTTGCTTAAATCAGAAGATGGAGAGAATACAGAGATCACACTCACCCTCCTTATGACCCCACAGGAGACCCCATGAACCCTCAAACCGACTGTAGCAGAGTTCTTTAAACTAACACGGTTCATCAGACTGAAGATATCCAGGGGGAGACGGGTTATGTTATTAATGCATGTCACTGTGGGATTATGGGAAATCCTACCTCTGAGTGTGCGAATAACATTGGAATGTTCACAATCCAGGAACATGGATGAAAAACACACATGACAGATGAACTGCAAGTGAACTAGACGTTATTAACGTCCTAAAAGAAGATTCTTCTAAGAAGCATTATGGAGAATCCAAGCGAGTGAGAAAGTTAGGAGAGAGAATTTAAGATGAGGAGTTTTTAATTGTTGTCCCAAGATACTTTAGACTCACTTCCTGTAAACATCCCATGAATATCTCAATGCATGTGTACGATAACACGTACACGTATGTAAATAATTGCTCTAAACTGTTGGGTGGGCCTAACACTATTGTCTTGGATTCATTTATGTAATTTCATTATCTTTTACACAACAAACTTCTCAAATCCATCAAATCACCAATGAAAACTTCAATAACTGCAGGAAAAGACCATCTAAACATATAGTTTTTTTCTTTGAGGTCTTGTGTGGCATTACAACGTCTATGATATTCGGAGCCCGGAGATGAGTGGACCATCCAAAACAAAGACTAGGTAATCTCAAAAAGCTTGTCCGGGGGGTTGAACATGACAACTAAACAGACAAAATTAAAACAAATTCAGTATCTGTTTACATGAGAGGGGTGGGAAATATTGTGCACACTATCTGTCTTTGTGTCTCTGGAGTGACCAGCGCGCCATCTGTCGGACCAATGAAATCTACTGGATGCAAAATAAATGACCTTTTTCATGTATTTATGTGTTTGAAATTACAGTACATTGTATATTAAACTGGATCACTAAAGAGCTTTACACTGACACTACCGTTCAAAAGTTTGAAAGATTTTCTAAACAATTTTGAAAGAAGTCTCTTATCTTATGCCATTTATTTGATCAAAAATACAGTAAAAACAGTAATATTGTGAAATATTATTACAATAAAATAACTGTTTAAATACATTTAAAATGCATTTTATGAATTTTTTTAAAAAAAAATCTGAATGAATGATTCATAAATACTTCAATTGCTTCATTACTGGATTAATCATTTTTGAACAAATCTCTTGAATGAATGATTCAATGACAAATGATTTTTTTAATAGTCACTTGTCGCCACCTACTGGTGTAACAATGCAATTGATACAATCTTTATTTGAAGTTACTCTCAAAAGATGATTTGTTCTATTTTGATCACTTCCGTAGACATCAGTGTTTCTATCCGAACTATAAACTTTTATCCCGGTACTTCTGTGATCATTTGAATATTTAAATTTTGGATCTCTCTGGATCAGCGGCAGCATGAATACAGATTTGAATGTCCTGGTATGATTTTGTCAAAGGTTTAATAGACACAGGCGAAGCGTTGTCATTTAGGAATAAGATCGCATGGGTGTTTGAATCGAGATTGTGATTTTTTAACGATTAGTCATGCAGCTCTAGTGTACAGTATATTGGAGTATATTGGATCCATGCATCTGGTCTTAAAGTGACAGCAGCCTGATATTTCTGCTGCGGTCTGTTTTTAATGTTAATCAAACAAAAAGGGACAAAGATAAAAAAAACTCACTGCTCTTGACTGAATAACTTTTGAAACTTTAATAAGGATTAATCTGTTTAATTTATACAGTGAAGACAATCCAATGTTATTTTACATTTGATTACTTTATTCAATACCTGAAAAACTGTTATATGTCTTCAATAATGTTTTAAATTTATATTAGTTAGGCTAGTAGTTTTAGCTGTGGTATCAATATTGGAATAGAGAATTGTGAAATTTCACTGGTATCTAAAATTTTGGTGTCATAACTGGCTGGTGGGCCGGTGAAAAATATTTATGGAGGTAAATGTTCTTAAGTGGCAAAAGGTTCGTTTTAGGCCCTGTATATATATACTGTATATATATTAGGATTCTTTGATGAATAGAAAGTTCAAAAGAACAGCGTTTCTTTAAAATAAAAATCTTTTGTAACATTATAAATGTCTTTACTGTGACTTCTAATCAGTTTAACGCATCCTTGCTCAATAAAAGTATTAATTTCTTTTAAAAAAATCTTTTGAATGGTAGTGTACTTCTGAAAATAATGTGAGTGATGCTTGGCAGTGCAAAAATTGCCACCATGATGGTGGACACATCAACTGCCTGATGCGAAATGGGTCTCTAGATTTGGCTTGGGTCCCAAGCCAAATGACCACATCAAGCTTGTCAACGGCATGAGACCTTTCCATTACAGCCTTATTCAGATGAAAGTGAGATTTCGTATCGGGTCGTCTCGCTATTTACAGCATCTGTACACAGTGCTCCAGTTTTATTTACACACAGAAAGAAAGGAAAAGAAACAGAGAAAAAATTGGCATGTGAGACAACAGCTCAATCTTGCCCTTCTCCGAAAATCCCCCTAAAAGCCTGTAAACAATTCAGTAATAGTGCATTTAGAGCAAACAGAGACGGGATGCAATGACAGTCACCCCTAACGTGACCGTCAGGGAAAACATAAACCCAAATCCACTTTAGCACTTCCTTTTCCTTTAAGAGACACGTTCATTTCCTGTTTCCCGTAGATAAAAAAGTGAGGTTCTGTTTCCTGAGAAATTTCCTCTGATGAATGACCTCATGTGTGCAGATCAGGGTTATTATCGTTAACTAAAATATAAAATTTTTGTTACTTGAAATAAAATAAACGTTAATAAAATATAAAAAACTGAAATAATTTATTTCAGCAAGTGGCTAAATGAAAATATTCATTTTCATTTACCTAAAATAACTAAAACTGAAATAAAATTAATAAAACCTATATAAACATATTTAAAAATAAATTATTACACAATAAATTACACAATTTAATTATTTAATTATTATTACACAATACAATTATTATAACTTTAACCAAAATGAAAATGGAAAATATATTAAACTAAATTAAACTAAATTTAAACTATAGATGCAAGCAGGCATGATCAAACACAAAGATGAACACACCTGTTTTTGATGCGTAGTTTCACTCCTCCACTGCATCTGCTGTCTCTGGAAGGACTGAGAGGACGCGGGCCAGAACAGCAAGGACCAGGACAACACTCTCTACAAACACAAACAGAAGTTTAGGTTAGAAATTCGCTCTTTATAAATCACAGACAGTTAAAGTGCACGTATCATGGAAAACAGAACAGCATTTTTAAAAAATAAAGCAAAACATGATCAAATGTCCCTACCTAATCAAAACTTCCTGCTCGGTTTACCCAGAACATTTAATTAAAACTGCAAGAACTTGTTCAAAGATTGTCATGATTATGACATCACAACCATGAGCTCATTAGGTTAAAAACCGGTCAACAAAAAGTGTGTTCGTATATAAATGCTCCCTAAGAAATGGACATGACTAAACAGGGCTTGACTAGTTGATTTTGAAAATATGTAATTTTGCACATCCCTAGTCTAGACAGTATAAGCTCATTGGTTACTTTGTAGATGATGCGTGTCTGTTAGATGATGCGTGTCTCTTTAGATGATGTATTTTTGGAATTTGGAGAATCAATGTTGGTCAGTGAGTGAGAAGGCTCTCCTTTAAAAGTCCACGTGTATTGTGTATTGTGTGCACGTTTGGTATTGACTCAAATGCTGTGTTGTAGTGGCCGTATTTGACAAAGGAGGCACCGGCCGGTCCATTCACCACATGCTCACGTGGATGTCATACACAGAGAGTTTCTATTAACCAGAAGACAAGATACAGTAAAGGCAAGTCTAAAGGCAAAGAAGTAAAAGTGCATATTACATGACACAAGCAAAACTTTTCACTCCCGTTTACATGCAATTTTCATTATTCTGTTCTCTAAGAATCATGTTTTTAACCACCATTATTCACATACCCAGTACTATGTTTATATGACTTGTGCATTATATTCCAATGACATATGAGAGCTACGACGAAGTTAAAGGTCACCTATTATGCTAAATCCACTTTTACAAGGTGTTTGGATATAAATGTGTGTTAGCAACCACCCCACAATGATAAAAATCCACCCACTCCTTTTTTTAAAATCCCCATTAAACCAAAGCAGTCTCATTAGACAAGCAGTTTTGATTCTCTGACGTCACATTATTCATGCCCCGCCCACGGCCGCTGATTGACAGTCCTGTATTACCATAGTTTCCGCCCTCAGCGAGTTGTAGGCTGTCCGCCATTTTCTCCGCGCTCGAGCAGCTGTAGTGACAACAATGTCTGGTAAGTAATTGAAATGTTTTGTTGTTGGATGCAATAGTGAACATAACAGTCTTCATTTACTGACATCTGAGCCGCTGAACGCAGTGGATTAGTTTTATTTTTGAAGGGAATGTGCCACAGATCTAATATACACATACGATTTTTGTAACTATTTACGTTCGCAGACATAACTGATTGTTTACGTGAACTGTGTGTTTTTGTCAGAACCTTGTGTGTATTTGACGGTTTAAACAAAACAAAAAATGTGAAAGAGAAGTTACTCACGAGACTTGACGTCTGACAGCCAGCTGTCTGTATGTGTGTGCTTCAGATAAGTGCGCTCAGAAAACGACCCATTAGATGTTTAAACTGATATAGCTTTAAAACGCGTGAAAATAATAAACTTTAATGATGAAAGAAAAACTATGCTATCCGTGAGAGTGTTTGCGACATAGATGATAATCAAAACCAAGCAGATGTCTTGTTAGTATTTGGCAGAGAATCCGATTGAGGCAGGAACTGTGATCGTAGAGAGGGGGCGGGGCACAGCAGCTCATTTGCATTTAAAGGCACATGCATGAAAACAGCCTGTTGTTGACTGTAGTCAGAAATGTGAATTTACAACATGGATTTATAAATGATCTGTGAGGTATTTTAAGCTGAAACTTCACAGACACATTCTGGGGACACCTGAGACTTAAATTACATCTTAAAAAATGGGCATAATAGGGGACCTTTAAATTTAATGTTATCAGAGAAAATGTAGTTGTGTGGAACACTATTACAATATGGTAAAAGCCATGGTCACTATTCGTCATTGCATGAAAAAAACAGAATAAACATTTTTTAAAACTTAAAAAAAAAAAATAAACATTCCACAGAAAGCAGGACAGATCATCATCAACATGAGGGTTGACGGCAGAATTGTGATTTTCACTGAACTGTTCCTTTAAGATCTTCCATACACTCTTAAAAATAAAGCTTCTTTATTGGCATTGATGGTTCCATGAAGAACCTTTAACATCCATGGAACCCTTCCATTGTACAAAAGGTTCTTTAGATTATTAAAATATTCTTCAGACTAAAAAAACGGTTCTTTTAAGAACTGTTCACTGAAAGGTTCTTAGGGGAAACAAAAAATGGTTCTTCTATGGCATCGTTGTGAAAACCATTATTTTTAAGAGTGTACTGGTTTGTCTGAGCCTAGAGACACGAGTACACACACTCAAGATTTCTCACACATTCATATTCCTCCTCAAAGTTAATTTTATCACTGTTGTAAGGAAGTTGAGGGAGGCCAAATCAGCTTCCTGGTTTTGTTCAACGCCACAGGGATAGAGAGAAGCAGACAGAGGGAGGTAGTTCATAGCAGGTGACTGGTTTTAACGTTTCTGCATGAATGACTGTGGCATTATGATATCAGGTCAGTGTATCCACAGCGACAAAGAAACATGTTGATGTGGAGAATTACATCAAAACGCACACATACAAAGTCAGTCTGCACACTATATATATAGCGAGAGAGAGAGAGAGAGAGAGAGAGAGGATTTTTTTTCATACTAGTTTTAGTTCATATATATGTACACACATTTGTATTTATCATGATAGATAGATATAATTTAATTTCTTATAATTATCACTAGCTATGTTCCACCTATTTTTATGCGGATTTTGGGATATCGCATAAGAAAAAACGTTGGATGGAAATGCCAAGATGCACATTAATTCTAAAAATGCACATTCACTTAATTGAGGTGGATAAATTGTTAATCTGATAATGAAATGAAATTTCTGTCATTAATTACTCACCCTCATGTCGTTCCAAAGCTGTAAGACCTTCGTTCATCTTCAGAACACAAATTAAGATATTTCTGATGAACGCCAGCTCATTATTGGCCGACGCTGATCACATGAGCAGCAATAATGAGTCGGCATTCTGACGTAGAATACGGAAGCGCTGCACTGTGTTTACATCATCAACAGCGTCAGAGACTGTTGAACCGCTGTAGTCACATGGACTATTCTAATGATGTCTTTACTAACTTTCTGGGCCTTGAAAATATGTAATAGCGTTGGAGTCAAATGGGGGGACAAAAAGCTCTCGGATTTCATCAAAAATATCTTAATTTGTGTTCCGAAGATGAACGAAAGTCTTGCGGGTGTGTAACGACATGAGGGTGAGAAATGACAGAATTTTCATTTTGGGTGAACCAACCCTTTAATGCATCCTTGCTGAAAAAAAGTATTAGCCTCTTTCAAAACAAAATGACCCTTTTTATAAACAGAATGCTTATTTGTTGTTTACAAAGCATTTTGTGTGACAAGTGCTTTGAGACTATTTCATAAACTGCGACTCCAAGAGCTTAGACAGCAAAACAGCAGCCCTCCCTCCATCTCACTGAGGAATGGTGCGAGAGAGAAACACGTAATGTTGACACAGCATTCCTATAGTTAGTCTCTCTTTTTAAAGGCTTTCTGAAAGCTCTAACACACAGCTAATAAAAGACAACACAAAGATGTTCCAAACAAACCCAACATAAACTTTTACTTAAAGAGACAGTTCGGTCAAAAAATAAAAATCATTAATTTTCTCACATTCATGTGATTCTAAAACCAGTATGACGTTCTTTCTAGCATGGGACATAAAAAAAACAAAAAAAAAACATGTATAATATGATTCATTGTGTGAAAAAGAGCAGTTTTGACAATCTTTTGGATCGACTTGAGCGTGAGAAAATGCCATCCCTTTAAAAGTGAACAGCATGTCACATACCTCTCTTCTTTCTGTTTTAAAGCTTGATATATCACTCTTTCTTCAGAAGGGTGTGATCAGCCTGAATGCTGTAAGTATGCTTTGGCTCTGAGCTATTTCAGAAAAGACATTCTTCTAATAATATCTCTATTAATCACTTCAAGCGGCCTGTGAAATGTCATTTATTGGAGCGGAGAGTCTTGATATACCATCTCTGATCACATTAACAATCCATGATTTAGATCCCAGCGTCTGTATCTCTAAACTCTTCTGCTCAAATGCCCCAGCATTCCTTGCATACCTGCCCCCTGGAGGACCTTGGTGGTCACCATAGAGACGTGACCACCATGCAACTTCCTGTAAACCTACAAAGCTGCTCAGAGGTACACTACCGTTCAAAAGCCATTCAAGGATGCATTAAAGTTCTTTTGAATTTTATATTCATCAAAGAAATATGTAAGGAGCATATTTGAGGATGGGCTCTTTTGACTTTCGGACAGTAAATAACCACTTAGCAACCACCGGAACACCCTAACAACTGCAAAGCGATATGATAAAAACAGTGCACCTTGGCGACCACATAGCAACACCCTCCCACAACTTCCTGAATTACCTACAAGTATAAATTTGTTTAAATGGTAAAAGTCTGCTACTAATTACAGGGTCAATTTGCTTCATGAGTGTTAATTTGTAAAGACATAATTGCCAGATATCTTTTTTTAAGAAACAGCTCTTTTGAACTTCACACAAAGGAAAATTAATCTCACTGACCAGTGAATACACTGAGTTCAAATTCCACATTACTGTTGTCATCCTGTGTGTGTGTGTGTGTGTGTGTGTGTGTGTAAATATTCCATGCCACCCACACGCTTGACCCTTTCCTCACAGATCTGACCTCTCTTGTTTTTAAGCGTCTTGAGTGAAACGCATCCAACCACGACATCAATCAGCCACGCAATAATAAACGCTGAGTACAGCCGAACTCTCTGCAGTGCACAGGATGAACAAACACGTTACTAAACAGAGACAGTCGCTTAGAGGGGGTCGAAGAAGACCACCGGCGCTTCAACAATTCAAACGCTTGTCACACCCTGATCTATCATAAGACTGGAAGATCAGGAGGTACTTAAAGGGATAGTTCACCCATAAATGAAAATTACCCCATGATTTACTCACCCTCAAGCCATCCTAGGTGTATGTGACTATCTTCTTTCAGATGAACACAATCAGAGATATATTTAAAAATAACCTTGCTCTCCAAAGATTTATAATGGCAGTGAATGGGGGGACTGTTTTGAAGACAAAAATAAATGCATCCATCCATCATAAATATAATCCATACGGCTCCACGGGGTTAATAAAGGCCTTCTGAAACGAAGTGATGAGTTTTTGTAAGAAAAATATCCATATTTAAAACTTTATAATCTAAAATAACTAGCTAGACTAGCAGACGACCGTACGCATACTGCGCAAGCTGACTTGCGTCAAAAGAGTAACCCCCTGACCCGATGTATGACGCAGGATGTAGGAGTAGCGTTAGCTTAGACGCCTCTCGCGGTTCAAACAAATAGGGCTGGGCAACAAACTCAAGCTCCTCTTCTCTTATATCGAAATCCTCCGACATTTGTCTTTAAAAATGATCATTTTAGACTTCTAATTCACGACCGGTGTTTTGTTTTGCTCTATCCTTTGCGCTTCTGTGTTTGTCATTATGTCATGAATCGGGTCAGAGGTTACTATTCCACCATAAATCGACTGCCGGAAGCTAGTTACTTTACTTTATAAAGTTTTAAATATGGATATTTTTCTTACAGAAACTCACCTCTTCGCTTCAGAAGGCCTTTATTAACCCCTGGAGCCGTATGGATTATATTTATGATGGATGGATGCATTTATTTTTGTCTTCAAAATCTGGCCCCCCCTTCACTACCATTATAAATCCATGGAGAGCAAGGTTATTTTTAAATATATCTCTGATTGTGTTCGTCTGAAAGAAGATAGTCATATACACCTAGGATGGCTTGAGGGTGAGTAAATGATGGGATAATTTTCATTTTTGGGTGAACTATCCCTTTAAAAAGTTCCCAAACACTGTTTTGAGAGGTTCATGAATAAACATCCATCTTTGTATTGTTTTTTTGGAAGAAACTTAGAAACCAGTGAGTTTTTCCACATTTTCTCCACTGATTTCTGTGGAGAAATACATGAAATTGCAGAATAGATTAAACATGGTAAATGGAGCCAAAATGCAATGCTTTTATTAATAGCTGAACATTTTAGCAATTAAAATGCAATTGCAATGGGCAAAGGATTTATATGACACATCTGCAGGTGCATATTATATATATATATATATATAAACACACATTGATGCATGTATGTGTATATATACACACATACATTGATGAAATAACATCAAGAACCTTTTTAACCTCCTAATAACCTTAAAGTCAATTCAACAACCATTGTTTTCATAAGAAACCTTAAAGGGGTCATGACATGGATTCTTTTTTAATGTTCCTTGACGTTCACTTCTAATGTTAATAAAGCACACACACACACACACACACACAAAGAATATATATATATATGGAAAAATGAATATTTTTAACCTTCATTCTGACCCTCTGTCTAAAATTACCCAATTTTAAGGGGCGGCTCCTTTAAGGGTTGTCAGTAAACGGCCACTGATTGGCTAACGTCACTGCATGTGACGTATCAGCAGTAACAACGCCCACTCGGTACTGCACATGAGAAAGTGTTTTGAAAACATTATCCATTTAAAACTATCATTTACAGACAAAAGGCATTATGAAATTGTTTACCTATGAAACTGTTAATCGTTTACTACAATGATCTGCAGTCAAATTCTCAGAACAAACGTATAATATTCCAATGCGATCCATGAAGCCATTAAAAACAAACTATCCACTTGTTCCTGACGCTGGGATCTTTCTGAAGTCTCTACAGAAATGAGCAAACGTTCCTTTACACTTCCATTTGTACGGGCATCTGTATACTGTATCCAGTGTAGACAGCATCAGTAATTATAATGGGTTTTATTTGCTTTTAGCGCGACGCTCACATCCGGTGTAGGCAAGTGTCAGCTGTTATGCGATTGAATGCCAGTGGGCGGGGCCTAAAGTGCAATGATGTCTACTCATCGATGTCTTGCTCTGGAGGCAGGCATATGCAAATGTATTTGCCTGTGTGATGTCACAAATCCCACAAACGAGCCTTTTTTGGAGCTTGATTAAATAAATGCTTTGTTTATAATGAGGAGGGCGCTTTAAGATATGAAACTTGCAGGTTGGTTTAATGGTACAAAGAACTCTTATATGTCAAAAAATCAAGGCAAATTTGATTTCTCATGTCATGACACTTTTAATTAAAAAAAGCAGCTTCTTTTTTTTGTGTCCTGAGTTGCACTTTCAGCATACTTCAAATCTGGAAAACTCTGCATGCAAAACAAGGGGACGTTCCATTTAAAACATGCCATTCTCCTTGAACACACCCTTCACCTGCATTTAGACATTCTGTGAAAGTGTTTAAAGCTAAACCAGCTTGACCCGCTGCAGGAATGCTATTAACAGGCAAGAGAACGAATGCCTGGGAGAGAGAGAGAGGGAACAAAGAAATGAAAGAATTTGTTTTGACAGATGTTGCTTCATCACGTGAAGAAAAAAGAATGACAGAAAAGTCAAATATGCATTTAATTAGCCCTTTGTTTACTTTAATAATGCTGGCATTTATATGTGCAACTAGAAATATGACATTAGTGCTGATCAGGTTATTTGTTCTTATATAAAAGATTATAATCTCTTCTCCCTAAACAAAAGAAAGATGAAGAGCTGAACTTTCTCTGTATCTGATAAACACAATCGATATAATCTGAATAAATTTTGTTTTGCTTATGCAAAACAGTGTCTAGCATAATATTTAAGGAAGGTGTTTTTTTTGTTGTTGTTGTTTTTTACATGAGACAGCCAGCAAGAATAACCCAGCAACTGCATAGTGATGTGATAAACAAAACATCGTGGTGGCAACCCGTGCACAGCATGAACCATTCACACTGGGTCTCAATAATAACTGCATAAAAAAAATGTTGAAAATTTACAGCAGATTCACAAAATGTTTTTGCAAACATGAATTTGTTCTCATCATCACTCAAATCTGAAAATTATTCCAAATGGTATTTCAACTGCATAGCCATTTGTCACACTCTGCAAACATGTCATTACGCTCTCTAAAGAAACTATGCCAGAATTACTGTAGGGTCAACTAGTTATTCAGTTTTTAAAAACTGGATTAATAAGCAATTTAAAATATTATTATTATTATTATGGTAAAATAGGAAGCTATTATTAATAATATAATTATATAATAATTTATATATTAGACTGAATTATAACTTACCATTTGGAATAATCTGGATTCACCAACAATTGCTATTAATAATATTAATTATTATTGTTATTATGCCTTCAAAACCTTCAAACTAAGTTTTAAAACTAAATTTCAAACTACAAACTGAAAACCTTCAAACTTTCTGATCAGGCTTTCTCAAGCCAACATAAAAGTTTATTCTGATGAACTTTATCTGGTTATAATATAATTATAGTAATACTATTAAATAAAATGAAATATTAAATATATTAAAAATATTAAATTGAATGCTATCTGGATTCATCAACTATTTCTAATAATAATAAAAATAATAATATATCATAATACACTGCTATTATTAGAGTTGTCAAAAGTACCGACTTCGGTACCTAGTCGGTACTGAAATTTTAAAAATGTGGCGCTTTGAGCGCTGTTGAGCGGATTCGCAAACACCTCTGATTGGCCATTGTGTTCACGGCTCATCGGATATGTCTGTGATTGGCTTCAATGATCAACGCTGTAAAAACGTTGTAAATAGTCATCAATGAAGCTCTTCACCAAGCGTTTACACAGATACACATGGGAGCGTTTGAAAGCAGGCGTCTATCGCGGACCAGTCTACGTTTACGAATCTGCTCAACAGCGCTCAAAGCGTCACATTTTTAAAATTTCAGTACCGATAGGTACCGAAGTCAGTACTTTTGACAACTCTAACTATTATTAATATAATTATATTTTATAATTATTATATTAATATTTATCATGGTCACTTATTCAATTTTTAAAAATGTATTTGATTTGAATTAGCTTTAAATGTTAAGTCCAAATTCATGCATTTCATGCATGAAAGCATGAAAATGTTCATACAAAGGTTTTAAGCATGGTTAGTGAAGGAAACCCATTTATATTGGAAAATATGAACATTTAATTAGCATCTTTTGGGCTGCTGGAAGACACCGTTTTAGTTCATCTCCCCTGCATGCCTGCCCTCGGTCACTGAACACAACCCCTGAATGAAAGAAAAAACCAGGAACCTGATATCAGGCGAGAACAGGAAGAGACAAAATACTCTGGCAGAGGAAGGGAACAAAGGGATACAGATGACAGATGATAAAAACAACAGCAGCTTTAAATGGAATATTCACTTTGGAGATTAAGCGTTCTTTACACTTTAAAGCCACACCAGAAGTTCAACAAAGCTTTGCTAATAAATTAAGTGACAACCAAACACGCTGACCTTTAGTGACGCCCTCTAAAAACAAACATGATAACCTGACTTAACTACATTGTGGATGAACACCTCTTCCTTTATCTCTTCTCTTTATCCTGCATTGGCTCCATCTTCTAGCCTTTCTCTTGCTCTGTGTTTACAGTGGCTTAAACACAATCATAAAAACAATTCTCATTCCTTCATGAGTGTTTTGCGTTCTCTCGTCTATGGACAATAAACCTCATGAATTTTGGATCTAGATGCAGGTGCAAAACAACCAAAACAAACGTTTGAAACAAAACGTTCCAGACGAGTCAAAGAAAAGTTCAAACCAATAATCTACCTTACGCTGCTCCAAACACATAGAGTCATATGTAAAGTTAAGTTCAGTAGACAAGACAATAGACAATAATAATTTACAGTAGTTTAAACAACAATCAAGCTACCCATCTGAAAATTTAGTTAGCTACACTTCAAGCTACTAATACAAAAAAAACAATACTGAACCTACTTAAAGGGGACCTATATTGCCCCTTTTACAAGATGTAATACAAGTTCTGGTGTCCCAGAATGTGTTTGTGAAGTTTCAGCTCAAAAAACCCCACAGATCATTTATCATAACTTGTCAAATTTGCCTCTATTTGGGTGTGAGCAAAAACACACCATTTTTTGTGTGTCCCTTTAAATGCAAATGAGCTGCTGCTCCCGGCCCACTTTCCAGAAGAGGGCGGAGCTTTAACAGCTCACAATTCAGTTGCTCAACAACAACAAAGCTGGAGAATCTCACGCAGCCAAAATGAGGATTGTCAGTAACGGTGTTCAGCCTTACATTGTTCAAACCGGAGTCGGACACTGATGGAGAGACTCAGGAACTTTTAGGACGTTTCTGAACGGTTAGTGGATAAATTTATGTAGTTGCTGTGGAGTTGATTCAACTCATCGACTAGAATGTGCTGTCATGTTAAACTTTTGTGCAAATCCAGCATTGAATTGACTCTCGTTTGTGAAGCAGTCCGGCGTAAAATGACGGCATGTCAACAACACTCTACTACAACAACTCTTCCTCTTCTCTAAAGCAGCCCAACATGGCCTCACCCCCTTTGTTGCGTGTTCTCGGGGGCGGGGTTTATGTAAATTTTGGGGTTCATGATGTCACCAAAAAGGGAAGGGGAGCTCGTTGTAGTCCCTACCAGCCATTTGTTGTAGTCCTTAAAAAGTGATTTCTGTAAAAGAAAATCTCCCTTTGTATTGAATTTTGAGCGTCGTAATTTGCAGATGTTGTTTATGCTCAAACAGCAACATTACACACTAACTAAAGTTAAAAAAGTGAAAGCATAATCAAGGACCCCTTTAATACATTAGCTCATCCATAAACATGATTTCTGCCTGAGTCCCGTCAGATAGCTTTTCATCAGCTGTGGATGTGAAGACGACAACTCCCATGATTCCACACTCATTCACGGCATCATCAAGCTGTGCATTTGATACTGTTTTGAATAAGACACCTCTAGCGGCGAAACTCACATACTGTGCCTTTAAAAGGATGAAAAATATTACTTTTAAAAAAGAATATAAGAGATCAGATTATATAATTTATCTGAGCAGTATTTATCTAACACAAACGTAATGAGAATGACCTCAGTTAAATTTATGAATTTTACAACATTTAGTAATAAATAAATAAATAAATGCATTTTACACCAAATACAACCTAAAAACTGAGCTGAAAACACAGTGACAAAGAGCAGCATTTACTATTTATATCGCTGAATCATTTTTCGTAGTCTATTCAACACAAACTCAACACAGACAAGCCTCTCATTTGCATATGGAAACAAGCATATGCAATTCTATGCAAAACAAAACGACAATCTCACACAGAGCCATCACACCATGATCTAATTCATATATGCAATATTAGTGATGTTAAATATTTAGCCAAACACACCTGAAAGCTGCTCTAGTCCAACAAATTGTCGGGTAGTTGATATATAACATGAGATGAACTTTTGTTTCGCAAGATCAAGGTTAAATTTATAAGGAAAACTGCATATTTTAGATGCTGTAACCGCTCACTATTTCTTTTGATCCGTTTAATCGCCTTTTAGCTTTTTTCAGCTCACTTAATAGTCAAACAAAGTGACTAATGAAATTTTAATGGTACAAATATTCCATGTAATCTCAGAATTAATAATGTCGTAAAAACTGCATGCTTAGTAATTATAAAAGAATTCAAAAAATGTTGCTTTAAACAGGTTTCGATTGAGTCACTGCTGTCGCTTGCCAGATACCCGTTTATATAATGATATATAACTGTAGTATGATTTATTCCAAACAAAGACACATTGTTAGAGTGAGATTATATAAACAGAAAAGAAACAACTTCTACCTGTTTTTAAATGTACGTATGTGAATGGGATTACTGTACCTGGAGTGTCAGTGTGGCTGTTTTTCCGAATGCAAAAGTCTGTCGGAGCACAGACCTAAACAAACCTGCAGTCAAACATCCAGAGCAACAGGTAATAAATCCCAACTTCACTCATTCAGTTTTAAAAGAGACTGACTACACATACTGCAGACGGACTCCACACTGTCAGGGGAAGAACAACATCTCTCTGTTGCTCGCTCTCAAACACGGGTGACACATCAGAGGCAAATGACTGCCGTCCTTTCAGCCAATCAGAGGAGCCGCAGGGCTGACTGAAAGCCACAGCGGTGATGTCATTCAT